>CM076584.1:930794565-931367742 GCA_034641835.2 Pinus albicaulis
CTACTACTACAAGGTCTCCTCTCTTCCTCAAGCTAGATGAACTGTGGGAGAGTTAGAATCTCCTTGAAAGCTACAGGTTGAGATTTATATTCAGCAAGGTATTCACTTAGAATCTCATGATCCAAGTTTCCTCCATCTCTGTGCATTTTGTCTTCTTTTTCAAAAGGAAAGGGCATAGTTCCATTGCTTCTTTCCACTCTTCTTTGCTTGAACTCCTTGGTGAGGCCCTTTATAGATTTGAAAAGAGATGAGATAAAAATCATTTTCTCCATCATTATGATATTTCTCTTCTTCTTCTTATTCTCCTGATAGCATAATGGCTTAGATCCACAGGCCGAGCCAATATTGTGTTATGATACCACTGTAATATCCCAAAATGGGGAAGCAACAATATATGAACATAAACTGGAAATAGCAGTGAATAACATTACACCAAAATGGATGAAAACCGTGGAGCTATTTTTTTTATGTAAATCAGCAACAAATAAGTACAATAGAAGCGGGCACAACTAAAAAAATCAAGGCAAAACAAGCCTCCCATGAATACATATCCCAAAAGTGAAATGCTGCTACAAGCAGAATGCCCAAGAAAAAGTATAGCGCAGTCATATATGGTACACTTCTACTGGAAATGTACAATCGTATAGATCTGCAAATATATGGATCATACAATGCTGGGAGTAAAGATCTAAGCTCCCAAATACATTTTCAAGGCAACCCGGAAAGGATTTCCTGTTATATGAAAAAGTACAAAAATGTTGGAATGCAGCCCTAGGACTAAGTAGCAGCTGCAACTAAAAAATTGGATGAAGATGGCTGTAGATGATGCATATGATAAATGGATCTCCTCCAATAGATCCTTCAGGTGAAAGGCTGATCCAATCACTGAAGATCTCACCCTCCAATAAAACACTGCAACCCCTCACTACAAATGCTCACTGAAATAACGCAGTCCAAGAGGGATACTGCGCTGTAGAAGATGGGAAATAGGTTGGCCCAGTGCCAAGATGTGAAATATGCTCAAGACTCTTCCCGGATGATCTTCCAAAGTGGATAATGCTTCCTCCTCTAAGAAACTAGCTCCGGAAGTGGGTTTTTTAACCCTCCACTGCAACATCCTGCAACGCAATACAATCCTCTACAGAAACTGTGTCGTAGCTGAAGACTGAAGCTTGGCCTTAAGCCTAAGTGTGGAAAATTAAGTGCAAGCTCCCCCAAGAGGCCTCTCAAGAAAGGAGATGGGATTCCCGCTTGGGAACACCCGGTGCTAAACAACACAACAATCTCAACTAAACAACTAAAGAATGCACAATAGTCAGGAAAACCATAACATCAACAATCAATAATGTCCCCCACTATGGCTGCCTTGCCCTCCTTATAAACAAGTGTGAGACTTCTTACCTAAGGTCCCATTCATTAGGGTTTCCTCCTTCAAGGAATATTCCTCCCACTATCACTGCGTTGTCTCTATTGATCAGCTACTCCATCTATACCAGCGCCGTTGACTTGGTCAAACTTGACCTTGTCCACATGTATTTTCCCCTGTTCAAACATGAGGGTGCTAGATCCAGCTATTATTATGATCCCTTTTCAAATCAAGAGGGATTTTATGCCTGTTTAAGATATTGATGGGCCTCCTTACCCATTTATTCATCTAACTAGGTGTTGAAAACAAAATTAATATTCCCATTAGTTGCATGCTAATTTAGGAATATTACATGTTGAGAGTGTTAGGAACAAAAAAAATAATTAAAGGAGATAAAGGCAATCCTTGTTGAAATCCACAATACACCCAAAAGAAAGGGGATGGGAAAAAATTAAATAAAACAATTAAATTTATACTTTTTTTAAATCCTAAAAGCCTATTAACCATCATTGGTCTCATCCCCAATTTGACGAGGCAGATTCTAATGAATGTCTAGTTAACTCAATTGAAAAATTTTGATAAGTATTTTTTCATTGAGAGTTCGAGTGTCTTATGAGCCATGATTGAATGCATTATTGGGAACCATAAAATTATGAATTTTAAGGTATTTTAGGAACCCAAATTTCTCCTCTATGATCACTTGGATGACAATGGGTTTTAGCCTATTTGTTATGACTTTTTTGACCACCTTGTAAAAGAAATTAATGTAGCATAATACTGGATGAAAATCATTAAAGGAATTGACATCATATTCTTTAGGATTAGGTAGATAAAATCTGAATTCAATGCTCTAATAATATAGGCTTATTCTAAGATTCTTTTATCACCTTAAGCATGACCCCTTTTGACAATTAAGAAAAACCCATGTAGAGTTCAACAATGAATCTGTTAGTCCCTGGGCTCTTATTCTTTTGCATTCCAAAGAGTATTACAAGTGCCTCTCCCTCATTTGCCTCTTCCTTTAGATAATTATTCATCTCCTCTGAAATGCGGTGAGGAAAGAGATAAATAACATTCAAAATTTCAAGAATAGGACATCCCATAGGAGCCTTCAAAAGGTTCTTAAAATGGTGCACACCAGCTCTCGTGATGTCTTTGAAAGTGGATACAATGTACCTGAAGTTATTTTTGAATTTTAATATGGAATTCATGTTATTTCAGAAATTAGTAAATGAATGGAAAAACTTTGTATTGTTGTCACCTTAGGAGATCCATGGTGCTCGACTCTTTTTTTCGCTAAATATCCTCATCCCGAGAAAGTATTTCTCTCTTTATAGCCTTTAGAAAACAAAGCTCATCCAAGTAAGTAATTGAGAAGATACCTAAGTCATTACCATGGGAGATATTATCAATATTTGATTTAGTCTCCAACATAGAATATTTATAATTCATTATATAAATATGAATCCATCCCTTGATTTTTTCTTTCAAATACAATAATATTTTTTTTAATTGTTGCATATAAGAGAGATCATAATTTGGGTCAATATGTCTCCAATTGACCTCTAACTTTTTAACAAAATCATCGTCTTTTAGCATGGAGTAATTGAACCAAAATGGGGCCGCAAACATCATATATTAAGCTTCAATGTGGAGAAAAATCAGAAAGTGTTCGACAAATTTCTAGACTCAACCAAGGATTTAGGAGAAGGAGGGATTTGAGAATTAAGTTAGATAAAAAGAAGTGATCTAGTTTCTTCGAAACAATTTTGTTCGCTGCTCTCAAATTACACAAGGTGGGAGCTAGCTTTGAAGGTTTAATATCTACCAACACCAACAAGTTAAATAGATTCGGGAAGAAATGAGTCAAAGGATATAGCTGAGGTCTGTTACTCCAAATCTCACTCAGGCTTATGGTGAAATTAATGTCCCCACCCTTAACTACCTTTCGATGAAGAAAAAATATTAATCCAATCATGTTTTTCCAAAACAATTTATGATCATTATAATGGCCATATATAACTGCAACCCTCCATGTAACATTCAGTTCTTTAATCTCAAGATCAATGTAAATTTCATTATTTCCAAAAAAAATTGATATAGCATGGAAGTGAAATCACATGCATATAACAGATCGCATGATAATCCTGATGCATCAATGATGCAAAAGGACCATCCCTTGAGCCATGGTTGCATGATGGTTCAAACTATGACCTCATTCAACATAGTTTCTTACAACAAAATCCTCTATGTTTAAATGATTGAGAGGACAATTTTGGGGAAATTTCTTTCGCGGTAACCCACAAAACCCTTCGAATTTAATGATAAAACAATAATCTCTTAGCCATATGATGGGATTTCTCAGCTCTAAGTTCCTTTACAATGATTTTTTCATACTCACCAGGATTTATTCCTCCTCACAAATCTATGCTTTCGAAAGATGGGGTTTTCTTCCCACTTGGCCAACATTTGGGCAATCTGAGGGTAAACCACCTTATGATGAAGAGTCATCCTTTATTCGTGAGTGTAAATTCTAATTCCAATAACCTACAATATTATTTGTTTGAGACTTATACATAAAATTACTGGAAGTCTCATTTCCGTCTTACATAGGAGAGTAAGAAAAATCTATTGAGGAGGAAGAATATGAGAAAATAGGGATATTGTATTTGGATTCTACATAGTTATTCAATTAGGGAGACTAGTGGGAGTTCGAAGGTATAGGGGGGGAGGGAGGATATCTTGATAGATCTTCGACATTTTTTTAACATCATCAATGTAAGATGATGAAATATTAACAAGGCTATGTGATGAAATGCTTATCCGCATATTCACCATGACTCTAGATTCTTCAAGAACTATATCAAGGCCCATGAAATTTGACTTCCACTCCGATGACCGATAATGTTTTTCCTCCACATTTATGATCTAGATCTTATGTAGAGGATTGTATCCATTTGGCTTGCATGGAAAATAGGTGGCTTAGTGATCGGTTTCTTTGCACATGAAACAATAAAATGGGTTCTTTAAATAATATATCCTCTGATACCATTTCTTGTCCTGGAAAAATAGCTCTATTTTCTAATAAAACCCTTCCCTTACATCGACCTCATTATTACTCCAGGTGCAACATCTATAATTCTTAGAGAAATAGTCAATCTCCACACCTTTTAAATTTCCAAGGTTATTTCTGATAGCCTCAAAAATCCCATGAGGCCAGAAAACCCATATTATATGAGTTTTCAAATGGAATCAAATGGGGTTGAAGTTAGGGTCCATATTTGGACATGCATAATTTATTTTCCCCATATCTAAATATTCTCCATGATAAGGTCCACCTCAGCACTGGATTTCAATAAAATCTTGAACCAACCTCTGGCTAACATATTAAATGGAGGGATGCCACCAAATAAGAAGACTCAGTGCTCCATCATCCAAGATTTTACGGTCTTAAAACAAAAAATTCTAGCACTAAGACATCTAACTAGGGCTTTGTTCACTATGTTCAAGACTTCATAGAGGCTTACACACTTACCGATTGTCATGGTGGCCTAATTATTCCTTGCTTTCAACGTTTTAACATAATTCTATGAGGGAGGAGGAATGTTCTCCTTTGGGTTTGATCCTAACTCTAACTTTGAAACCAAATAGTGTAGGGAATGATCCACAACAATGATGGAGATAGAGAAATCAAATATATAACTTCCATCATAACCTTCGATCTCTACAATAAAAACATCTGGTGCCCTAGAATTATTTGAAATAATTTTGGCTTTGGTTTTGAAAATGACACTTGCAGTGGGAGAATCCAATTCATAATCAACCTTAGCCTCTATCATAATGGTGAGTTTCAAAAAATGAGTAGTTTTCACCCAAATAAATATCATCAAAAAATTATCTCTCTCGAGAAGGAAAAAACCACTTGGAAAGTTGTCCAAAAAGGACTTTCAAGAAGGAAGAATCGAAGAGAGATGAAAACATCAACCTAGAAAATATCAAGCCCAAAATCAAGAGGTAGATTCTATTAAAGAAGGAAATATAAAAAAAATGGCTAGCTTTTAGGAAAACAATGTCATAGTAGAAACACGTTTCCAACATATATTAGAAGAAAATTTGTTCTCTATAGATACATGTCAAAGAGTTGAAGGAAAAGCAGGGAAATTTAGATTTCCTTATGTTGATGGTGCTGGATCCGGAAAAATTCAGGGGATCTCCCTGATATGAAGTCCCAACTAGACCTCACACCGTTTGGATTAGGAGTCCTGGTAGTGGGGTGTTAATTATCTTCCTTGGTTTGGAAAACACATAGAGTGGTGCATGGTGTCTTTGGTGAGAAAAAGTGTATGTCCCTACGGGGAGTCAAGCGCGATGCATGATGGTTCCAAAAAACGATGGGAAAAGTAAATGCACACCTTGGAAGCCTGTAATAGTGTCCAACTTGGAAGGAATACACAAGAAAAAGGACATCACATGAACTAACAAGAAGAATAGTCCACAAGTTAAGGTGATGGATTAATACATCAACATACATCCAACAAGATTCATACAAATGAAAATGAAATAGTTCATAAGCATATGCATAAGTTAAATAACATATATTGAAAACACAACAAGAGTATTCCTAATATATCAATAACATATGCATGAAAGCATGTTGGCTCTGAGTTTTATTAAAAGTGATAGTTCCAATCATACATAGAACATTGACAAACCTCTTTCCCCAATAGTGGAAAATGAAGTCTACAACATCTACTCCTCCAAATAAGTATACTCCCTCTATGCTACGGCGCATCCACGACTCTCACAAAACTTCCCTACTCTTCCTAAGCCTAAGCCTAGCCAAAATCCGGCTCCCAAAAATCCCCCTACATGAGTTATGAGGATCTATTTATAACAAAGGGGGGTGAATCTTCACATACTGCTTTATGACTCTTGGAATCCCCTCATGACTCTTTAAATTATTTACAAAATAAATCATTAAATTACAATATGACTCTTCACATTCCAATATGGACACTTGGAATTTCACTTCTATAAATAATATTACATTTTCCACTCGTACCCATATGAGACAAAATAGGGTAGAGACAACATGACAACCTAACAAGACAAAAGACTATGATTCTTGAGTTTGGGTGAACTCTATCTCAACAACTTTTACTTTATGCTTCTTGGGCACATATCAGTGCCAAGCTCAGTATTTTTCGATGACATCCCCAAAATACATGATGGTGTCTAGCTGGAAGAAGACTCTATCCTCCATAACATCAAGGTAAAATGATTTGGAACCAATCTCTACTTCACTCTAAAGTAGGAACAACATTGTTTTGATCTGGACTGGACCATTGATGTAGTTTTGCATGTTCTGTCTATTCAGCTCCAAGTCCTTCAGGGTGGTGATCTATTTTAGTTTCTCCAAGTATTCATCGATATTCTTCCTTGACTTGAAATTTTTGCTTAGCTTCGGTGAGTGAGCTGACTGATGGGATCTTGTGGTTTCTCACCATGAAATCCAAATTTTTGTATATATGTACATATGATGCCTGAATAGTTCCAATGAAAGGAGCGAGTTGGTTTTTGTTATAGATCAACTTCCGAACTATTGATTTTTCTAGATTTTCCTACGACTTCATTTTCTTACGCAGGGTAAGAGATTACCCCTTCTATTGCATTGTCCACTTACGCACGACAGTGATGGAAAATTGCACATTCCTAAGTATCTCAAAAAACTCTCTGCTCTTCCATTGCAAGTCATGTAAGTGGACAACTTCCTTATGTATGGTCATGAGCTCCTCATAAGGGTCCTGCATAGTATCTCCAAGTGTTGATACTTCATAAAGTATCACTAATCTCATTTCCAAGGATCTTGACAAACTCTCTGCTCTTCCATTGCAAGTCATGTAAGTGGACAAATTCCTTATGTATGGTCATGAGCTCCTCATAGGGGTCCTTCATAGTATCTCCAAGTGTTGATACTTCATAAAGTATCACTACTCTCATTTCCCCCAAGTATACCTATAAGGAAATTTCATTTTTTGCTATTGTGCAGATCTATTCTATCTCTTGTTGGAAAACCTCTATAATTTGTACCAACTATATATTATTGGACATTAAATACTGTGAGTTAAATCTCGCCACACCTTTGAAGGCCAAGTTGGCCTCAACAATGACATTTGGATTCTTGTTGGTGTCTTCCACTATCACCCTCTCTCTAATGAATTTAGATGATGTAGGATCATTTGGAAAATACTTTCTTTGTGATTGTACAATCCTCTTCTTGAGTTCATCAAATGGCATATTGTACACATCCATTACTAGATCATCCTCAAGAGGCACTATGTCCCCTCTTGTGCTCAGGGTTAACTCTAAAACTGGAGTAGATGGAGTCTGAACAGTGTCCTGCGGTGTGCTAGGCATTCGGTCCACATATTAATCTTGTGGCTCCAGATCCAACTCTATGTATGCAACTTGAACCAAATCTTGAATATGTTGAGAAAAAACCTGATCCTGCATCTGTTCACTCCCCCCCTCTTCTATTGACTAGTCATCTTCCTTCTCTTCAATCTGTATTGGTGTCGTTTCTTCCACTGTGGCATCTTTCCTCCCTTCTTCTTCCTGCTTCTACTTCTCCTCATGTTCTCTTCTCCTTTGCTCTAGTTCTTCCCTTAGTTCATGTTATGCTTTCTATGCAGTTAGCTCTTATTCCTCCAAGCTCTACTGGCCTTGCTCAATGTCATAGTTTTCTCATCAATGTGCAAGACAATCCAACTGATGAAATTTGCACACGAGAAGGCTCGATATCTGCATACAACCTTGTATAATCCTAACCATTGGATACTGAGATATACATGTCGATCTTCAAGGTCTTCCTCGGAGTCCTTTGAAATAAAATATTTAACCAAATTCCATGTAAATGTTGATTCCTTTTCTATAAACAATTGAGTGTCTACATATACTAGAAACATTAGTGGAATTTTGAGGTCTAAAATGGGCCTCCTAAGAAAATTATAAAATAATAGTAAAAATAATAAAATAAGATTAGATTACATCATCAAATTTTAGAGGGAAAAAGTAAAAACTACTTTTTCAACTTATCTTCATATGGGTTTACTCCAATTTCGAGCAGAAACACTCGTTTGATGCATAGTTTGATTCCTCACCCAATGAGTACCCATGTTACATACTTTCTATGGACCCTGCTACACAAAAAATCAGAAATACATGAAAATGTGATTTCAATCACAATTTTTCATGTATTTTTCATTTTTTGTGTAGCAAGGTCCATCGAAAGTATGCAACATGGGTACTCCTTTGATGAGGAATTGAATTTTTCATCCAACGAGTACTCCTGCTCAGAATTTGAATAAAACCTTAGGGAGATAAGTTGAAAATAGGAGTTGAAAAAGTAGTTTTATTATTTTATTATTTTTTAATATTTTTACTTTTTTACTCCAAAAATTTTAAATCATCCCCCATGGTTGACATCATCATCTTGAATCCTATTGGTTTTTATAAAGTTTATTTTGGTTGTACATTTTTCTTAGGAGGTCCATTTTAGACCTTAAAAATCCCCTAATGGTTAACTAGCGTTTTCTCAACTTCGTCCCCAGTACTGCTTTCAGTGGTCTCTTTTGAAGTATCTCTCTTTGGTACCATGGTATAAATAAATAATAGGAGAGGTGCTCAACAACTCTGGTACCTATGGGATAGAAAATGCACTCATGGCAAGCAAACATCATTCTTTTCAAATCTACTTTCAAGGCATGATCAAGAAGCAAACCAGAAAAATAGAGAGAAGGATTGTGTAATTTTCATTGACAATAGGGCCTGGATTCCTGTGGGAATTGCGCACTACGTATTCCTAGAAGCCAGGGATGAATCTTATGGATTGAGACTACACAATGTGCAGTTAGACTGGATAGTGGTCTGGGAGAGACTATGCATTAGGTAGTATCAGTGGCCATGGATGCAGTCTGATCCCTTGAATGGTGCAATGCATATTTGGTCTATCATGTACTGCACATTGTGAATTTCCAGAGGCCAATTTCTCGTCCTCATCCTTATGATTGCACAGTGCCCAACTAGGAAAAGTAAAAACTTGCCAAGGAAAGTGCAAATCTGCCCAAGGGAAGTGTGAAAAATGAGTAGATCTAAGTGATAGTGAGGGATTGAGTGCAAATCTAACTAAATGTGAATGTATTGATGTGAATAGAGTGCAGAAACTAAATATACAAGAATACAACCAAATCGGTGAGGAGAGTTGCCGCAATAACGACCATCAGTGCAAAAAAAAAAAAAAATCGATGTGATACTTGTGAAAGGAAAAAATAAATTGGAACAACACTTATACAAGATAAAACATGTTAAAACACAAGAATGCATGAAGAGAAATAATCAAAAAAATTATCATACAAGAAAAAAACAAAAAGCGACAGAAAAGGGGATAAAATAGATAAAGTGAAACTCTCCCAAATAAAGTGACGACAACCGCACTGAAGTTTCCTTGATCTCCATGGGAATGCTATAGATCCAAGATCGTATGTTAAAATGAGATCTATAGCCGTCGATTAAATTGATTTGAGAAAATTAGGGTTTATGACACACACGCCTAAAATCAAGGAAAAATGGACACATGGCGAAAGTTTCTAAAAATAGCGAGTGTCCCTCCTTTGGGATACTAATAATGGATATGTATTTTTTAGCGATGTTTTTTTTTTTTTTTTAAAGATTTTTCTTCGTTTTTGCAGAAAAAAAATTTCCATGCACTTTGTTGGGAAAGATTGCACAATTCAGGGGAACTGGGAAAATTTCCAGCTCAGTGCACTGCACAGTTTCTGAGCTCAGTGAGGGATTGCATAGTTTGTGGACTCAGTGTTGGGCTGCCTTCCATGACCGTGGATTTTATGAGCTCAAGGCTGACTTCTAGTCTGAACTAGAAATTCCAATCATAAAGGTTGCTTGCCCTCAACGATTACACAAGTTCTGGAGGAAATCCTTGAACTGTTGTGCAACCAAGTCAGGAGGTTAGCTTGTGACTTAGAAAATTTGGCTAGGTATGAAGACAAGTATACACAAGCACAAATAAAAGGATAAGTCTCAATCATTTTATGAATACTTGATAGAAGTGCAAGATAAGATCATGTTAGTAGAAATTTAGGCTCCAAAATATAATCATGGGAAAAATCTTGGAGGGTGCATGTAGCCACTACAACTCAGGTGACATGCTGGTAGAACTCCAGCTCTTTGAATGAATATTGTCTCATGAAAAACTAGCCTCACCCTTCCAAAAGTATCGTTTGATTCAATTAATTCCACATATTCCTCACTTAGTCTGAGTTAAATACATTGTCCTTACCATTCTCTTTATCTGTGGCACACTAACCAAGCCAAGTCAAATTGAGTTGTTTCGATTAGAGATGAGGAGTTTATAAATTCACAATTAAAATAAAATTTCAGAGTCTTATTTTTCATCTTTGGTCTTGCTCTACTGCCAGTAGGCCTAGGAAATACCCTGATGGAGTCACTTTAGGAACACAAACATTGCTCTGCTTCCAGCGAGCCTGGAGAACACCCTGGTGGATTTTCTTGATTCACCTCTTTGCGTACGAAGATTTTCTCTTCTTTCACTCTTTATTTTTATTTTTATTTTTTTCATTTTTTTGTTCAAATAATGGTGCATAGGCACTTATTTATTTCATGGGGTGGAAGAGGGATCCCAACTTATTGAGAGCAAAAGAGGTTGTCCCTTCAGAAGAAGATGTTTATATACACCTATGACATACTTGTTAAGGTTTTCCTCCCCTCCTTACTCTAATCGACTAAGTTAACAAGGATTAACTAAAAATATAAAACCAATTTAGAGTGGGTGGTACTAGCTAAAATTCAAACATCGTGATTTCACTGGAATTTTCTTCGATAAGGAACATATTTTCCATCAATGTATCATCGAATAAAAGGATGCAAGATTTACACAAAGAGAGGGAATAGAAAACAAACCAGGCATTGATAGTAGTACAATCTCCTCTTGGATTTCAGCATGCTTGCTTCAGAATTCAAACACGTTCTCGTGTGAAAGCTATCCTATAACTAGAAAGAAAACAAAAAAGGAAAGAGTAGAATAGAAAGAAAATCAAAGTAAAGCAAAGAAACACAATAAACTAAAAAAAAAAAACTACTCCTACTCCTACCCTAAGCAAAGCATAGGCCAAGCTCACGTGAAGTGATACTTCCAATGAAACCACCGATGCATTGGATGGCCTATGTAGGCGAGGGAATGCAAGTCAAGAAATATATACAAGCATAACAATAAAAAAGAAATATAAGACAATGAAAACTACAATGTTCGAATTTTGAATGTAAACGTAGAAAAGTAAAAGAAAAAAGTGCATGTAAGACATCCTACGGAGGAATCATGGTGTTCAGACACATTGAGAGTCAAAGACATGCAAGAAAAAAATTTTGAACTACAAAGATGACTGAACAAAAATAATGAAGAAAATTTTTGTTTTTATACGAAGCTCGCTATGTATGAGTCCTCCAATGATTCATCGATAGGATCGTGTAATAGAGGTGGAGTATCTGAAAATTGTAAAACAGATTGATATTCAATATGTGTGGTAGAGTAACAAGGTGCTTAGAAATATTCAACACTCTTCTGATGAGAGGTGGAAATGACCTCAAGGCCATGAGGACCTGACATAACCATCAACTGAGGTTGAAGTGCCTCGACAGCTTGAGGAGGTTCCAATTCATCGGAAGGTAGATCATCAAATATTGGTGGCTTAGAATGATCAACAATAGAAAATTCATAACCATGACCAATTGAATCAATGAAAAGGTGAAAATAGCCATGATAAGAAAGTTCAAGATCATGAATGGAGGCATCCTCGTGATCTTATGAATCATAGTGAGGGGGAGATGAAAAATGAAAAATTTCGATCAAGAGTAGAAGATTCATTCTCTCCACATATGGATGAAAAGCTCACATTCCACATGTTCTATGAATGATCAGAAGTAGGAACATCATTAGAAACCAAATTTCACTAGATTGAATGGATATGACAGATTGGAAGAATCACTAGGGTCATGATTTGGGGAGAGGTCATTAAATGAGTGCGGAAATTAAAAATAAATAAATCAAGGGCTCAACTTGTCATTTGGCCCTCCTTCTAGCCCCAGAAATGTTGACGGTGTTGGACCCAGAAACATTTAAGGGATCTCCCTGAAGACCTCACATTGTCTAGAGTAGGAGTCCCTGTAGAGGGGTGTTAATGATCTACCTTGGTTTGCAAAACACATAGAGTAGTGCACGATGTGTTTGGTGAGAACAAGTGTGTGATCCTAAGCATAGTTAAGTGTAATGTGTGATGATATTTGGACCATGGTTTTATAATGATCTAATACTATATAGAGAGATGTAATTCTATGTTAGAAGTCATAGGTGAATAATCATTGTAAGTTCTATGGTCATAGGCTACTTTGTATTTGTATTTTGTAGCGAAGGAAAGGCTCTGTGGCTGAATGCATAGAGACCTTGGAAGGGTTTGTAGCTTAGTGCGCAAAACACCTGCAGCTGTGTGTGTAGGTCAGAGAGTTGAATGTACTTAAAATATCCATCATAATAGAAAAGAAGAAGTTTTGTGAAGATATTATGTGTCCTTATGTGTTCATGTTTATTTTCTTAATATCAGTTGTTGTGAAGTAACTATTATAGTGGTGCATTATAACAATGTAGCTTATGGTATTTTTTTATATGTTTTGTTGAATGTGGAAAAGTAAGTGAGGGGTTTAATACATCGCAATAATTTTATGCATGTTAAGGTATAATAGTAGCATAGTATATTAGCCAAATCTCGCAGTCCCTCAAGGCTACAGAAACTTGGTTCCGCAACTAACCATAGTCACATTGGGTGACACTGTGATCTGCTTGTAGGTTGTTGCCGAAAGGGTCGGTGATCTAGGTTTTTTTTGGTGCGAAGCATATATCGAAACTGGTTCAACCCAAAAAAGCCAACAAAAGGTTCTGTTGCCGGGACCGAGACTTTTTTGAGGGATATGTGGAGATGGCACCTATTGAAGAAGGAAATTCAAGATTGGATAGTCTAGAAGGAGCGAGAATTTACAGATCAAGAGAAAAAAAATCCGTGTTTAACATGTGAAGCTTGGTTGCAAAGATATGTTTTTACAAAACAATATGAAATTTTCTTTAGATCATTCCCAGATGAATTGTATGAGTGGGTGTCGAGGTTGATAGAAAGGAAGGATTTATTTAAGAATGACGAACCTACAATGTGGACTCCTGAGCTGATATAGCGAATCAAGAGTACTAACAACAAGATTTAAAGGGTTGTTGATTTGTAGATTGATAGTATCTTGGGTGGATTCATTACTGAATTTTCTATATACTCGACTATGTCCTTTAGAGGAGACCAGAGATTCTTTAAAGGACCCCTCGGTAAGTATATTAATTATTTGAAACTATGGATTAACATGTTTTTGTGTGAAAAGGGAGTTTTTTGTATGCAATCAAAATATTAATTTACTTATGTTTGGAAGGAGAAGTAAATCTGAGCAAGAAATCGGTACAAAGAGAAGTGGAAAAAGGTATAGAGTAGATACTAGAAAGAGTTATCGCGAAGAAGATCTGAATACCTTTAGAGAGACTGATTATAGTCCTCTGTTGAGTGAATCTGAAGGGGAAAAAGAATAAAACTATCCAGATAACTCCCAAGAAACTCCACAGTATACCCCCTTCGAGCTCAAGAGCTTGTCGAAGCCATAATCCAACAGTAGTCAAGGTGCTCGTGGTCTCCTTGCTACCCCTACCCCTCATAATCCCCATACCCCTCCCCTTCCCCTTCCCCTTTCACCCCAAAAAGAGGTATGGTTGATGACATTAAGCTAACTGTTTTTAGAGGAACTAGTTTAGAAGATCCAGAGTAGTTTTGGTTTTTAGTTGAGGATATATGGAGAGCAAATCATATCACTAACAAAGATATAAAGAAGTTATGGCGCCGCGAGATAGACCACTGACATGGTAAATGAAGTATTCAACCACTCAAAATGGTACATTTGCAGATATTAAGAAAGTGATGATACATGAGTGTAAGAAGCTGAAGTCTCAATCACAATGAATTACTAGGTTAAAGGAGATCAAACAGAAAGTCAATGAGTCTGTTTGAGAGCTTGATCAAAGGTTTAAGGTGGTATTGGATCAAGTAAGTTTCAACATACCCCCAGAGTAGCATAAGTAATGGCGTATAGTTTCTTTGTTGCCACATATTAGGTTTCCATTAACACAATAGAAAATAGCAACTCAATCCAAAGTTTTTGAAATTTCCTTGAAATTGGAAGATTCACTGACAGGGGACACTAATTCAAGTATGCAGCAGATTCAAAGTCAACTGGAAAATGTGACCTTAAATTACAGGATATCAAGAAGGGAAAATAATTCAGAGAAGAAGTATGGTGTACAAAATGCAAATCAGAAGGCCATTCTAAGGAACAATGCCTTTTTTTTCTTTAGATATTACTTTGCTAGTTCAGTGCCTAATCCCTTGAATGTAGGATCCAGTCAATGTTTCGAGATATGAAGAACTAGAGGCCAACATCACTCTGAAGATTTTTATTTGTTGCAAAAATATGTGCAGACCCCGAGGAACCTGTTTTGAAAATTGTGTAAATCAATAGGACATGACGAAAATTATTGTCAAATTTATGATCTAATGATGGAGAACAATGACGTTGCTTACAAAATGCAAGAAAAGGAGCACGTACATGAGGCCAATGGAAAACACAGTGGTCGAGGAGGTTATCAAGGAAGAGGTCGAGGTGGTGGATCTGGTCAAGGAAGAGGTCAAATCATTTTCTATAATTGTGGCCAGGCAGGTCATTTTGCAAGAGATTACCAAAATCCTACTATGACATGTAACTATTGCAAATATTTTGATCATGTAATTGAAGACTATCATGTACTTATAACAAAAATGCAAGAGAAAATAAACCAGCAACCCAAACAAAACATCTAAATGATGAATGCTGAAACAAGGACTGATGAACCTTGTATTAACATTGTCACTAGAAGTGGAGCTGTGACTGGAAGTGATAAAGATGATGGAAAGAAGGAATTTGAAAATTTAGGTGTATGGGCTAGAAAAAATCTAGAAAGAACTCATGTTTTTGATGTTCAAAGAGAAAATAATATTTTTATGGAGGTGAAGTGAAGTTTCATGGATTCAGGAGCTTCAATTTCTAATTCCCAGCCAAGGCCTAATAACCATGACATGATAGTATTTATGATGTAGAACCAAGCAACGATGTAGGATCAAGCTTTGAGACAGAATTTAGCAGATCACACAAATAACATGAGATATTTTATGCAGACATATATAAATTTGTTGAGAGATCAAAATTTTGTAGAAGGGCTTAAGGAATTGATAAATTCCTATGGATCGAAAGAGACATTGCGAAGTGAGGTGCACATAGTTAATAATGTACATCGAAAGAAGAGAAATGGAAAAGAGATGGGACTTAGTGCGCAGATTGGAGAATATGAAATGGATCGGGTTATTCTGGATTTGGGGTTATATGCTAATGTTTTGAAAAATCATACATGGGAAATAATTGGTAAGCCGAAACTACAATGATCAAATATTCAGTTAATACTGACAAATCAACAAAATATATTTCCTATGGGAAGACTATTAGGTGTCATGGTAGATATTGAAGGAGTTTGCACCATTGCTAATTTTGAAGTGATAGAAATTATTGATGACAATAATCCTTACCCTACTTTGCTTGGAATTGATTGGGCAATGGATAATCTGGCCATCATCAATCTAAGGAAGAGACAAATGACATTTTAAGGAATCAATATGAGGGTGATTGTTCCTTTAGATCCATCAGAAGGAGTAAGATTTACAGAGCTAGTAAGAGAAGAATACAGTGCATCAGATATTGATAACATCTATCAATTGACAACC
The DNA here is from genome assembly GCA_034641835.2 of Pinus albicaulis. Taxonomy (NCBI): domain Eukaryota; kingdom Viridiplantae; phylum Streptophyta; class Pinopsida; order Pinales; family Pinaceae; genus Pinus; species Pinus albicaulis. The sequence continues at coordinate 930,810,913 of CM076584.1, forward strand.
AAGGAAGATGAATATATTAACCCCGCTACATATGGAAAGATGATTTTGGATCATGATAGTACGTGCACATCAGATCCAAAAGAAGAACTGGAGAACTAGCATAACAAATTGCATGAAATATCCAAAAAAAGTTGTGCAAGAATAACAAAGGTAGTTTGTTGTATGACATCTGAGGTATGTAATATACCTTAGTATGATGTTTTGGATAATGTAGAAACTTTTATTAATTATTATGAAGAAAGGGTACCAGAAGATCAAAGACTGTTATCTTTTTTTACAACCCTAAGATATACCCCTGCTAGATGGTGGGGCGCACACAAGAAGAATATAGGAGATTGGTAGGTATGTCTAATATTAATGTGATAGGTTTTTGACAAGTGGAAACAAAAATAATGAAGAAATATGATGGTGAAACTGACCCTAAAGAGCATATAAATTTGTGCATTACAACATGGAAGAAGGTTCCATAGCAGGAATGGGTGCATGGATTTATTCACACCTTGGAGACAATTCCTATGAATTGGTACCTGGAAACAGAGCTGTGACATGGTACGATGAACTGGGTAGACTTGGTTGATGGTTTTATACTAACATTAAGATTTTAGGATGAATTTCCAGGCATAGATTTGGCTCTGCAGATAGTAAAAGAGAATATCTTTGAAGGTGTACCCACACTGACATGGAGACAACTTAATTGGGTCGCATAGTTAGAATATGCACTAGAATGATATAACATTATTGCAAAAGAAGAAGAAGACCCCATAAACATCAACATAGTGGAATCATAAGGGAACCGCGAAGTAAATGGACCAAAGATAGAGATGATAGACATAACACAACCATTAAATACCAAGAAGGTGAACATTGGATCAGAAGAAGAGTCAAAGTTTGTAACCGTAGGAGATTACTGGGATGAATAGATAGTCAGCAAAGTCACAAAATTACTGCATGAATATCAAGAACTGTTTCCCACCAAATTTTTAGATATGAAGGGAATATTAGGAGATTTGGAAGTCATGAAGATTTTCCTTAAACTTGATGCGAAGCCAGTAAAGAAGAGACCTTATAGATTGAACCTAAATTACAAGGGGAAAGTGAAGCTAGAATTGGATAATATGATAGAAATAGGGATTATTGAACCTGTTGAAGAGTCAGAATGGTTAAATCCTCTAGTGGTGCGGGAAAATAATACAAAAGGAGAGATCAAGATATGTGTAGACCTAAGGAAGTTGAATGATGCATGCTTACATGATCATTTTACAACCCCTTTCACATATGAAGTATAGGATAATGTAGGAGGTCAGGAAGCTTATTCATTTACAGATGGATTTTCAGGATATCATTAGATTATAATTTCACCTAAAGATCGACACAAGACCACCTTTGCTATAGAATGGGGCTCATATCAGTATACAATGATGTATTTTGGGTTGAATAATGTCCCTGCTATATTTTCCAAAGTGGTGGTCGCAACTTTTAAGGAGTACATTCACAATTTTTTGGAAGTATACTTTGATGACTGGAAAATATTTAGACTATTGAAAAAACACGTTGGGAGCTTAAGGCTTATCCTTGATACATGTAAACAACATTAGATCTCTTTGAATACGAAGAAGTGCATATTTTGTGTGCTTTTTTGTATATTGCTAGGAAATGTTGTTTGCAAGCAAGGACTCATGGTATACCCTCCAAAGGTTTTTGTCATTGTAAATTTGGATCCACCTAAGACAGTAAGACAATTGTGCACTACATTGGGACATACAGGATACTACAGAAAACTAATTAAGGGGTATGCACAGATTACTGTGCTAATGGAGAAATTTTCGAAGAAATATGTGACTTTTAAGTGGGATGACGAATGCTAGAAAAGCCTCAACATACTAAAAGAGAATATGGTAACTGTGTTGATTCTAGTATCCCCTAATTGGAATAAGGAATTCCATGTCCATGTCGGTGCTTCTTGTATAGCTTTAGGAGTGGTATTAGCACAACCTGGTGAAGGAGAAATTGACCATCCTTTATATTTTACAAGTAGGATTCTGTATACAACTAAGAAGAATTACACTACCACAAAAAGTGAAGGTCTAGAAATGGTGAATTCTCTGCAGAAATTCAAACATTATTTGTGGGGATCACATTTTAAGATGTTCACAGATAACTTTTCATTGAAGTACTTGGTCAATAATCCTATCTTAGGAGGGAATATTTGTAGATGTTTATTATTATTTCGGGAGTAAGACTTTGAAGTTGTTGTTAAACCAGAAAGGCTGAATGCAGGACCTGACCATATGTCAAGTTTGGAAACATGAGAATAGCCAACTAGCATAGAAGATAATCTCCCTGATGTGTAGTTGTTTGCAATCAGAGTAGTAGATGACCAATTTGTAGACATCATTCAATTTTTGACCCCAGGGATAGCTGCTTCAGAATATACTACGCAGCAGAAGAAATAATTGGTGGTTAAGGCAACTGATTTTTATTCATAGCAGGACAATTATATAATATGGGAACAGATGAGATACTGCGCATATATGTCCTTGAACATGAAAGGTCCATGATTCTAGTAGGAGCTCATGGAGGTGTAGCTGGTGGCCATTATGCAGGAAATACTACTGCGCATAAGATCTTGAGAGCAGGATTGTGGTGGTCCACCCTACATAAGGATGAAAAGGATTATTGTAGAGCATGTGATATATGTCAAAGAACACGGAAGCCCTCTAGAAGAGATGATATGCTATTATTTCCATAAGTGACATTGCAGGATTTTGAAAGATGGGCGATTGATTTTTTGGGACCTATCAACCCACCTATAAAGAAGACTGGTGTGAGGTATATTATAATTGCGACTGATTATCTAAAAATACGGGTTGAAGCAAAACCAGTAAAGAACTGCAACGCAAAAATTACAGTGAATTTTATTTTTGAATATATCTTGTCTATATTTGGGTATCCAAAGATATTTATGAGTGACAAAGGATCACATTTTCTTAATAATACTATTAAAACATTGAATGGGGAATTTCAATTCTATCACCATAAGAGTACCCCTTATCATCCTTAGGCCAATGGGACAGTGGAGGCATTTAATAATATTTTGGATACTTCACTCACCAAAGTATGCAATGTTAACAAAGATGACTAGGATCTCTGAATTCTAGCTATGTTATCGTCTTACAGGGCCACATGTAAGAAGGTGACAGGTCAGACACCCTTTAGGTTAGTATATGTAAAATAAGCTATGTGCTAATGGAGTATATTATGCGTAGATTTAGAACTGCAACCTTCACAGATATGAGAGACCCTGAAACAATGGAGGAAATCATGTCACAGTTGGTTGCTCTGGAAGAAGACATATTTAGAGCAGGATCCTATCAGCAGTTGCAGAAGTCAAGAGAGAATTATTGGCATGGAACACACATCAAATAGAATAAGTTTAAGGTAGGAGACCTTGTTCTCCTCTATGACAGTAAGTTTGTAAAATTTCCAAGAAAATTTAAAACACATTGGTTGGGCCCATATACTATAAAGTATATTATTTATGGTGACGTAGTTCAATTGGCGAAGTTGAATGGAGAATAGATTCAGGGAAGGGTAAATGGTAGTAGGTTGAATATGTACATGGATGAACCTACCCCTACAACTTCACATTGAAAAAGGAGGAAAGTATTACTGCCACCTACAATTCAAAGTGGGAGTTGGACTATAAACTACTGTAGCAAGAGGGCTCTGATGAAGGGATTTTATTTGATATAGTCTGTATTATGGCACATTTTGTAGGAGCTGTGTCATAAGAAGGGTTTTTCACCATAGTATAGGGTGCGTCGAAGTGCGCAAGAAAAATATGACCGTTGGAAGGGAAACATGTCACTAGAGGAGCGAAAAATTAGATTTATGGAGAAGTTATGGCTAGGGTATAGTTAGAGATATGTTGTTAATGAACCAGATCAGATCAAGATATGATCTAATGATGGGGTTAGAATATCAAGAGTGTAATAAAAAGTCGCGTCCCATCAAGATTTTAGAACTTTGCTGTCTGAGAGCTACGAAACCACTGAGTACTGAGAATTTGCAGAATTTTCACATGAACATAGATGAAATCATTCGAATTTTTGAAAATAAAGGTTTATCCAGAAGCATGGATGTTGAAGCACCATCTACTACACCCACAACATCACCATCAACCACAACATCACCTTTCTCGCACCGAACATCGCTAAGAAAAAAGTAGACTAAGGAAGCAATAAAAAAAAGAAGCAAGATAAGAAGCCTGTTAAACAACAACCAGAACCTTAACCTACTGAAAATAGTGAAGAAGAACAACAAGGGATGAAGATATATGGAGAATCAATTATGTTAGCACTACTACCATACTTATGACCTAGGAATATAGATGCTAAAACCGTGAAGGACTTGAAAGGTGCGCAGTGTAGCACATTCACACCATTGCTGCCGGAGAAATCACCATTTGAGGGAGAGTTTCTAGGAAGAATCCCACAACTGAAGTTTTTAGATTCAGACTTCAATGACTAGACTAAGTATCCATAGTTTGCGCCAAGTAAATACCTAAAAATAGTCCATTATCCATAAAGCAGAGTCACAAAATTGGAGCAACTGATGTGGGCAACAACGTTGGAATAGTTTGGATTGTTGAACATGTTGTATGTGTCACACTTCGACATGAGTACCATCAATAATGCCTATGTGAGACAATTACTCGTGTTGCTACATGATGGATAACTATGGCTGGGAAAGAGTATCCCCATTGATGACATGCTAATAATGCGAATTTCCAGATTACCATACCAAGGAAGGGATCCCACTGAAGGGTTTTTGGGTAAGGACCAAGACAAAGAAGTAGCACAAACCATGAAGGAGAAGTTTGAACTGGTCAAGGAAAAGCGTGGCTACAACATAAATTCAATAAAGGACCAAGGAGTATGCTTCACCGTGAATATCTTGGCTGGAAATATTATGTGGAAATGTCGAGCTAATGAAGTCCCAACAACAATGGTTTCACTAGCTGCGTAATGAAGCAATAGGTTCTAGTAAAACTGGGATAGGTATTTGTGCATGGTATTCTGGAGGATTTTCGCGAAGCCCATGAGAAAGGTTCATCCTTTCACTACACATGGTTTATTTTGATCATAGCACTGAAGGCATGGAAAGAACTAGAGGAATCACAGTTTCCTGCAACAAATGCATATGTGTGCAAAGCAACATGGTATTCCTCACTGTGGAATACTACCGAGCCATCGAGAGAATAGGAGAACCAAGTTTTTTTCGTATTATACCACATGGACCTACATATGGTGGTGAACCAGCATCCTCAGTTTTCACCAACCTTGGAAACGTAGTATAATGAAGTTGTGAAGTCTAAGGTGAAATTCCATACAATATATGTACATGCCAAGAATGATACAATGAAGACATGGCATCCTCTTTCCATACATGGTCACCAAAGATGATCTGGACACATTGATACAATAGTGGCCCACATAAAGGATGATTGTGGCAGAGGAAGGAGAAGAGGATAGTCATAAATATGAATAAAAATTGGAGCATGGAAGCCCGAGCATAAAAGACAAGGAAAAAGAGGGTCATGAGAAAGATAAGGAGTCAGAGCATGATGAGGGTCATCCAGATCCTCTTGGAGGCGCATATCCTCTTGGAGGAAATTCAAAGGATAAGGAGAAGACAACAACATATGAAGTAAAAAGTAAGATGAACATTGAAGTTTCCCCCCCAGTAAGAAGAAGCAGAAGGATTATAAGTCGAAGGGCATAATTCCATTGGTCCTTACTGAGGGGGACATACATGAAATCAAGGATAAATTCCAAGAAGTGGTGGAGGAATCATGGGGCAGAATAGAGGATCTCTATGGTGCACTCCTGACAGGTAGTTGAGTCGAGCATTACAGAGTTAAATCTTCTAGCGTAGACAACTAAACAACCAGTGCCAATAATCCAACCCCTCCAACCAGAAAGACTGATAGAAACAACATTTGGGATGAAGATCATGCAGATACATGTCAAATATCTGTAGTTTGATGCAGCTGAAACACAACAACAAGAAAAAAAGTGGGAAAAGGTTGATATGAACCCTGTAGCACTTCCAATTACGATATTTAATGACCTACATCAAGGTATTGTAACTGAGATAAAGGAGCGGGAGTAGTGCACAAAAAAATTAAATATTCACATAGAATAAGAGCAAGTTGCGCTGAAGAAACAACTCTACCATTCAATCAAGTTAAAGGACTAGGCAGAACAACAACAATAGAGGTTGAAATAAGTGGTCAAAGCAACTTGCAGAGAAGTTCTAGACATGGATGTATGCGAGGAAGAACCAATAGAATACAAGGTTGTGAATCTCGGCTTTTCTGTCAAGGAATATAAGCAAAAGACTACAAAATTACAATTTGAATATGAGCTCAATAGCAGTGAGTTACAAATGAAGTTGTAGTCCACGACGCCACTAGAAGTACAGGAGTAAAGGGAGATAGACCTGAAGGTTGTAGTGGAATGCATCTCCAGAATAGTGGAAGAGTGTGGAGTATCATTGGAGGAGACCTTGTAGATTTGGACTTCACTGTACGAATATCCAAATGTCCAAAATATAGAGGAAGATATCCAAAAAAAGAACAAGTAGTTGGAAGAAGTCAAGACAAAAATGAAGAACTTTATAGTTTCTCATAAGCTTGCAAGAATTAGTGAAGGAAAGGCTCTTCAGAAGCAGAATGAAGAACTTAGGAAGGAAGAGAAAATTTTAGCATAGAGAACTCAACCATGGCAGGATGAGGCTCTCTATATTGCAATAGGTGGATGCGAATCTCCGAGAACATCCTCGCCAAAAGGAAGAGGGAGCACTGAAGAATACTGCTGGACCAATCACATATGTGTTTTTGGAATAATTTTGTAGTGTTGGCATGAGGGGATGTAGACCTAGGTTTAGAGTAATTGTGCTACCAACAAAACCATCTATCACTGGCCCTTTCAACAATGATATGCTGCGTAGACCGAAGTTTCACCCAAGGAAATATTAGAGGGATGCTAGAAGAAGGTTTATGCATCCAGAGGGACTATGTAGTGTGGATTTAAGGCTGATCTCTACTTAGGGATCAATTTAAGCTTCGATGAACCATCACATTGCTATGAAAAACGTTATTCAATTACTCACTTAATCACCTTGCACACTCCACATTTCTACTCTAACATTCAATATTTAGTATATAAAGAAACATTTAAGCCTCCACGATGCATTTACTGAGTATATATATATATATATATATAACCATAATCCGATGTATATAATTCATATAAATAAATAACTTAAAGATACATAAGAAATACATAGAAATTCCTTAAAATCCTTCTTTTAATAATGAAGATCCTTCAGTTACAACCCTTCTTGCCCTACGCACTCAGCTGCAAGGCCCTGTGCACACAAATGCAGAGTTTCTAAGGCTTCCATACACACAGCTGCGAAGCCTTCCTTTTACCCCAAAACATAGAAATATAGAAAGAATTACAGACTCAGTTCATGCTCATCATTCTTAATTATGCTTAATTATCCTTAATTGACTCACTAAAACATCTCCTTATATAGCATTCTACATTATAATAACATGGTACGGAAACCATGGGCGGAGCACAACACCTTTCCAAAAATAGGGCCCTTGACCCACCCCAAATCCCCTAAGACTCGTACAACTCCACGCGAATCTCTTAAACTCTACACGATTGTATTCTTTCTACTAGATCATGCAATCCATTTGATAAAAATATTGAGTCTTTTACTCACATGTGACCTGTCCCAAGTCACTCAGCTGTTTTTCCTGGTGTCTTTTCTTTTATGTTGGTGTATGTATCCTTCAACGACTGAATCATTGTTACAAACTGCGTATGCATCCGACGCACCTCTTCCAACAACTTCTCTGTAGTCGGCCCTATAGTATGTTGAAGCACATATTTCTACTTCTTCCTAATTTCATTAATATTGGTATCTAAATTATTTGATAACTTCATGGCCTCATCCTTCCATGGTTGGGTTCATGTTGTGATGATCTGTTCCTTTCTCCTCTGCTCGTCGATCTGAATTTGCAGAAATTTTCCTTCTTGTAGGCGGAAAAATAATTATGCAGGTGTTAAGGTCTACGTCGTGAATTTAATCTCATTTAATTGTTTCTGCTTTTCTAGAATCTCATCTTCTATATTCTATACATTGGGATCCTCCTGCAATGAGGTCCAAATCTCCATAGTGTCCTCAAATATCTGGCCACAGGCTTTGACTGTGGCTGTGATGCCTTCTAATGTAGCATTCATATTTGCTTTGCATTATTTCCACACCTCCTATGGTGTAGATGGTTGTAGCTTCAGTTGTAACTAATGAATCGACATCTCCATTTCAAAGTTGACCTTGTCCATCTCATTATTGGACACTTTAATTGCAGTGGCGAGCTTCTCAAAATTTTCCTTTGGTGCTGCCTTGGCTTAGATCTGGAGGTCGGGAAGCTTGCTACAAGCTTTAGTAATACTCTCCTTCAATTTTTGTATGTGTTGCATTGCCTCATTGCGGTCTCGTATTTCCTTCTGCATGTCATCAAACATGTGATTTTTGTGCTACTTTTCTTCCTTGATTATTAGCAAGGCTTGTTTCTCGCACACATGAAACTCCTCCGTAACTTCCTCATGGAAATTGCGTAGCTCCTGGATGGGTTCCGCGAGGATATTTAAACTAATGTTTTTCCAGTGCTGCGTGTGCTCACGATATTTTACGTTCTCAAAATGTAATTCCCCTCTGGGCACGTGTAGAGCACAAAACCCCATTTTTAGCACTATCTTCTTTATTGGCTGGATTGATTGCTTCACTACGGCCGTGCTCACTTGAGTCACACTCTCTTGGAACGCGCTCGCTTGTACATTTAAATTATTGAGGCCATGTTGGACGTCTATCAATATACCCTCGTAATGATCTTCTATGTGACCCTAGATGTATTTAGTGACATGTCGTACTTTGTCACCAATCTCATTGAGGTCCCCTTGAGTAAGGACCACTGGCTCTACTCCTGTTAATCGATTAGATTTGTGATTCTTACACGGATCTTCCTTAGAATTTTCCATTGTCACATTATAGCATTCTACTACCTTCTCCAACTACGTGTTCCAATCAGGCGGTGTCCATGTTTCGTAGTTGTAGTCTTCAAAATTTTTTCTATGATTACTTGAAGATCTGCGTCTATATACCTACAATAATCTTCAAAACTAAAAGTGATTAAAAATCCTTCAACCATATCTTCCCAATGCATTGTTCCATGTCGCAGTTCAGTTTCAAGGTACAAATTGAGAGGTACCACATCTAATGTTTGAACGAATGTATGTACCCATTCTGGTGCTAGATATTCGCCCCACATCGTAGTCCAGCAAAAAATATGCCCTAAAGGGTCATCCTTGCCATCATATTTTACTTCGAGTCTAGTATTTACCTGACCAAATCGGATAGTCATCTATCTGCAATATTCTCTCAAACTGCCAATATTTCCCTTATGAGTACCCCACCATATAGAAAGTGTAGATATCAGTGCTACGTCTAAAGGTTTAAACCTTTGTTCTTCGGGTACTTCCCTTTCAAATTCATCAATAAATAGATTGGCATCTACTATCCCATCATAGTAAGGTAAATTACATGCATTGGAAGTGCTGCAACAAAGGGATCTTGTAATTATGTTACATCGCTTAGTAGAAACTTCGTGCAACCTATTATGCTAATTCTCCAGTTCTTCATCAAAATCTGAAATACATAAGCTGTCCCTTTCCTAGATTATCCTTTGATATACAGTGGGGTTGATCCAATATTCATTCTGCATGGTCAGTTTATAGATATTATTGATATTCGCATCACAATATTCATCTCGAACAGGGTCTGTGTACCATGCTCCTTCTGATGGGTCTAGAGGAACAATAACCCTCATACCACCTTGTTCAAACACCATCTTTCTTCTCTTCAGATGAATTATTGCATCAATATCAAAATCCCAATCCAATCCAAGCAGCACTTGATATGGATTTCTGTCATTTACAATCTCAATTAATTCAAAATATGTCATAGCATGCACTTCGTCAATGTCTACGATTATACCAGGTAACCTACCCATAGGAATAATATTTTATTGATTAGCCATTCTTAACTAGATCTGTGACCATTGCAGCTTTGGTTCTCCCATGCACTCCCATGTATGTTTGGGAAATGCATTGGTATTTTATCCCTTATCAAGAATTATCCGATCCATCACGTATTCACCGATTTTCACGGTTAACCTCATTTCTCTGCCATTTCAATTTTTATGTCGATGCGACTGATTTATAGTTCGCGGCTCACTGCACAACTCTTATCTTCTAGCACAGGAGTCTATCAGCTCTTGAAGATTCTCTAGAACCTTTAGTTCTTGCAACAACTTCATGCAGGTCTACAAAAATGATTTCAAGATAGCTGGATCAAATTCCTTTGTCGTAGTAATCACTTGGTTGTTGTTCTTCTCGGCATCAACTCTAATTGGCTTTGTGGTGGTGTCCTAGATGCCGAAGCTCCGGGATCCATCAAAACCCTTCTTGGTCTCTAAAAAAGTCTCCTTTTATCTTTACATATTGGACCCAGTATTCTTATCTACCACCTTTCTAACCCACGTGTCCTCCATCAATTTTTTTCCTATTATGCTATCTTCCCATGTAGTTGTACCACTTCAGGTTACTATGTTAACACTAGGCCCTTCTTCCCGCGGTTCCGCAATCATCATTTGTAAATTCTGCGCAGGCTGTTGATTCCGTTTCTCCTGCATCTTTCCTATGAGAACAAGACAATATTCTATTACATGCTCAAAATATCTACAATACCTGCAAGAGGGGGCTCTAGGATTCAGAAAATCCCTTGCGAAATTCTCTGATTCATTGTAGTTGTAACATATGATTTTACCATTTCCTCAACCAACGACACATCCTCGTCCTCTTCCTCAGCCTTGGAAGCCTCCACGTCCTTCTCGTGGACCATGATGTTCATGAGCATGCCCATCAACTTGCATTATGTATGTATTTGCAGTCTGCATTAACTCACAACTACGAAAATTCTTCTCATTATGCCCTATGGAGCTACAAAAGTTACAAACCAACTGCTTTGGGGTCTGCACATACTTCTACATCAAATAACATTCTTTCATACAATGTCGGCCTGAAACTTTACACATGTCACACCATACACTTGGTCCCGGGTGCAATGAATTAGGCTCGTCACCACTGATGTAATCTCGAAGTACAAGGCATTGACATTTATAATGAACTTTTGCCTTGAATTTGATACCATACCTCTAAGTGAATATTTTTGAGATTTCCTTACCCTTCTTCAGATCTTGCAACTACAAATGCATTGTTGCTAATTGGATTTGAATCTGTTGTACCCCTACTTGGGTATTTAAGACGGGTGAAGCTTCCAACTTTGTAGCGATTTGTAGAGCTTTGGCCCGCGTTGCTATATTTTTTGTGTGTCAATGGTAGCCTTATATGTGGCAATAACACAACTATAAGCCACTCCTTATGTTGCTCGTCAGGAATTTGGAATTTCACTTGTCCTAATAACATCTTGAATATTTGATCTAATTCTGAAAAAAATTCAGATAACGCTTTTTTGATCTCTTTTATCTTCATAATACACTACAACTGTGATTTTGGATTCTTAAACTCAACATTCAGCGTAGTATTTGTCTCATCCAATGTGGCAGACAGATGTGCCGCGAAATACTTCATATACGACACCAACGCCCTTTCCCGTACCGCTATGACAAGTTGTGCTTTCTTCATGTCATCATCTGTGACATGTCGCTCTCTCCATACTTGTTTAGCGACAAACCAAAACTGTTTAGGACCCTCTGATACCAGACCTTTGAAATTAGGCATTCTAGCTTCTTTAGCCATGTTTCTTGTGGGAGTTGGAGGTGGAGGAAATTTATGACGATGGGGATGTAGAATGAGTGGAGTGGCGGTATGGGGAATACCAAAGGCGCCCTAATGGTCTACGAATTCTAATTACGATGCACCTCTAGGGGTTGTGGGGTTACTTTCTCCTTCTTCGCTTACAAATCCAATCAAAAATGGATTGTAATCAGTCTCAATGAAGTTTTCGAGATCTATCTTGAATATTTTACCACTTTGAATAGACCCAGACTTACTTCTTCCATACATAAATCTGATTGCATGTGCAACACACTTTTTTCACATAAACTAATCTTAATCCAAAACTTTAACAAATTCAAGTACTTACCTCACGGACCCTTGAACAATATTCGCTCAGATTCAATATAGGATACATATTTGTCAGTGGCGATCTAAGTTATAAATCCTCCCAAAATACTATCGATCTAGAAATCAACAGCTCTTGAGATGTTGTTATTAATTTTTTTGAGTCACTGCAACAATTTAGGGCTCCATGTAGTAGGCTCATCGTTCTTAAAATAGGTCTTATTCTCATCCAATATTGACAACCATATGTGCATCTTGTTCGCAAATGATGATAAGAAAATCTTGTGTTGATCTGTAAAAATTTATCTCTGCAACCAAGCTTCAGTTGACAGTCGCGGATTTCTGTTTTCTTGCACTGCAATTTTTTGATCCTTCAGATCTATCCAATCTTGGATTTATTTTCTTTTCAGATGCCACATCCACATATCCCTCAATTATATTTCGGTCCTAGCAATGGAACCGTTTGTTGGCTCGAGGCGTTCTAGACCCAGGTTTGGAGTAGTTGTGCTATCAACAAAGCCCTTTATTATTGGCCCTTTCAGCAACAATCTATTACGCAGACTGAATTTTCACCCGAGGAAATATTAGGGGATGATAGAACCAGGTTTCTACATCCAGAGGGACTATGGAGTGTGTCTTTAAGGCTGATCTCTACTTATAAGGGATCAATACAAGTTTCGTTGAACCATCAACTTTGTATGACACACATTATTCAATTACTCACATAATCAACTTGTCCACTATGCCTTTCTACTCTAACATGCAATATTCAGTATATAAAGCAACATTTAAGCCTTCACGATGCATTTACTATGTAAATATACAAAAACCCTAATATAGCACACATAATTCATATAAATAGATAACTTAAAGATACATAAGAAATACATAGAACTTCCTTCAAATCCTTCTTTTATTAATCAATATCCTTCAGTTACAAACCTTCTCGCCTTGCACACTCAGCTGCAGGGGTCTGCTCACACAACTCCATAATTTCCAAGGCCTCCACGCACATGGCTACATAGCCTTCCTTTTACCCCAAAACAGAGAAAGATAGAAAGAATTATAGACTCATTTCATGCTGATCATTCTTAATTATGCTTAATTATCCTTACTTGAATCATTAAAACATCTCCTTATATAGCATTATTTCTTAAAATACCATGGTCTAGAAACCATGGGAGGAGCTCAAAATATAAAAAAAAAACCCAATACCTTTACAAAAGGATGGGTATTGACCCGACCCAAAGCCCCTAAGACTCCTATAACTCGGCACGAAGCTTTTAAAATATGCACAATTGTCTTCTTTATGCTAGATCGCGCACTCCGTCTCCTCAAAATATGGAGTCTTTTTCTCAAAACTGAACCAAGTTGGGCCCTACCCAACATACAGACAGGAGAAGCAAGTCACATAGGTGCTATATAAGTTCAACAATGCCTAAAACAACATAGCAAAAAATATCAAGGGCAAAGTAGCTAAGTGATTGGGGATGAGTCACATGTGAGGTTTTTTGGCTTGTTGAGTGTGACCCAACTTGGCATTGATTTTGGCTAAGTCTCCACATTTTGAGGAGTGGAGGCGAAGTATACTGCAAAACATAATATTTCAGGAATATTGTGCGGTATCCTAGGGGCTTCGGGGTGGGTCGAATCCCCTCCTTTTGCAATGGGCTTGGGTTAGATTTTCTTGCCTTTTTGTTAGCCCATGGTATCTGGACCATGGTGTTGTCATAATATAATACTATATAAAGTGATTCAATTATATGTCAGAAGTTAGAGACGAAAAATAATCGTAAGTTATATGGTCACGAGCTATTTTTTATCTGTATTTTGCAACGAAGGAAAGGCTATGCACCTGAGTGTGTAGAGACCTTGGAAGAGTTTGCAACTATGTGCATAGGTCGGAGAGCTAAATGTACTTAAAAGATCCATAAAAATAGAAAATAATAAGTTTTGTGAAGATATTTTGTGTCCTCACGCCTTCTTGTCTATTTTCTTAATATCAGTTGTTGTGAAGTAACTATTATAGTGGTGCATTATAACAATGTATTTTATGATATTGTTTATATGTTTTGTTGAATGCAGAAAAATAAGTGAAGGGTTTAATACAGTGCAATTATTTTATGTATGTTAAGGATTAATAATATCATAGTAGATTAGCAACATCGTGTAGTCCCTCAAGGCTGCAGAAACCTGGTCCTGCAACCACCAGTAGTCACCTAGGAAGAGACTGCGATATGCTTACAAGTCGTTGCCGAAAGGTCTAGTGATCAAGGGTTTTGTTGGTGTGAAGCATAGATCGACCCTGGGTCAAGCCCAAATGAGCCAAAAATACCAAATCAAACCCTTGTTTTAATTTTATTATATAATTATGGTAGTTTGAATTTCCTCTCATGTATGGCTGAGATGAAACTATTTTCCCCTTCACTACCTTACTGAACATGTTACCCTTTTTATTTATGAGAAGGGAATATACATTGTAGTGACACCACCTTTGCATTCATACCTAAATAAAATTATAAAGACCTTTCCAGTCATGGGAGGTTGACATTAAATTAGATGAGATGGGTATGGCTTTGCAGGTCAAACCCCACCCCCTCATAACTTTGGCCTATTATCCCTTCTCAAAATAAATAATAATTAGTTATTAATGTTATAATGGTTAATCAATTATTTATTAAAAAAATATTTCTCAACTAATTTATTCCCAACATTTATATAGGCTTATTCTATTTTTTTTATTAATTAGAGTGTTGATGCATGATTAACATCAAATCGAGAATTCATACAATTTGGAAATATGAGTAAAATATGAATGAATTTCATTATATTAAAATAAGGTTTCTAGTCAAAATAAGATATGCTAGATGCTCTATTATAGAAAAATGTTTATAAAGGTCATAATCAACACATGGGTGTTACAAATCAAACCCCCTTAAAGGAACACCTTCCCTGGTGTTCCTAGAAAACCAAAAAGCACAAAAAAACCATTGAGATTTATAGAAACAAATATTTAGCATCCATTGCATATTATACAAAAAAGGGTACCACCACTTTCATCTGATTTTCATGCTCCCAGGTTGCCTCATAGGGTCCAAAGTGCTTCTATGACACCTTGAATTACTCTATTATCTAGTTATGGAGCATGATCTACCTTTGGTCCAAGATGCACAATTTTTTGTGTTTGGACTCTCCCTTGGGCTCCACCTATATCATAGGACAATCAATCAAATGATTAGAATTGTTTGCATACTTTTTAAATAAGGATATTAAGAATACATCATTTGGCTTTATGGTGGGAGTAAAGGCTAGTATATAAGCCATTGGTCCCACTCTCTCCAAAATCTGAAAATTTTCCACAAAACCTAGGTGCCAACTTTGCAGAGGATCCCACTTTGAGTGAGATTCTCTTTGGTTTAATGTAGAGATACACGTGATTCCCCACTTGAAACTCTCTACACATCCTCTACAAATTTGTGTATCTCCTCTATCTATTCTAGGCTTCCTTTAACTTATACTTGATACTAAATAACCTCTTGTTGCATTTCCTTTAACATAATAGGTTCAAGAGTTACCCTATTTACTGGTTCATCTCAATTAATGGGTATATTGCACCTTATGTTACACAAAGCCTCAAAGTATCTCATCTTTGGTGATACATGGTAACCGTTTTTATATAGAAATTAGAATAAGGGAAGAAATTCTTCCCACATATTAGGTTGGTGCATAACCCATATTCTCAACATGTCCTCCAACTCCATATTCAGTGTCTCAGTTTGTCCATCGGTACGAGGATGGCATGTTTTACTAAATTCCAACTAAGTTCCAAATCTAACAAATATTGATTTCTAAAATTTGGTTGTGGATTTTACATCCTGGTCTGATATTATCTTCTTAGGTATGCCACACAACTTGAATATTTTCTTCATCAAGATCTATGTAATATAAATTCCCTTATGGGAGGAATTAATAGGTATACAGTGAATTTCCTTGCTAAGTATGTCCACCACCACCATGATGGCATCATTCTATCTTGGCGCCTTTGGAAAACCTGTGATAAAGTCCATGGATATGAATTCCCCCATCTACTCAGGGATTGGAATTGGTTGAAATAATCCAATCAGATTTTTGCATTCCACCTTAACTTGTTGAAAGTCCAGACACTTGGAAATTTACTTTCCAATTTTTTTTTCATATCCAGCCAATAATAGTTCTTCTTGATAGTGGTAACATTTTCTGATATTTAGGATGACCCGAATAAGGTATTTTATGAAACTCATCTAGAATGAGCTTTGTCAAGTCATATGTGCAGGATATATACCATCAATATTTGAACTTTAGCATTCCATCATCTATGATTGTGTTTTTCTTACTCAAAGGCCCTTCTGGATATTTAAAAAATAAGTCCTGCACATATCGGAAGTGTTCATCCTATACCAATATTTGCTTAATATTTTCCCTTATACTATAGTCACAAGAAATTATGGTTTCTAAGCAGTTTACATACTTCTACTAAGCACATTAGCCACCTTGTTATCCTTACCCTTGATGTAATTGATTTCTAAGTCAGATTCATTGATGATGGATAACCATCTAGTATTTCTTGCATTCAAATTATGCTATTAATTTAACAAATATTTCGTTCCTACAAGGCCCAACAACAACACGAATTTTTTCCCAATCAAGTAACGTATCCGCATTTTTAATGCATGAATTATTGTTATGAGTTCTAAGTTATGGGTGAAATAATTTATTTCATGCTCATTTAACATCCTTGATTCATGGAAAATTACATGTCCCTCCTGCATTAGTACTCCACCCAATTCTTATTCACAAGCATTTTTGCAAGCTAAGAAGACATTCTCCAGATCAAAAATCCTTAATACAAGTTCATACATGAGAAAATACATGAGTTTCTCAAAGATGGTTGGACACTGTGATGTAGACTGAAACCTTACTCCTTTCCTTTGTAGGTTTGTGATTGGATTCCTAATTTTTATATCTTGGATGAAAATCTAATAATATCTTGTGAACGCCATAAAATATATTACTTTTGTGACAATTCTAAGAGTTGGCCATTCCATGATTGTCTTGATCTTCTAAGGGTCCATAACCACACCCTATTTCGAGATCACGTTCCTTGAGTATTGAACTTAGAGTCTTAGTAGAATATAATATTATCCACAAATACTAAAACAAACTTTCCCAGGTATTGGCTAAGCACATTTTTCATTAACCACATAAATGTGGATGGTGCATATGTAAGTTCAAATGGTTGCACGATGAAATCTTAGTTCATGTACCTCATTTTTAATGTTGCCTTATGAATGTCTTAATCTTTAATCCTGACTTGATGATAGATAGATCTAAAATAACTTTTTGAAAACATAGTATCTCCTCTTAGTTGTTCAAATAAGTAATCAATTATTCGTAGTGGATATTTATTCTTTAATGTTTCTTTGTTAAACTATCTGTATTCTATTCAAATTTTCAATTTGGCATCCTTATTCTTCACGAACATAATTGATTCTCCTCGGGGTGACACATTGGGTTTGATATTCCCCTTATCCAATAATGCCTTTAGTTGCAGTTTTAGTTCCATAAATTTTGGGTGGTCATGTGTTAAGGTGTCTTAGAGGCTAAAATTGAACTCGGAATTAAATCTACATAAAAATCAATGTCTCTCTAGAGTGGTAACCCTATTATTTCATTTGGGAATACGTCATTGTAGTATTGTAAAATGGGGTGATTCTCAAGATTGGTTTTGCAACCCTATGCTACATTATTTACCTAAATAATGAATATATTACACCCTTTCTAAGTGCACTTCTTTACCTGTAATGTTGAAATCTATATAAAAAAAATAAGCTTCTTCTTTCCTTGCAATTTTCTTCCCTTACCTTCATCATTAAGGCATTTCGATGATTTATTGTAATATTCCACCTTAGTATTGTGGGCTACCATCCAATCCATACTAATTAATAAATCATATAAACCCAATGGAAGGATGTTGAGGTTCATTGTTGTAGACATGCCATCCAATTCTAGGCATCATGGTTCCACTAATTAAGTTACTTTCTTCCTAGCTCGTGCGGAAAACTAGACCAGCCATGGCTTGGTATCAGGGAAAAGTTAAAGGATGAATTTTTTTATTAAAGTTTAGAAACTTTGGCGAATCTCACTAGACCTTAGTATGCAAATTATAAAATGTTTGTTGATATATTTGTAAAAGCATTCAAATTTTAATGGTTTTACATTTAGTCTCTATATATTTTTTTCGATTTTTAGGGTAAAATATTTTTATATTATAGAATTTGGACGAATCAGTTCTAGAAAATATGGAAATTGATGAATCTTTTTTTTGGAAAAACCATGAAAAATTAGCCCACTTGCGAATATTAGCCTCCAAAATTTTCCATGCTTGGTATGCTTTTTATTTTGCATGCTGTAATATTTTACAACTTTAGGGATAATATGAATAAGGTTAAATCCTACATCAATTAAAATTTAGGTTGCTTGGTTAATGTCTTACCTTCTATCTCGATGATTAAGGCCCGATCACTCGCTTGTCGATTATCTAGTGCACTATAAATCTAGAGCATGGTCTAGGCCACATCATTAACCATCATCACCTCTTAAACATTGTAAAACATTTTTTCATTCTACTTTTGTGGTCGAGGGAAATCCCTTATCAAGTGGCTCCCCCCATAGTTCCAACAATGAAGTTTTGACTTGTACCCCTCAGTTTCATCTCTTACTAGCTTGGAGGGTCGCTCTATGTTCACAATATGTGTCTATTGGAATTCACCTTTGGTATAAGTGGTGAATTTCCCCCCTTTACTCATATATTTATGCCCAAAGGGTTTTGATCCTTTCCCCATGAAATTTATTTAATATTTATTCTTCTAATCAATCTATTTCTCAGCCTTATGTTTGGATTGTTCATAATAGTAATTGGTTTTTCAAATAGTATTCTCCAAATATCGATCTCGTCTCTAAATTCTCAAGGTAACCCACTAATATACCTTTGATGTTTTAATTTTCCATCCTTGATATAAGGTACATACCTCAGTATGTCTAAAAAACTATTTCTGTACTCATTTCTAATGAGTAGTCCCAATTTGAGCTTGTGAAATTACTTAATCCTATCATCATAATACATCTTTGACATATACTTCTCTTGGAAATATTTTTCAAATGCATTCCATGACAACTCATTTTATCTCATGTATTTGATTTTACTCCAGTCCTCCCACCATATTTCAAACTTACCTTTTCAGTTGAAAATTGCTACCCTGGCCTTGATGTTCTCAGTGTAGTCATGTACTCTAAAATGTTTCTTCATCTATAGTAACCAGGCCTCCAACTATCATCTTTATTATTCTCTCCAAAAAATATGGGGGAATTCACCTTCTTAAATTCCTCTATTATTCACATTTTCTCACTCCCTTTTTTATAATGTCTTCAAGCTATTATTCTTGATGATTTATCAGGGTTGTATGTCCTTCACTCTTGGGTGTTTCATGGAGTTTCTCCTTTCAAAATATATTTTCTAAATTACATGCGCCCTTTTGGTTTACCATATTATACTCTATCATATCCAAATCCATGTATTTATATTTTAATGGGGCTTTCCATGGATTTTCATTTTTCTAAGTAGTTGTCACCAAGCTTGTATCATTTTTTCCTTTGTAAGTCTGATACACTCTGCAAGATCATCAAATTCACTTCTATTTGCTTTTCCTGAGCCCTTATTATTCTTTAATTATATACTTTGTCACTTCTAAAGTTGACCTTCATACATATGAGGGTGTCCATCTAGTCAAGAGATTCATCATCCACTCTCTTTCCAACATATTCCTCCTCTTGATCATATTGGGCTCTATCTGTGTTGTATTGCACCATCTTGCTACTCATATTTTAATTTCTATATAGGATGTTTGTTTCCTTATTTGTGTTGTTACACACACGTAACAATCAGTCTAATCTAAAATAACATGTCAACATGCTAAAAAAATATTCATTCATATTACTCATAATTGCAATTGCTAAGAACATTTAAATTTTATCCAATATTATTCATTTTTCAAGGCCCATTCAGTCCATGTGATGAACTTGGACTCTGATGCCACTTTGTACCACTACCTACCACCCCCTTGTAATATTTCGGATAAAAAGACATAAGGCTAGTTTGGTTTAAAGGTGGATAACAAAACATAAGGGTATGGCTTCAATACTATTCACATCATTCTAGCTTACACAAGTTAATATGGTTTAACTAAATGTATTACATTGTTAATGTGTAGTTGATCATCTGTATATTTATATATTTCGGTGATCATTTTTTATATGTATGTGCACAATAGTATCATTGAGGTGATTCAAAACAACATAGGGGAAAAACAATGGTGCGACTCTGCCAATGTTTTAAAACACCATACAATTTGACATCCATTCAACCAGGAAATATTAATACCATGCATGATTTTGAAACATGAAAATTCTGAGCTTTGTTAAAGCATATCAACATGTTTAGAAAATTCAAATACTTTAAACATTTAGCATATTTCCCATAGTATTTCACAAAAATTTAGTTACATGATAGCTCAATATTTTGAAAAATTTTCTAGGAAATACCACTTAACGATTGGAAGCGAGATTGATTCTATCCTCCCAACTGTAGGTAGTTATGCTAACCTATCTCGTAACTTTCCACCCCCATCCCAAGTCCAAATTCTGAGAGATTAAAATTTCTTGGAAATGCACTAGTTGAGTTGTGGGAGTGGTGCCACTTACAGCTAGTTTATCAACCAGAGATGAGCATCAATAGTTTTTCGGTCATAGTAGTAACCAATGTTTTAGAAATCCCAGTGAGCACTAATGACTCATTGTACATTTGGTTTATTATACAGAGAGAAGAACTAGTAGTTTATCACTTGTAGCAAGCATAAGTATTTTTTCAGTCCTATCAAGCACCTGATACTCTCCTTCAATTTAACTCCACACTCAAGCTTGGAAATTCCAAGTACAACTGGAGAATTGAGTGGTAACAATATAATGCAAATAATTTTATCCATGAGTTATTGCTAGTACTATTTTTTCCTCAGAATTTAGTTCGGAAAACCAAATTGAAACCTTGTTTTACTTTTATTGTATATTTAAGGAAGTTTGAGTTGCCTCTCAAGTGTGGCCAAGAGGGCAGTCATTTCCCCTACGTTTCTCTCCTGAAAATATTAACCATTTGATTTATTGGAATGACACCACCTTTGCATTATTGCCCAGATTATATTATAGTATCCTTTCTAGTATTGGGGGTTTGGTATTAGATTAGATGAGATGGGTATATCATTTCAAGTTAGACCCCATCCCCTCATAATTTTGGCATGCGATCCCTTCTCCTCATATTAAATACTAATTACTTGAACAATTAATTTATTTGTTTTTGTAACTATAGGAACTGGAAACTATATTAGTCTCATACTCACATGAGGTGGTGTTGATTTAAACTGCTACCACTATATCTCTAGGGTCTATGACCTGTCTTCTTCTCCATAGATTAGGTTACAACTGGGGGATTCAACCTTGGATATCTTAATTTGTACAATTTCACATCAGTTCAATCACTAAATGAGCTTCCCCCAAAGGATAATTAAACAGTTAATTATTAATATTATAATGACTAAACAATTATTTATTAAAACCTTTATTCATAATTATTTTATTCCTAGCATTAATATATTCTTATTCTAAATTTAGTATTAATTAGTGTTGATGCATGATTAAAATTAAATATATCATTCATACAACTTGGTACTATGATCAAAATATGAATGAATTTCATCAGTAATAATCTTCATTATATTAAAACATAGTCTCTGCTAACAATAAGATTTTACGTTAAGATGCTCAATTATACAAATATGTTTATAAATATCATAATAAATGTAGGGGTGTTACAACCGATGAATTGGGATCTCTCATTGATGAAAATAGATGGTTGATAAGTAAACTTAACACTCAACTAAAGAAAGAAAAAGAGTGTTTCAAAGTTGCATGGTTAGCTGAAAAATAAAGAGATTATAATCTCAAAAAATACCAACAATAGGTGGCTCTACTTACTAAAATGTAGCAATAACATAGGACCTCCATAAAAAGTGAATTATATTCTTTTTTTCTTCTCGCAAAAAAAATTATATTTCCAAAACATTGAAAATATATATTGTTAGATCATTTCAAAAATATTGATCAAATCCTTACATTCATCATTATGATTAGTCCTAAAAATAACCGTAGATCAATTAAGTCATTCATACAAGTGATACATATGAAATTCCGTGGTTTTAATCTCTTTTCCATCTAGTATCTCATAAATTCCAAAGGAGCCTAATGGAAGTTGTAAACCTTCCTTATATAAGGTGTTTTCTTTCATGTCAACTCCCATAAAATATGTTTGACTAAATACCAATCTAGCTTCCCTCATTCCTCATTGATATGCAACAAGATGTGTTCCATAAAAGGAGAATCAATGATTTCCTTTCTTTCAACCCAATCTATCACCAATTTTGATTCTCCCATAATATGTAACTTACTAAATTTTTTGAAATATGCAACAAATAATAATGTCCATAGGGTTGTAAACTCTTATTTTTTATTCATGCCCATTCCAGGTGAGTATAAAATCAACATATGGTAGTTTAATGAATATATATAACAACACCCACACCACATCTTGGATGATATCCTTAACTGGCCCCTATCAAACACGGCCTATGGAATATCAGAGAGAAGAGGAGGCATGGATGAGACTCTTTCTTTCTTACTTTTAGGATTATTTTTGAAATTTTTGCAAATTCCCTCAATTATTCCCAACACAACTTCAATAGGAATATAATAATCCTATAATTTATATTGATTACGATCCCACCATATTGAGTTCATGAAAGTAGTAGGATGCAAAAGTTTCTCTTTGAGTGTGATTCCATTCACCTAATCTGTAACACAATCCAAAAGAGTGTCCTTATTCCAATTTTAAAATATTTTTGATCAACCCCCAAACTTGAACTATATAACTGCATGAAATAAATATGTGTGAGTTTGTCTTAGCCCAGACTTCATATAGGGAACATATACTTGGGCCTGACTATTACCACTTTTGGCCATTCTCCTAATTCAAAATATTGCCATGAAGGTAAATCAAGAGATTTATTTTGGTTTTTAGTGGTCCATTATGTTTCCAATAAAAATACCACCACCATTTCTTATTACGTACAAAATCCAATTCCATCTTTGAAGAATATCATAACTTAGTTATGTGCTCACCAGACACAACACTCTTCGACCATGCTATAATGTTATCACTTTCCAAATTTAGGTGAATAAAAGAGGACGTGAGAAAATCAATATAACTAGTCCATTCAATAGCAAGATCCTCCTAAATCCCCAATTCAACAACTGATTTCCATGCTCGAGACCCAATTTCACGAGGCTGATTATATTTTGCATCCCCCAGAAATAGAATATAATGATAGTGAAGGTGAGTAAGCAGAGATTCAAGGAGAATAAAGTTGTCCCTTGAGAAAATATAAGGATCCCTTCCAATGCATACATTCTTACTGTTTATAACTTTCAAAGAAACCTAATTCTTAATCAGAGGGAAATCACTCACCAAAGCTCTTTTTTGTTGGGTATGTGTTATATTCTTTCCACCATGGTTTTGTGCATGGGTTTGCACATGGTTTTGGGGTACGATGGTTTTCGGCCTCTAGTATTTTGTAGATCCGGTCAAGGGAACTACGGGTATGTTCTAATCCAGGGTTAATGGATCGGGGTTTATGTATGCTTCAACATGTATATTTATGTGTTGTAACACTAAAAGGAAT
Organism: Pinus albicaulis; assembly: GCA_034641835.2. Lineage (NCBI taxonomy): Eukaryota > Viridiplantae > Streptophyta > Pinopsida > Pinales > Pinaceae > Pinus > Pinus albicaulis. The sequence goes on from CM076584.1 coordinate 930,835,073, forward strand.
ATAATGAAAAATCAAGCTAGTCGTCCCAATTTGGGATCCAAGGGAAAATCTTTGTGTTTATCTGTTTTATGTTTTATGCTCTCGCTATTGTTTATTTTCTGTTTTAAGATTCCTTAGTAGATAATTTCTGTACAGGTTTAAAACCTACATTTGGTATCAAAGAAGTTTCGGCTTCAAGGGGATGCCTTTGTTGCTGAGGGGTTTTTTTTCTTGGGCCTTAGGTAGACCTTGTTCAGTGGTAGATCTGCAGGATCAATTCTTGCGATGAAAGAAGATGGTGAGTGGCGGGAAGATAGAGATCGAGAAATTTAATGGTCAGAGTTTTGAGTTGTGGAAGCTCAAGATGGAGGATCTGCTGGTGGATAAAGATCAGTGGATCGGGGTAGATCCATGTACTAAACCAATGAAAATGTCATATGAAGATTGGAAGAAGCTGGATCAGAAGGCAAAGAGCACAATAGGATTGTGTGTCTCAGACTCAGTGTTGTTGAATGTATCTGGGGAAGCTATGGCGAAGACCTTGTGGGACAAGCTAGGGACTTTGAACCAATCTAAGTCTCTGGTGAATAAATTGTTCTTGCGGAAAAAGCTGTATAACCTAAGGATGAAGGATGGAGACTCAGTGACAGAGAATTTGAACGCCTTCAATACTATGGTAAGTCAGCTGTCATCTATTGATATTAAAATCTCAGATGAAGATAAGTGCATCAGTTTGTTGTGTTCTCTACTAGACTCATGGGACAGTCTAGTTATTGCAATAGGTAGCAATACAACAACCTTTAATTTTTATGACATTGTCTCAGCCTTGTTGTCGGAGGAAATGAAACGGAGAAATATGGAGGGTCAGAATGGATATGCCTTATCTGTACAAGGAAGGTCCCATAACAGAAACAAGGATAAGGTTTCGAGTGGGAGATCTAAATCTAGAGGGAGATATAAATCTCCTATAAAGTTTGTAAAGGTGTGCTGGAAATGCGGAAAGGAAGGGCGCTACAAAAAGTACTGCAGATCTAAAGCTCCTGAGAAAGGAAAGGGATCTGATGATGCTCCTTCTGAAGAGGCAAAAACCACCTCAGATGAAGGTGGCGATCTGCATTTGGATTATTCTTCAAATACACATGTAGATCATGAGTCATGGTTGATTGATTCAGGTGCATCCTTTCACTCCACTCTCCATAGGGAGTGGTTCTGCGAGTATGAGAAATATGATGGCGGTGATGTCCTATTAGGTGATGATAGGAAGGCCAAAATCGTCAGACGTGGAAAAGTCAAGCTGAAGCTGCAAGGTGGAAGGATTAGAACACTTCCTAGTGTTTTTCACATTCTTGCATTGGCCAGAAATATGATTTCTGTAAGCAAGATGGATGATGTAGGTGTAAAAACAGTTTTCGAGAAAGATAACTGTAAGATGGTTCGAGGAGCACTGGTATTAATGTGGGGAGTTTGGATTGGAACTCTGTACAAGCTTCAGGGTAGCACTATTATTGCTGGGTGCAACAGTGCTATGGTTCTCGAAAGTGGAGCGGAAAGCCTAGCGGTCTCTGGAGAAAAGACCATGCTATGCCATCAAAGGCTTGGACATATTGGAGAGAAGGGCCTTCGGATACTGCATGGAAATGGTATGGTAGTAGGTATGTCTAATAGCTCTCTGTATTTAGATTTCTATGAACATTGTGTATATGGGAAGTAGAATCGGGTGAGTTTTCCTTCTGGTGCTAAGAGGGCGAACAAGATATTAGAGCTTGTGCACAGTGATGTGTTTGGACCTGTGTCGGTTCCATCACTAGGTAAGTCTCTGTACTATGTTTCATTCATAGATGACTTCTCAAGGAATACATGGATATATTTCTTGAGGAAGAAATCTGAAGTCTTTGACAGATTTAAAGAATTTAAGGCTCTGGTGGAAAACCAGACAGAGAAGAAGATAAAGGTGCTGAGGACAGATAATGGTGGAGAGTTATGCAAGAAGGAATTTGAAGAGTTCTGTAAGAAGTGTGGTATAGAACGACAAAATAATACTCCATACACACCTCAGAAAAATAGAGTTGCAGAAAGAATGAACAGAATGCTGATGTAAAAGGCAAGAAGCATGCTCAGTGGTACTGGGTTAGGACAAGAATTCTGGGCAGAGGCAATGGAGACTTCATGTTACTTGGTTAAAAAATCACCTTCATCAATGTTGGAGGATAAGACTCCACATGAGGTATGGACTGGTAAGAAACCCTCTCTTTCACATCTGAGGGTATTTGGATGTGATGCATATGTACACGTTCCAAAGGAGAAAAGGACCAAGTTGGATAATAAATCTGAAAGGTGCATCTTTATTGGGTATAAGGATGGTTTAAAGGGTTACAAGTTTTGGAACCCAGAAACAAGGAAGGTTGTGTACAGCCGAGATGTGGTGTTTAGAGAAGTGAAAGATGTTGTTAAACATGAAGTCCTACCAAAGGAACCTGAGAAGATAGAGTTTGAGCTAAAGGAGGATGAATCAGACTCTACAACAGAAGAAGACTCAGAAGATGAAGAGCCACAAACTCCAGCTTTGAGAAGACCAGTTCGGGAAAGAAGGCAACCAGAAAGGTATAGTCCATCTGCTTTCCGTTCAGGTTTTGCCTTAACTATAACTGATGATGAACCCAGAACTGTCAAGGAGGCAGTAGATTCAGAGGATGGAAAACTCTGGAAGGAGGCCATGGTTGATGAAATGGCATCCTTGCATAAAAATGAGGAATGGGATCTAGTGGAGTTTCCGGTTGGAAGGAAGCCCATCGGGAAAATGGGTGTTTAAGAAGAAGATGAATGTGGAAGGCAAGGTGGAGAAATACAAAGCTCGGTTGGTAGCAAAAGGTTATTCCTAGGTGCCGAGAATTTATTTTGGTGATATTTTTTCTCCTGTTGCCAAAATTACTTCTATTAGATTACTTTTATCTGTTGTTGCTACATTTTATTTTGAGGTAGAACAGATGGATGTGAAGACAACATTTCTTCACGGGGATCTGGAAGAGGAGATCTACATGAAACAACCTGAAGGCTTTATGGTGAAGGGGAAGAAAGAACTATTATGCAGGTTAAAGAAGTCTCTGTATGGGTTAAAATAGTCACCGGGGATGTGGTATCAGAAATTTGATACCTACATACGGGGACTTGGCTTCACCAGAATCAAGGAGGATCACTGTGTTTATTTTAAATTAATTGGTGATCGTGTTATTTGTTTGGTCTTGTATGTGGATGATATGTTGTTGATTGGAAATGACAGAGATATTATCCAAGATTTGAAGACCCAAATGTTCTCCAAATTCGACATGAAGGATCTTGGTGCTCCAAAATATATTTTGGGCATGGAAATTAAGAGAGATTGGGAAAAGAGGAAGCTCTGGTTAAACCATAGGAAGTATGTCGAGACTATATTGCAGAGGTTCAATATTGCAGGATAGTAAACCGGTGAATGTTCCGATTCCTGTAGGTACAAAGCTGTCTACTGAACAATGTCCCAAGGCATAAGAAGAAGAGGAGGAAATGTCCCGTGTTCCATATGCAAGTGCAGTGGGTAGCCTGATGTATGCAATGGTCTGTACTAGACCAGGCATTGCACATGCAATGGGAGTATTGATCAGGTTTATGTTAAACCCAGGGAGGGAGCATTGGACAATAGTGAAGCGGGTTTTCAGATATTTACGTGGCACTAGTGATTATGGCTTGTGCTACCAGGGAAGACCAGGATTGGAAAGAGTGTTGAAAATTTGTGGTTTTGTTGATGCAGACTGGGCTGGAGATCTAGACCAAAGAAGATCTACAAGTGGGTATGTGTTTATCCTATTTGGAGGTGCAGTCAGTTGGATGAGTAAAAGATAATCTGTAGTGGCTCTTTCAACTACAGGGGCTGAATACATAACAGCCACTCATCCAAACAAGGAAGCAGTTTGGTTGCAGAGAATGTGTTCAAGTATGGGGTCAGTGCAACAAGATATAAGGATATATTGTGATAGCCAAAGTGCAATTTTCTTGGCTAAGAACCCTGCTTATCATTCAAAGACAAAGCACATTGATGTTCAATATCACTTTGTGAGAGATATGGTTGAGGCTAAAAGGGTGTTGCTGGTAAAGGTGGACACTTTGAAGAATGTCGCAGATGCATTGATGAATTCTGTAAGCACTCATAAGTTCTCTTGGTGTAGAGAAACAATGGGTGTTGCAAAATTGGGCTAATGAATAAGCTCTCCTGTGGCCCCCTGCGGAAAGAAAAAAACAAGTGGGAGAATGTTGGGTATGTGTTATATTCTTTCCACGACTAATCACGCATGGGGGGGTCATAGGGGGGGCAGTAGCCCCCCTTGTCGGGGTCCGGGGTAGAGCCCTGGAAATTTTTTTTGGTCCTTATTTTCTAGTGGGCGGATCTGCCCATGGTTTTGTGCATGGGTTTGCAAATGGTTTTGGAGTACGATGGTTTTCGGCCCCTGGAATTTTGTAGATCCGGTCAAGGGAAATACGGTTATGTTCTAATCCAGGGTTAATGGATTGGGGTTTATGTATGCTTCGGCATGTATATATATGTGTTGTAACACTAAAATAAATATAATGAAAAATCAAGCTGGTCGTCCTGATTCGGGATCCAGGGGAAAATCTCTGTGTTTATCTGTTTTATGTTTTATGCTCTCACTACTGTTTATTTTCTATTTTAAGATTCGTTAGTAGATAATTTCTGTACAGGGTTAAAACCTACATTTTTGCTAGTGATGCATTTGTGATGGTATTTTATGAGTCCTAGATCCATTCAATTATGGACTTCGCCATGAAATATTTAATTTGAGTGACCCTCCCACATAAACTTTTATTATTTAAACACCTCCATAAGCTCTTAATCATGAAATATTTACAAAATAAAAAAATTGTTTTAAGCTCCAATCGTCCAATAGTTTTGGATTTATGATATCATTCCTTTTGAATAAGGGAATGAAAAATTTCTTCCTCCCACCAAAACATAGGTAACGAACAAAAAAAATAAAATTTTTCTTTCAAACTCCTTTAATAATAATCGCAATTAAGGACCAATACATTGGAATGGCTTCTATAACTGATTTGAATAGAAACAAATGGCCCTCTATGGATAGTAATATATTTCCCTCAATTTATATCCTTGCTTCAATTTTCTTAATCATTCAGAAAAAATCCACTTTCTGATATGTTTTTGGATTGAGACAAAATCCATTATATTTAAATCCTTCCTCCATAGGTCTAATTTTTGAAAGAGAAAAAATGAAATGATATTAATGAAGTCATTTGGGACACAGGCCTAAGCATTCTCAACTTCCCAAAATTGATTTTCATACCCATTGTGAGATCAAATATATCCATAATTTATTTAATAATGGAAATATTGTGTGTTGATCCTAAAATAAAGAGTAGAATATTGCCTATGAAAAAAAAGTGGGAAACATGAAATTTCTCTAATAAATTTATGCCTATTAGGCCCAAGCATTCTCAACTTCTGAAAATTGATTTTCATGCTTGTTGTGAGCTCAAATCTATCCATAGTTAATTTAATAATGGAAATATTGTATGCTTATCTGAATAGAAAGAGTATAATATCATCTACGAACAGAAAGTTTGAAACATTAGATTTCTCTAAAACCTTTATGGATTTTAGGCCCAACCATTATAAACTTCCCAAATTTGATTTGCATGCCTACTGTGAGCACAAATCTTCCAAAAGTTATTTTGTAGGGTAAAGATTGTGTGTTGATCCAAATAGAAAGAGTATAATATCATCTATGGGTATAAAGTGGGAAACATGAGAGTTATCTAATACCTTTATGGCTCTCAGGTCACCCTTCCGTCTAACATATTTTATGAAAGTGTTGAGAGTGTCATGAACCAAAAAAAAATTAAAGGAGATAAAGGCATTCCTTGTTGAAATCCACGAGACACATAGAAGAAAGGGAATGGGAAAAAATTAAATAAAACTATTAAAATTATACTTTTTTTTTAATCCTAAAATCCTATTAACCATCATTGGTCTCATCCCCAATTTGACGAGATAGATTCTAATGAATGTCTAGTTAACTCAATTTAAATATTTTGATAAGTATTTTTTCATTGAAAATTCTAGAGTCTTATGAGCCATGATTGAATGCATTATTAGGAACTACAAAATTTTGAATTTTATGGTCTTGTAGGAGCCCAAATTTCTCCTCTATGATCACTTGGATGACAATGGGTTTTAGCCTATTTGTTATGACTTTTTTGACCACCTTGTAAAAGACATTAATGTAGCAAAATATTGGATGAAAATCATTGAAGGAATTGACATCATATTCTTTAGGATTAGGTAGATAAAATATGAATTCAATGCTCCAATAATATAGCCTTTTTTCTAGGATTATTTTATTACCTTAAGCATGTCCCCTTTCAAAAATTCATAAAAACCCATGTGGAGTTCAACAATGAATCTGTTAGTCCGTGGGCTCTTATTCTTTTGCATTCGAAAGAGTATTACAAGTGCCTCTCCCTCATTTTCCTCTTCCTTTAGATAATTATTCATCTCCTTTGAAATGCGGTGAGGAAAGAGATTAAGAACATTCAAAATTTAAGGACTATGACATCCCATAGGAGCCTTCAAAAGGTTCTTAAAATGCTGCACACCAACTCTCGTGATGTCTTTGAAAGTGGATACAATGTACCTGAAGTTATTTTTGAATTTTAATATGGAATTCATGTTATTTCTGAAATTAGTAAATGAATGGAAAAACTTTTTATTGTTGTCACCTTAGGAGATCCATGGCACTCGACTCTTTTCTCTCCAAATGTCCTCATCCCGAGAAAGTATTTCTCTCTTTCTAGCCTTTAGAAAACAAAGCTCATCCAAGTAAGTAATTGAGAAGATACCTAAGTTATTACCATGGTAGATATTATTAATATTTGAGTTACTCTCCAACATAGAATATTTCTAATTCATTATATAAATATGAATCCATCCCTTGATTTTTTCTTTCAAATACAATAATATTTTTTTTAATTGTCGCATATAAGAGAGATCATAATTTGTGTCAATATGTCTCCAATTGACCTCTACCGTTTTAACCAAATCATCATCTTTTAGCATGGAGTAATTGAACCAAAATGGGGTTTTAAACATTATATATTAAACTTCAATGTGGAGAAAAATTAGAAAGTGTTCGACAAATTTCTAGACTCAACCAAGGATTTAGGAGGAGGGATTTGAGAATCAAGTCAGATAAAAATAAGTGATCTAGTTTCTTCGAAATAGTTTTGTTCACCGCTCTCAAATTACTCAAGGTGAGAGCTAGCTTTGAAGGTTTAATATCTACCAGTACCAACAAGTTAAATAGATTCGGGAAGAAATGAGTCAAAGGATATAGTTGAGGTTTGTTACTCCAAATCTCACTCAGGCTTATGGTGAAATTAATGTCCCTACCCTTAACTACCTTTCGATGAAGAAAAAATATTAATTCAATCATGTTTTGCCAAAAAAATTTATGATTATTATAAGGGCCGTATATAACTGCAACCCTCCATGTAACATTCAGTTCTTTAATCTCAAGATCAATGTAAATTTCATTATTTCCAAAAAAAGTTGATATAGCATGGAAGTGAAAATCACATGCATATAAAAGATCGCATGATAATCATGATGCATCAATGGTGCAAAAGGACCATCCCTTGAGCCATGGTTGCATGATGGTTCAAATTATGACCTCATTCAACATAGTTTCTTACAACAAAATCATCTATGTTTAAAGGATTGAGAGGACAATTTTGGGGCAATTTCTTTCGCGGTAACCCACAAAACCTCTCAAATTTAATGATAAAACAATAATCTCTTAGCCCTATCATGGGCTTTCTCAACTCTAAGTTCCTTTACAATGATTTTTTCATACTCACCAAGATTTCTTCCTCCTCACAAATCTATGCTTTCAAAAGATGGGGTTTTCTTCCCACTTGGGAAAGATTTGGGAAATCTGAGGGTAAACCACCTTAAGATGAAGAGTCATCCTTTATTCGTGAGCGTAAATTCTAATTCCGATAACCTACAATATTAGGGGTTTGAGAGTTATACATAAAATTACTAGAAGTCTCATTTCCGTCTTACATAGGAGAGGAAGAAAAATCTATTGAGGAGGAAGAATATGAGAAAATAGGGATATTGTCTTTGGATTCTACATATATATTCAATTGGGGAGACTAGTGGGAGTTCGAAGCTACAAGAGGGGAGGGAGGATATCTTGATAGACCTTCAACATTTTTTTAACATCACCAATGTAAGACGATGAAATATTAACAAGGCTATGTGATGAAATCCATATCCGCATATTCATCATGACTCTAGATTCTTCAAGAACTATATCAAGGCCCATGACATTTGACTTCCACTCCGATGACCGATAAATTTTTTCCTCCACATTTATGATCTAGATCTTATGTAAAGGGTTGTATCCATTTGGCTTGCATGGAAATTAGGTGGCTCAGTGATCGGTTTCTCTGCACATGAAACAATAAAATGGGTCCTTTCAATAATATATCCTCTGATACCATTTCTTGTCCTGGAAAAATAACTCTATTTTCTAATAAAACCCTTCCCTTACATCGACCTCATTATTAATCCAAGTGCAACATCTATGATTCTTAGAGAAATAGTAAATCTCCACACTTATGAAATTTCCAAGGTTATTTCTGATAGCTTCAAAAATCCCATGAGGCCAGAAAATCCCATTTTATATGAGTTTTCAAATGGAATCAAATGGGGTTGAAGTTAGGGTCCATATTTGGAAATGCATAATTTATTTTCCCCATATATAAATATTCTCCATGATAAGATCCATCTCAGCACTGGATTTCAATAAAATCTTGAACCAACCCCTGGCTAATATATTAAATGGAGGGATTCCACCCAATAAGGAGACTCAATGTTCCATCATCCAATATTTTACGATCATCAAACAAAATTTTCTACCACTGAGGTATCTAACTAGGGCTTTGTTCACTATGTTCAAGACTTCATAGAGGCTTACACACTTACCGATCATCATGGTGGACTGATTCTTCCTTGCTTTCAATGTTTTAACATAATTCTATGAGGGAGAAGGAATGTTCTCCTTTGGGTTTGATCCTAACTCTAAATTTGAAACCAACTAGTGTAGGGAATGATCCACAACAATGATGGAGATAGAGAAATCAAATATATAACTTCCATCATAACCTTTGATCTCTACAATACAAAAATCTGGTGCCCTAGAATTATTTGCAATAATTTTGGCTTTCGTTTTGAAAATGACACTTGCAGTGGGAGAATCCAATTCATAATCAACCTTATCCTTTATCATAATGGTGATTTTCAAAAAAGTGGTTTTCACGCAAATAAAGATCATCAAAAAATTATCTCTCTCAAGAAGGAAAAACCACTTGGAAAGTTGGCTAAAAAAGACTTTCCCGAAGGAAGAATCGAAGAGAGATGAAAACATCAACCTAGAAAATATCAAGCCCAAAACCAAGAGGTATATTCTATTAAAGAAGGAAATTAAAAAAAAATGACTAGCTTTTAGGAAAACAAGGTCATAGTAGAAACACTTTTCCAACATATATTAGAAGAAAAATTGTTCTCTATAGATACATGTCAAAGAGTTGAAGGAAAAGCAAGGAAATTTAGATTTCCTTATGTTGATAGTGCTGGACCCGGAAAGATTCAGGGGATCTATCTGATATGAAGTCCCAATTAGACCTCACACCATTTGGAGTAGGAGTCCTGGAAGTGGGGTGTTAATTATCTTCCTTGGTTTGGAAAACACATATAGTGGTGCATGGTGTCTTTGGTGAGAACAAGTGTGTGTCCCTACGGGGATTCAAGTGCGATTTATGACGGTTCCAAAAAACAATGGGAAAATTAAGTGCGCACCTTGGAAGCCTATAATAGTATCCAAATTGGAAGGAATACACAAGAAAAAGGACATCACATGAACTAACAAGAAGAATAGTCCACAAGCTAAGGTGATGGATTAATACATTAACATACATCCAACAAGATTCATAAAAATGCAAATGAAATAGTTCATAATCATATGCATAAGTTAAATAACATATATTGAAAACACAACAAGAGTATTCCTAATATATCAATAACATATGCATGAAAGCATGTTGGCTCTGAGTTTTATTAAAAGTGATAGTTCCAATCATACATAGAACATTGACAAACCCCTTGCCCCAATAGTGGAAAATGAAGTCCACAACACCTACTCCTCCAAAGAAGTATACTCCCTCTATGCTATGGAGCATCCGCAACTCTCACAAAACTTCCAAACTCTTCCTAAGCCTAAGCCTAGCCAAAACTTGGCTCCCAAAAATCCCTCTGCATGAGTTATGAGGATCTATTTATAACAAGGGGGTGAATCTTCACATACTGTTTTGTGACTCTTGGGATCCCCTCATGACTCTTTAAATTATTTACAAAATGAATCATTAAATTACAATATGACTCTTCAAATTCCAATATGGACACTTGGAATTTCACTTCTATAAATAATATTACATTTTCCACTCGTACCCATATGAGACAAAATAGGGTAGAGACAACACGAAAACCTAACAAGACAAAAGACTATGATTCTTGAGTTTGGGTGAACTCTATCTCAACAAAATTTACTTTATGCTTCTTGGTCATATATCGGTGCCAAGCTCAATATTTTTCGATGACATCCCCAAACTACATGATGGTGTCTGGCTGGAAGAAGACTCTATCCTCCATAACATCTAGGTAAAATTATTTGGAACCAATGTCGACTTCACTCTAAAGTAGGAACAAAATTGTTTTGATCTGGACTGGACCATCGATGTAGTTTTGCATGTTCTATCTATTCAGCTCCAAGTCCTTTAGGGTGGCGATCTGTTTTAGTTTCTCCAAGTATTCATCGATCTTCTTCCTGACTTTAAATTTTCTCTTAGCTTCGGTGAGTGAGCCGATTGATGGGATCTTGTGGTTTCTCACCATGAAGTCAAAATTTTTGTATATATATACATATGAGGCCTGAATAGTTCCAATGAAAGGGGCGAGTTGATTGTTGTTCTATATCAACTTCCGAACTCTTGATTTCTCTAGCTTTGCCTACGACTTCATTTTCTTACGCAAGGTAAGAGATTACCCCTTCTATTGCATTGTCCACTTATGCACGACAATGATGGAAAATTGCACATTCCTAAGGATCTCGACAGACTCTCTGCTCTTCCATTGCAAGTCATGTAAGTGGAAAAATTCCTTATGTATGGTCATGAGCTCCTCATAGGGGCCCCGCATAGTATCTCCAAGTGTTGATACCTCATAAAGTATCACTACTCTCATTTCCTCCAAGTATACCTATAAGGAAATTGCATTTTTCGCTATTGTGCAAATCTATTCTATCTCTTATTGGGAAACCTCTATATTTTGTACCAAATATTTATTATTGGACATTAAATACTGTGAGTTAAATCTCACCACACCTTTGAAGGCCAAGTTGGCTTCAGGAATGACATTATGATTCCTGCTGGTGTCTTCCACTATGACCCTCTCTCTAATGAATTTAGGTGGTGTAGGATCATCCAAAAAATAATTTCTTTGTGCTTGTGCAATCCTCTTCTTGAGTTTATAAAATGACAGATTGTACACATCCATTACTAGATCATCATCAATAGGCACTATGTCCCCTCCTGTGCTCGAGGTTAACTCTAAAACTAGAGGTGATGGAGTTTGAACAGTGTCCCACGGTGTGCTAGGACTTCGGTCCACATCTTAATCTTGGAGCTCCGGATCCAACTCCATGTACACAACCTAAACCATATCTTCAATATGTTGAGAAAGCACCCAATCCTGCATCTGTTCGCTCCCTCCCTCTTCTATTGATTGGTCATGTTCCTTCTCTTCAATCTGTATTGGTGTCGTTTCTTCCACTGTGGAATATTTACTTCCTTCTTCTTCCTCCTTCTACTTCTCCTCATGTTCTCTTATCCTTTGCTCTAGTTCTTCCCTTAGTTCATGTTATGCTTTCTACGCACTTAGCTCTACTTCCTCCAAGCTCTACTTATCTCTCTTCCTCCGCTCTACTCTCTGTAATCCCTGCTTCCTCTTTTCTTATGCTTCCAAATCTGCTTATGTAAGGATCAGATCCGATTTCATCTTCCAGTTTTGTTCTTCCTTTGTAGTGTCAGCAGCCTTCCTATTTCCATTTTCCTATACCGGGTTGTTACCTTTTTCTACCATTTCTTCTAGAATTTTTGTCATCTATGGAGTGCTTTGTGAAGTCCCAACTATATTGGTCAATTCGCGGTGCCTGGAGGCATTATAGAAATTATTCCATGGTTCCTCCTCTGACCACGAAAATACATAGTTGTAGTAGATTCTTGTATAGTGGTCCTTGCAAATTCCCTTCGCATCATAAATATTGAAGTATTTTGTACTGAACTCAAATTTTACTATGGATTTGGCTTCAGTATATTTAACTTTGAGATTATTAATCTCACATAGTCCGATTTTCAAAGGAAGAGTGGGCCATGGTGCTTTATTATTCCTATGTAGTGTTGTTGACAACATTGTGATGATATGATATGAAACTTCTTGCATGAAAAGCATGTCGGTGGCATACCTTGGAAAAAGATGCGGCGAGATTTGTTCGTTGAACACTAATAAGTGTGTCTTCTGGTAAGGAAAACCAATCTGTGATATCTGATATTTCCTCCATTGCTCCTCATGTCATGTAACATGGGTCTTGCTCAAAGATAAGCTTGTAAAGCGGATTGATGAAGTGATCAATTAGTTGTTCCATAACTCCTCTATGGTTGTAATCTGAAAGAAGCTTATGGTAGATATGCACGACATTTTCTCATGGATTCCATGTCCAGTTCATGCCAGGAAACTGGTTCTATGCACAAATTACATCTAGTAAGTATGCAGACATGTAAAAACTTGCTTGCTCACCCTTGGGAGGATACCGGGATTGTCCTACATGGGCTTTCAAATGATGAGCGAAAAAATCTCACTAGTTGAATGTCTTCCCCTCATTCACCACCTGGTTCAATAAGATTTCCTACCCCTCATGAAAGTTTTTTTTTGTTTTCTAACAATATATTTGACATTATAATATGACCAAGAGTTGATAGGCCTTCTTGAGTCACTTTTTCTTGTATGAATATGTGAGTCTCTCTCAAAAATTCAATGGCCCCTTCACCCATCCATTGAAAATATTTTTCATGCTCATATAGGTTTGGGTGGAATAAAAGTATGATTCCATGAACTTTACTGGCTCGGGGAGGTGATACATGCATTGAAAATCCTCTACCAGAAAGGTAGCAAGATTGTTTCCACTGCTCAATGTCATAGTTTTCTCATCAATGTGCAAGACAATCCAGCTGATGACATATGCACATGAGAAGGCTCGATATCTGCATTCAACCTTGTATAATCCTAACCATTGGATACTAAGATATACATGTTGATCTTCAAGATCTTCCTCGGAGTCCTTTGAAATAAAATATTTAACCAAATTTCATGTAAGTGTTGATTCCTTTTCTATAAACAATTGAGTGTCTACATATACTAGAAAAATTAGTGGAATTTTGAGGTCTAAATGTAGAAATTTCCTCTTTCCCACCCCGGTTTTCATTTTCACCTTATTTCTCCAGATAGTTAAATGCCCTTTCCCATATCCTTACATTCAACAAACTGGAAAATAAATTTTTTGCTGAAAACACAAATTCTGGAAAATTTACAGAATGCTAGAAAATGCAGAAATAAAAATCAGCAAGCTTAAAATAGTCATTCACACATTTTAACACAAATATTTTTGGTCAACATGACCCTGGAAAAACCCCTTACAACTCTTGGGGAAAATTAGTTTGAGAGCTCCTTCTTATTTTTGAAAATGATTTTTACAATGAGGCAGAAATTACAGCAAAAATTTCAGCAACTAAACAACAATACTTATCTCAATTTCCGTGCATTCACTCCACCTTGGAAAACGTGCAAAACAGTAAAAACCAAAAACAAAAATTTTCCAGCTTTTATGACAACATTAAATGCTGAAATGAGCTTCTCGATTTTTCTGCCCAGCTGTACGGACTGTACAGATTTGACAGCAAACCCTCCTCCTCGATTTTCGTGCTCCTTTTGCCTCGAAATCTGTGCCGAAGCAGCTGTACGGCTACTGTATGGATTTCTAGAAATTCGTGCCACCAACCAACAGTCTCTCTCCTTGATTTTCGTGCCCAGAATTTGCCTAGAAATAAATGCTGAAGCTGCTGTACGATTTTCCTTGAAAACTGTGCCTCTCTCCCTCGAAAAATGTGCACAACACTTGCTGTATGGATTTCTGCCTTGGAAACCGTGCCTCTTTGCTGCTGTACGGATTTTGCTGAAGTCTCTATCAGCTGCCCTCTTTCTCCTCTCTGCTCAGAAATTTCCCTTGCTCTCCTTCTCCCAATCTGCTCATGAAAGAATGAATGACATTTTCCCTCATTTTCCTTTTTTAATCTAACCTTAAGTGACTTTTGGGGAATCCCTAAATCCAATGGCTGAAATAGATTGAGATCTAGGGCTGAGATAAAATGCTCATTTAAATCTCACTTTCTATTTTTTAATTCACCCCACTTTAATAAAGACCCACTTAGTCATTTATTTCCAAAGTCACTTTTCCTTTCTAATTTCACATTGACTTTATTAAAGTCACTTTAAAATTAGACTTTAGTAACTTTATCACTTAAAGTCACTTTAAAATTAGACTTTAGTAACTTTATCACTTAAAGTCACTTTTAAATTAGATTTGGATTTTGTATAAAAATTAGAAAGTCACTTTAGGGAAAAAATTAAATTCTTGGACACTTTTCCCTAGGCCAAATATTAAAGCCTTAGGGAACCACCTGTCCTCCGGTAACCAAATTTCAACACTCCCTCTTACCGAGGAAGGTGTTCCTCACCACACCCATCTTGTCTCCGAAGTAGACATGCTTGCCCCGTGGTAAGGCTTTGGTAAATATGTGCTACCTGCTCATTTACGGGAATATACTCAAGCTTCACAACTCCCTTCTAAACATAGTCTCTGATGAAATGATATCTGATGCCAATATGCTTTGACTCGTCATGAAATACTGGATTCTCCGTTAGTTTAATGCAATTATGATTATCACAGTAAATCACTGAAGGTCTCAACGCCTGACCAAATAAGCCAAACAACATCTTGCGAAGCCATATGGCCTCACAACTAGCTAGACTGGCTGCCATGTACTCTGCTTCTGCTGAACTCAATGCTATTGACTGCTACTTTCGGCTGGACACCACTACCGAACCCAACCCAAAACAACACCCCGAAGTGCTCTTCCCGTCGAAGCACAACCGCCCAATCGTAATCAAAGGTAACCTCCGCCAATCTCACTCATCCTCCTCGCCCGTAGTCCCGCACCATAATCCACCGCCTCGCAAGTATCGGCACGTGTCGACACCCAAGAACCTCTCCGAGTCACAAAATGACTCATCGTGTTAACTGCAAAACATATATTTGGTCGAGTGTTGACCAAATACATCAAAGAACCAATCAACTGTCTGTACAAAGTAGGATCCACCAACTCGGAATCTGAAGTGTGAAGCTTCTTCCAATTACTGATCATAGGTGTAGACATGGGTTTGCAATCCTCCATGTGAAATCTGCTAAGAATGTCCACAATATACTTCTCCTGTCTCAAGAAGAAATGGCCCTCCTCCTGCCACACCTCAATCCCAAAAAATAATGCATCAAGCCAATGTCCTTCATCTGAAACTCTGACGCAAGATCTCTCTTGCTCTATGTGAGTTCCCACACCCGTAACACCAAGTCATCCACGTACAACACTGCACGTAGAGGATGAGAGGCCCTCACCTATCACAATATAGTAAAGGTTCTGGGACCGCCTCACTCTTTGTGAAACCCATCTCCCCGCAAGTATGTGTATCTATCCTCGAGTACTGGGCTTCCGGGAGTTTACCAGCCACAGCGGCCTTCATCCGCACACATGGGACTCCTTCCCATGCACCTCAAAGCCCTGTGGCTGCTCAATGTACACCTCCTCCTATATGAAGCCATTGAGAAATGCGGTCTTCACATCCATTTGGTGGATCTTCCAACCCATCTCTGCTGCTATCGATATAATGGAGTGGATCGAAGTATATCGAACCACAGGAGCGAAGGTCTCCTCATAATCTACTCCCTCTACCTGGGAGAACCCTCTAGCCACAAAACCCGCTTTGAATTTCTCAATGCTGCCATCTACAACATGCTTTACCTTGTAAAGCCATCTGGAAGTAACCACGGATTTTCCCTCAGGCCTCAGCACCACCTCCCAAACATCATTCTTCATGATAGAAGAATACTCCTCCTGCATGGCCTCTCTCCAGACCTGCTGGCTAGCTGCCTCCTCATAACTAGAAGGCTCAGAGTCAAGGATGTTGGCAGCCATTGCCATATAGCTACAAAACATCTCAGGTGGTCTGCTCTCTCTGACCGGCCTCTTAGGCCCAACAACATATGTGGCCTCTCTCAAGGTGTCCTGAAGCCACTTGGGCTTCCTCTTCCCTGAGCACACTTCTCCCACTGGAGAATGAAACTCCTCCTCATCATCATCAGGAGCCTGAACTCCTGACTGTCTGTTTGCTGTCCTCCTACCTGCACCTAAACCTGTAGAAGCTGAGGTACCGTGTGAACTGTCCATCAATGGAATCCCTAGTGAACTGCTCTGCGGACTGCTCTGCATGCTGCCCGAAGAACCACCCCTCTGAATCTATGAGCCACTGCTCACTAACGGACCTGACATCGTCATAGATGTACCTCCAGATCCCCCTGATCCCTGCCCACTGGATCCCTGTGACTGACTCAACTGCTGCTGAGGGTCTGGCTGATCCAGCTACTGTAACTCCCGTGACCTCCTAAAGGACCTATCCTCCTCAAACTTCACATCTCGCCTGACAAAAACTTTCCTCTGTGCAGGAATCTAAATCCGAAAGGCCTTTGAGGTCTCATTGTAGCCCACAAAGATACCCTTCTCTGCGGTGGGCTCTAGTTTGGTCCTCTTCTCCTTGGGTATGTAGGAGTATTTGATGCACCCAAAGATACGAAGATGACCAATATCAGGCTTCTTCCCAGAAAAAGCCTCCTCCGGAGTCATATGCCCCAAGGCACGATGTAGAATCCTGTTCTGCAAATAAACAGCAGTGTTGCAGGCCTTTGCCCACAAAAACAATGGCAACCCCTGATCATGTAACATGGCTTTGGCAGCCCCTCCGATGGATCTGTTCTTCCTCTCCGCAACCCCGTTCTGCTGGGGGTTGTAAGGAACAGTGAACTCCCTCCTAATGCCTGCCTCCACAAAATAGTCAACAAACTCTCCAAGGGTGTACTCTCCTCCATTGTCCGACCTCAGGGACTTGATCTTTCGACCTGTCTGTGTCTCCACAAGAGCTCTGAACTCCTGAAACCGCTTTAAGACCTCACTCTTGGTCTTCAAGAAATAAATCCAGGTCCTCCTGGAGTGATCATCAATGAATAAAACATAGTACTCATATCCACTCAAGGAAACATGAGACATCCAACCGCTCACATCGGAATGAATCAAATCAAGTATCCCAGTCGCTCTGCTGTCACTGCTGGGAAAAGGGGATTTGGCAAACTTGCCCATCGCACATCCTCTGCAAGTATCAAAGTGATTAGTACTAAAATCTGGCACACCTGTAGTGATCTCCCACAATGTCCTCAAGGCCCCATGATACATGTGCCGCATCCTACGGTGCCAAATCTCACATAGCTCATAACTGCTAGCTCTGATGTCAGTGCTACTACTCAATGCCAAAAGGGGCTGGAATGCAAACTTGTACACCCTTGCATGGCGTACACCTATCACTGTAGCTGAATCAACTGGAGCGCCCCTGGGATATATCAGCACCTGTCCTCCCCTGAACAGTCTCTCATATCCTCTATCCTCCAAAGCCGGTACTGACATGAGGGGGTTCTTCCTCATCCCCGGCACATATAGAACATCTGACACCTTCAAGGGAGGTTTGGGTTCCCGATCAAATGTCAGTGTCCCCACACTGACTGCTCTAACAACATTGTCATCTTTGAGTACTACCTCTATATCAGTGCCACTCTCTAAAAGCTCTGAGAAGTACTCACGGACTCTTGTCATATGACGTGAAGCCCTACTGTCCACATACCAGATACCTGAAGATGCTCCGCTAGTCGAGGGAAATGCATGCTCCCTCTGAACCTCTATGGCAGGTGATCCTACACTAGAGGACTCACACGCAATGAACCCAAACTCCTGGCCAAAGAGATCTGTAAAGTCCTCAACCTCTGTTGATGCTGCCATGCTCTGATTCTTCCCTTTCTTCTTCTTCTTTTCCGGACACACAACTGCGTAGTGTCCCATCTTCTGACAATTCCAACACTTCACCTTGGAATAGTCCTTCTGTGTGTTACCCTATTTACCTTTACCTTTGCCTTTGCCCCCACCACTGCTTGTGGAAGCTTGCTTCTTTCCTTTGCCTTTCTTGCCTCCTGTCAACAGTGCTACATCCTCATCCTGCTCAACTGGCTTGGTTGCCCCAAGCTGACTTTTCCTGATCTCTGTCTGAATGCAATCATCCCAAAACCTCTCCCATGTGGGAAGGGTCTCACGTGCACAAACCCCATCAACAAAGTTCATCCATGAACTGGGGAGGCCATTCACTGCAATCTGCACCAACTCAGTGGGTGGAATGACCTCTCCAACTCTTGCCAACTCATCTCTCACATTAGTAATCTTTGTGAGATATCCAGCTGCACTATCAGTCTTACCCATCTTAATGGTTTTCAGCTTCTCCTTCAGGACTATTTTCTGGTTCTCATTGGTACTTTGGTAGAGATTGGACAATTCTGTCCACATCTCATGAGAATTTCTCTTTCCTCTCACATGAGGAATGCAATGGTCTTTGATTCCGTCTAGAATCAGTCTCTTACCCTTGTTGTTCTTCCTATTATATGCTGCCAATTGAGTAACATCAGGAGGCACATTAACAGGCTGCTGTGTGGTATGAACCATGATATCCCAGACTTCTGCCTCCTCAAAGATACTCTGCATTCTCTCATTCCGAACGCTGTAATTGGTATGCCCATCCAACCTATCCTCCACCCTCAATCCCAATGACATCTTGCTGTCCTAAAACTGAAAAAGTAGTAAAGATAAAAATTTCGTTTGTGAAAATTCAGCTCGCTGGAATTTTTTGAGTGAAAAATCAGCAGGCAGTATTTTTCTCCTTGTTGTCCCAAATTGCACTTTCAGTACTCAGGCTCCGATACCATGTAGAAATTTTCTGTTTTCCCACCCCGGTTTCAGTATCACTTATTTCTCCTTTTAGTTAAATGCGCTTTCCCATATCCTTACATTCAACAAATTGGAAAATAATTTTTTGTCAAAAACACAAATTTTGAAAATGTTGCACGTCGGAAAATGCAATAAAATCGGCGTAAGCTTAAAACAATCATTCACATATTCGAACACGTATATTTTTGGTCAACATGACCCCGGAAAAACCCCCTACAACTCTTGGGGAAAACCAGTTTGAGAGCTCCTTCTTATTTCGAAAATGCTTTTTACAAGGAGTGCGTAAATTACGTTAAAATTTCAAAGAACTAAAAACAACAAGATTTATCTCGCCTTCCGTGCATTCACTCTGCCTTGGAAAACGTGCAGAACAGTAAAAACCAAAAACAGAAATTTTACAGCATTTATTACAGCATTAAATGCTGAACTGGCTTTCTCGAAATGTGTGCCCAGCTGTACGGCCGTACTGCTGTACGGACTGTACGGATTTGACAGCAAACCCTCCTCCTCGATTTCCGTGCTCCTTTGCCTCGAAATCTGTGCCGAAGCTGCTGTTCTGCTGCTGTACGGATTTCTAGAAATTCGTGCCACCAACCAGCAGTCTCTCTCCTCGATTTTCGTGCCCAGAATCTGCCCAGAAATAAATGCTGAAGCTGCTGTACGGTCTTCCTTGAAAACTGTGCCTCTCCCTCGAAAAATGTGCCCAACACTTGCTGTACGGATTTCTGTCTTGGAAACCGTGCCTCTTTGCTGCTGTACGGATTTTGCTGAAGTCTCTATCAGCTGCCCTCTTTCTCCTCTCTGCTCAGAAATCTCCCTTGCTCTCCTTCTCTTGCTCTCTCAATCTGCTCATGAAAGAATGAATGACCTTTTCCTCATTTTCCTCCTTTAACCTAACCCTAAGTGACTTTTGGGGAATCCCTAAATCCAATGGCTGAAACAGATTTAGATCTAGGGCTGAGATTAAATGCTCATTTAAATCTCACTTTCTATTTTTTAATTCACCCCACTTTAATAAAGACCCATTTAGTCATTTATTTCCAAAGTCACTTTTCCTTTCTAATTTTACATTGACTTTATTAAAGTCACTTTAAAATTAGACTTTAGTAACTTTATCACTTAAAGTCACTTTTAAATTAGACTTTAGTAACTTTATCACTTAAAGTCACTTTTAAATTAGATTTGACTTTATAAAAATTATAAAGTCACTTTAGGAGAAAAATTAAATTATTTTGGACACTTTTCCCTAGGCCAAAGATCAAAGCCTTAGGGAACCACCTGTTCTCCGGTAACCAAATTTCAACACTAAAATGGGCCTCCTAAGGAAATTATAAAATAATAGTTGAAATAATAAAATAAGATTAGATTACATCATCAAATTTTAGAGGGAAAAAGTAAAAACTACTTTTTCAACTTATCTTTGTATGGGTTCACTCCAATTTCGAGTAGAAACACTCGTTTGATGCATAATTTGATTCCTCATCCAATGAGTACCCATGTTACATAATTTCTATGGACCCTGCTACACAAAAAAATGAGAAATATGTGAAAATGTGATTTCAATCACATTTTTTCATGTAGCAAGGTCCATCGAAAGTATGCAACATGGGTACTCCTTTGATGAGGAATTGAATTTTTCATCCAACGAGTACTCTTGCTCAGAATTTGAATAAAACCTTAGGGAGATAAGTTGAAAATAGGATTTGAAGCAGTAGTTTTAATATTTTATTATTTTTTAATATTTTTACCTTTTTACTCTAAAAATTGTAAATCATCCCCCATGGTTGACATCATCATCTTGAATCCTATTGGTTCTTATAAAGTTTATTTTGGTTGTACATTTTTCTTAGGAGGTCCATTTTAGACCTCAAAAATCCCCTAATGGTTATCTAACGTTTGCTCAAATTCTTCCCCAGTGCTGCTTTCAGTGGTCTCTTTTGAAGTATCTCTCTTTGGTACCATGGTATAAATAACTACTAAGAGAGGTGCTCAGCAACTGTGGTACCTATGGGACAGAAATGAACTCATGGCAAGAAAACATTATTGTTTTCAAATCTACTTTCAAGGCATGATCAAGAAGCAAACCAGAAAAATAGAGAGAAGGATTGCGTAATTTTCATTGACAAGAGGGGTTGGATTCCTGTGGGAACTATGCACTACGTAGTCCTAGAAGCCAAGGATGAATCTTAAGGATTGAGACTGCACAATGTGCAGTTCAACCTACGCGGTGGTCTAGGAGAGACTATGCATTGGGTAGTCTCAGTGGCCATGGATGCAGTCTGATCCCTTGAATGGTGCAATGCACAGTTGGTCTATCATGTACTGCACATTGCGAATTTCTAGAGGCCAAGTTCTTGCCTTCAACCTTATGATTGCACAAGCCCAATTGGGAAAAGTAAAAACTTGCCTAGGAAAGTGCAAATCTTCCCAAGGGAAGTGTGAAAAATGAGTAGATCTAAGTGATAGTGAGGGCTTGAGTTCAGATCTAACTAAATGTGAATGTATCAATGTGAATAGAGTGTAGAAACTAAATATACGGGAATACAACCAAATTGGTGAGGAGAGTTGCTGCAATGACGACCATCAGTGTAAAAAAAAAATATCGATGTGATACTTGTGAAAGGAAAAAATAAATTGGAACAAAACTTATACAAGCTAAAAAATGTTAAAACACAAGAATGCATGAAGAGAAATAAGCAAAAAAATTCTCACACAAGCAAAAAACAAAAAAGCAACAGAAAAGGGGATAAAAGAGATAAAAGTGAAACTCTGCCAAAAAAAGTGACGACAACCGCAACAAAGTTTCCTTGATCTCCTTGGGAATGCTATAGATCCAAGATTGTATGTTAAAATGAGCTATATAGCCACCATTTAAATTTATTTGAGAAAATTAGGGTTTATGACGTGCATGCCTAAAATCAAGGAAAAATCGACACATGGCGAAAGTTTGTAAAAATAGCAAGTGTCCTTCCTTTGGGATACTAATAATGGATATGTATTTTTTAGCGATGTTTTTTTTTTTTTTTTAAAGATTTTTCTTCGCTTTTCTAGAATTTTTTTTTTTCCATGCACTTTGTTGGGAAAGATTTCACAATTCAGGGGAACTGGGAAAATTTCCGGCTCAATGCACTGCCCATTTTCTAAGCTCAATGATGGATTTCATAGTTTCTGGACTCAGAGTTGGGCTACCTTCCATGACTGTGGATTTTCTGAGCTCAAGGATGACTTCCAGTCTGAACTACGAAATTTCAATCATAAAGGTAGCTTGCCCTCAACAATTGCACAGGTTTTGAAGGAAATCCTTGA
This sequence comes from Pinus albicaulis, assembly GCA_034641835.2. Taxonomy (NCBI): domain Eukaryota; kingdom Viridiplantae; phylum Streptophyta; class Pinopsida; order Pinales; family Pinaceae; genus Pinus; species Pinus albicaulis. The sequence goes on from CM076584.1 coordinate 930,857,741, forward strand.
ACTGTTGTGCAACCAAGTCAAGAGGTTAGCTTGTGACTTATAAAATTTGGCTAAGTCTGAAAAAAAGTATACAAAAGCACAAATAAAAGGATAAGTCTCAATCATGTTATGAATACTTGATAGAAGTGCAAGATAAGATCATGTTAGTAGAAATTTAGGCTCCAAAATATAATCATGGGAAAAATCTTGGAGGGTTCTTGTAGCCACTACAACTCAGGCGACACGCTGGTAGAACTCCAGCTCTTTGAATGAATATTGTCTCATGCAAAACTGGCCTCACCCTTCCAAAAGTATTCTTTGATTCATTGAATTCCACATATTCCTCACTTAGTCTGAGTTAAATACATTGTCCTTACCATTCTCTTTATCGGTGACACACTAACCAAGCCAAGTAAAACTGAGTTGTTTCGATTAGGGATGAGGATTTTATAAATTCACAAGTAGAATAAATTTTCAGAGTCTTATTTTTCATCTACGGTCTTTCTCTGTTGCCAGTAGGCCTCAAAATAACCCCGATGGAGTCACTTTAGGAACACAAACATTTCTCTACTTCCAGCAAGCCTGGACAGTACCCTGGTGGATTTTCTTGATTCACCTCTTTGCGCATGAAGATTTTCTCTTCTTTCAATCTTTATTTTTATTTTTTATTTTTTATTTTTTTGTTCAAATAACATAGAATAGACACTTATTTATTTCATGGGGCGGAAGAGGGATCCCAACTTATTGAGAACATAAGAGTTTTTCCCTTCAGAGAAAGATGTTTATATACACCTATGACATACTTGTTAAGGTTTTCCTCCCCTCCTTACTCTACTTGACTAATTTGATAAGGATTAAATAAAAATATAAAACCAATTTAGAGTGGGTGCTACTAGCTAAAATTCAAACATCATGATTTCATTTCAATTTTCTCTGATAAGGAAGATATTTTCCATTAGTGTATCTTCGAATAAAAGGATGCAAGATCTACACAAAGAGAGGGAATAAACAACAAACCAGGCGTTGATAGTAGTAAAATCTCCTCTTGTATTTAAGCATGCTTGCTTCAGAATTCAAACACGTTCTCATGCGAAAGCTATCCTATAACTAGAAAGAAAACAAAAAAATGAAAGAGCGGAATGGAAAGAAAATCAAAGTAAAGCAAAGAAACACAATCAACTAAAAAATAAAACTACTCCTACTCCTACCCTAAGCAAAGCATAAGCCAAACTCACGTGAAGTGATACTTCCAATGAAACCACCGATGCATTGGCTGGCCTATGTAGGTGAGGGAATGCAAGTCAAGAAATATATACAAGCATAACAATAAAAAAGAAATATAAGACAATGAAAACTAAAACGTTCGAAGTTTGAATGTACTCGTAAAAAATTAAAATAAAAAAAGTGCATGTAAGATATCCTACTGAGGAATCATGGTGTTCAAACACATTGCGAGTCAAAGACATGCAAGCAAAAAATTTTGAACTACAAAGATGACCGAACAAAAATAATGAAAAAAACTTCTTTTTTTTACACAGAGCTCGCTATGTATGAGTCCTCCAATGATTCAGTGATAGGATCATGTAATAGAGGTGGAGTATTCGAAAATTGTAAAACATATTGATATTAAATGTGCATGGTAGAGTAACAGGGTGCTTAGAAATATTCAACACTCTTTTGATGAGAGGTGGAAATGACCTAAAGGCCACAAGGACCTGACGTAACCATCAAATGAGGTTGAAGTGCCTCAACAGCTTGAGGAGGTTCCAATTCATCGGAAGGTATATCATCAAATATTGGTGGCTTAGAACGATCAATAATAGAAAATTCATAATCATGACCAACTGAATCAATGAAAAGGTGATAATAGCCATGATAAGAAAGTTCAATATCATGAATGGAGGCATCCTCGTGATCTTATGAATCATAGAGAGGGGGAGATGAAAAATGAAAAATTTCACCCTCTATGTTTTTAGAAAGGTAGGATGAGAGATTGGAAAGATCAAGAGTAGAAGATTCATCCTCTCCACATATGGATGAAAATCTCACATTCCACATGTTCTATCAATTATCAGAAGTAGGAACATCATTAGAAACCAAATTTTCACTAGATTGAATGGATATGATAGAATGGAAGAATCACTAGGGTTATGATTTGGGGAGAAGTCATTAAATGAGTGCGGAAATTCAAAAAAAAAATCAAGGGCTCAGCTTGTCATTTGGCTCTCCTTCTAGCACCAGAAATGTTGACGGTGTTGGACTCGGAAACATTCACGGGATCTCCTTGACATGAAGTCCCAATTAGACCTCACACTGTTTGGAGTAGGAGTCCCTGCAAAGGGGTGTTAATGATCTACCTTGGTTTGCAAAACACATAGAGTAGTGCATGGTGTCTTTGGTGGGAAAAAGTGTGTGACCCTGAGCATAGTCAAGTGTGATGTGTGATGGTATTTGGACCATGGTTTTATAATGATCTAATACTATATAGAGAGATGTAATTCTATGTTAGAAGTCATAGGTGAATAATCATTGTAATTTCTATGGTCACAGTTTACTTTGTATTTGTATTTTGTAGCGAAGGAAAGGTGTTGGCTCAAGGGGTCCTGACCCAGGTTCAGAGGTTAAGGTTTGCCAACAAACCCCTATACTACTAGCCCTTTCGGTAGTGACCTGCTTTTGTAGGCCAAAGTCTCACCCGAAGCAGTATGGGAGGGTGCTGGAACCAGGTTTCCACACCCCGAGAGGGATTAGGTAAGTCATGTTCGCAGCTTCTGAGTTTCGTACCAGACAGATCTATTCACCGAAGGTTCACGGCAGAAACAGTACAGCTCAGCCCAATCGAGTTGTTATCATTTATAGATCTATTCAGGAACTTCGCATCCACGTGCATCTTACCAATTATCAGAATAGAGCAAATTATTCGCAGCTAATATTAATTACAGATGATAAATATTGGATCACAAACACTTCGTAGCGTAAGAAAAAAACACAGTCACTTTTTGTAGCTTATATCAGTAACACAGAATCATATATAACATAACCAAGTATCACAGATTCACATCAATAGTAATTTCCAACAAATTCAGATATTCCAACAATACTTTTGCATTCATTAGTCTTTCAGATCTACTTACAATACCCAAAACCAGCCCTTGCACACAACCTAGCGGGGTTTGCACACAGCAGGATTGAGGATGTACACGGACACAGCTGCAGGAGTCCTTACCAAAAAAAATGCTAGACAGATCTACCAGTTCGCACGTAGCATCAATTCCCATTCTTCTCTGCCTTAAGACTCAAAATTTTCATCTATTTATAACGATTTAGCCTAAGCTTTCCTCTGGTCCGCAAACCATGTTTTTCGGACTCTAGGTCTACCCTTTGACCCGTTACAATGCTTTCGGGGCTTTGACCCACCCCAAAACCCCTGCGTTAGACTAAAATATGCCAAAAGTATACAAAACTACTCAAAACTATCCCAATTCGTAGCCTTTGGAGGACCCTGTTCCAACAGTCCCCCAACACAATCTTGTGACTCGTCCCGAGTCACTGCGGTGGTGGGGCTTTGACCTGCGCTTGCAATGCTTTGATCACCTCAGAAAACGGAGGTAGCATGCCTTCACTTTGGACAACTGCATTCTATGCAATGTCGACCAACTTTGCTGACAATGGTCCTTCAGTCGCAGCAGTGACACTTTCCAAAGTCTGATTTAGTTGCTTAATAGCAACATCGACATCCTGCGAAAGCTTGAGAGCTTCGTCAGCCCATGACTTCAGGAAGTCGCCAACGTTCTTCTTCTTTATCCGAAGGTCATCCATATCTACTTGGAGTGCTTGGCTGGTGCGTAGTCTTTGCAAGCGTTGGGTAGGCACCAAAGTGGGGAAGGTGGCTTCGAGCGTCTAAAACTCTTCTTTTTGCGCAGGTCCTAGTTTATCCTTCGCAAGATTTGATCGCGCTGGACCTTAGTCCATAACTGCATGGTGGTCTCTAATAGCTGGGCTCCCTATGCGATCTGCCCCGTGATAACGTTCATTTTCGCGGTGACCAGCGCAGTTCGCTGGGCCCGGATCTCTGGGGGTGTTTCGGGCTGTAACTTAGCTCGAACATCTGTGATTATCTGCACCATGCGTGCCTTAACTACCTGAACTTCATCCTGGGAAGCCTTGAGTGCTGCGACCAGTCTTTCTAATTTGTCCCGAGGGGAAGCTGAGGTCGGAATTTCTTCTGTGGTATTTGTGTAGAGTTAGTGAATCGCACTTTCAAGCTCCGCTTGCTGCGCGATAGCGAGGGACACTTCAGCGTCCTTAGCTGTAATGGTATTCTTAGCCACGTCGCGCTGCTGGTGCACTTGTTGGTCCCGATGGCGGATTTCCTGAAACACATGGTGCGGAGGCCTTGCAATGCCTCTCGAGACAGCCTAGATAGATTCAAATGCACCCTTGCACATGATTGGATACGCATCTCTAGGTTAAGTGGACTGATCACAAGGGTTGCGCTAGGTAGGGAGCAGAGATGGCTCTCCTCTGTACTTATTCCTGCACTGTTGGTAGCCAAGGGATTCCGTACCTGTATCATGATGGTCTGTAGAGCGTGGAGCTCAGCCTGGATTGTGTCGGTGACAACTTTATGTTGTTCCTCTAAGGCTACCCATTTGTCCTCTGCAGCCAGAGTGACTGCATCCGCAATTTGTTCGAGGTCTTTGTCGGTCAGTGTGATTGTCTCATCGTGTTTCGCCCGTTGAGAGTGTTGCTTCTTTCGGGGTCCCTTGATAGGCTCATCTATTCGCTTCGTGCCCTGGGGGAAGGTGGTACCTCCGATGTCCAATCCGTCCATTCCCACATCTGGCTACGAATTGACATGAGTTTCGGCCTTGACTTCCTTCTCGGTGGTTTGCTTGGGCTGTGTATCCTTTTTCGTTGTTGCACCAGAGTATTTACCCGTACTCTTGCTTGGGCCCGTGGTCTCCTTGATGATGACAGGTGGGATCACCTGTGTTGTGCTGGTCCCTACGATGCCCCTTGCACCGGTTTTGAAGCTAATCTTCCAGGCAGGCGGCCATAGCGTAGTTACACTATCAATCTCTTCGTCAACTACCATATAAGGAAGAAAGGTCCAGGTTTTATCCTTGTGGGCTCTGATTTGGATGTTATGCATGGTAACCTAGAATGCCGCAATGCCCTTGTATTTGTCATATGCTATTGGGGACAATCAGGGTTGAGAATTGATGGCTTCTGCCATGCTGCTCTGGAAGAAGACCCATAAGACTTGGTTATCCTCCACGCGCTGCGCATCCTTTGAGTCCCACAAATGGGCATAAAGAGCCCCTTCGCACATTTCTAGAGTGAGCTCAGGGATGACCGAATCCTCAGGGGCTTCCCAGGCGACCAGGGCTATGAGGAAAAACAACCAAGAGTAGCAAAAGGCCTTTCCCTGCTCCTAAGATTTGCGGACGTTGGCCAAGAATTCATTGCACAAGAACTGGGCCTAATTGAGGCAGACCCCCTTCCCACATTGGCCTGCTAACTGAATGACATAAGTAGGGATGGTTGCTACCTGGAATTTTTGCATTAGCTTGCACGCTAATAAAATGGTACCTAGTTGTGTACCAGGTTCACTGATAGACTTGATGATGAAGCCTCGAGTGTTTTTCTCCACATGGTAAGTCTAACGCATGTATTCAGTAGTTTCTACCTCATATTTCTTTCCCACGCACTCCAAAGGGTGTGGCCCTTTCATGGGGAGGCCAGTAATTCTGTGAACCAATGCAACATCAATGGGGATTCTGTCATGAATCCACAGGTATCCATCGTGAATAAGGGCGAGCAACTGTCAGGCCAACTGGTCCGTAATGTTGTAGTGGCTGAAGTGTGGCATCTGTAGTAGGTTTAGGAGCCTGGATCCGACCAATCCACGCACCGAGCGCTGGGGAATAATTGTGATCCCATTGTTCACTTGAATCGTGTCCAGGTATAGCTCGGGTGCTAGCTCAGGGAAAGCTTCAAAAATTTCCAAGTTATGATCATCAAATTTGATCTCATGGAGCCTTCCACAAGGGTTGCTAAGGACAAGGACCTCTCCTGGGGTCAGTGGCATCTACAGATAGGTGATAACGCTGTCGAGGTTCTTTGGTGTGCACATTGAGGGCCTTCGTGGTCGAACAAAGGGAGGCAACTATCCGATCGGGTCGGTGGGCTGGGCCTCCTGCTACACAGCCTGAGCTCGGGGCATCGCTTGCGGGGACTTGAAATTTCTTAGGGAAGTCTTGGGCTTCCCCCCAGCCCATTTCGTAGGTTTTAGGGGTTTCCCTAAGCCCTGTGCTTTCTCTTTTCCCTTCTTTGTGACCAGCGTGGAGAGCACTTCTTCATTGTCAGACCCAATCCCCATTACTTCCTCAGTTATCGGCTCCGAGGGTTCGGCAGGGTTCATGGCCATAATTCTAGCGCTAAATATGAACTCGGGATTGCTACTGTCAAATGGGGCTGGCTGCTCAAACATGAACGAGATGCTAGGGGCACAAAGTTTCTTACAACAGAACTTCGTCTAGGACAACCAGGCTAAGTAAAAACTATTCGAACAATACGAAACCTGTGCCTGATCTATCTTGCCCTTTTTGTAGTTTTTGCGATCAACCAATGGTAGGGTAAACTTACCATCAGGTAAACGGTAAAAAATCTCTAGAATATTCCTCATTAAATGCCAACTGTCCGCTCTGTTCAATGGTAAATTTTTCTTTTTACCCGATCTTACAGCTCCAATGGCTAGTTTTTTCTCGTCCTATGCGCTCAACGTACCTTCTACACTTAGGTTAGACACCTGCACCTCCTATACATCCTCCCCCAACACAAGCTTGTTCCCTAGGTACTTCAAAGCCAGAGACATGTTCGTCTGACATTCGTCATCCCAAAATAACAGGACATCCTTCGTAACCAAGTTTTTTAGAGGTGTTGTGATCAGTACATACTTTTGAATGAACTCCCTGTAATAACCTACGTGGCTGAGGATTGAACGTAGCTTTCTCCTTGTTGTAGAAGTTTGCATATTTATGAGAACCTTGTCTATTGTATCTGCATCCCCAATCAGAGCCAACTTCGGGTGCGTCTTAATGCCACGTGTTCGTAGCTTGAGTGGTCTGGGAACAATGCACATCTCCTCTAATTTTAAGACAGAGACAGCTCACAGATCATCGTTACACTCCTTTAGGTCTAGGCTGCGGCAATTGACTATGTCCGGTAGCTGCATTTCCCATGTTGGTACCTCAAGTGCGATATACGGGGGTGATTCACCCCATACTACCGTATCAATGTCTTTCAGAGTTGCGTTAAGCACCTCCGTTCCACTTACTAACCCAAATGTCCCCTGAAATTCATCCTTCAATGTCTCCCAGTGGCGGTTGCACTGATGTAGCTTTGCATCTAAATATCATGCGGTGGGAAGTGGTCCCAAGGCATGAATAAACAGATGAACCCACTCTTCTGTAGTCCTATCGCACCATTTCTCTATCCAAGCGAAAAAATAATCACGTGGGTCTCCTGAGCCAAGGTATGTTTGGACACACAGGTGAGCGGGAAGTTCAAATTGCAGGATCATCATATCCCAACATTCTTACCAATCCTGGAATGCCTCCTTATGTGTGTCACACCACCGCGCAGGTGTTTTACGCATGGCGAAGTTAAGGGCCCCTATCCTTTGTCCTCTTGAAACCTCAGCCTCAAATTCTTGTAAAAATTCCCTAATATTACCAGAACCATCAAAATAGGGTAGGTCTCTTACCTCTGAGGAAATGCAGCGGAAGTCCTTTGTGACCCGAAGGCGTCACAACACAGAGACATCATGTAACTGATTTTTCCAATTCTCCATATCCCCATCGGAGTCAGAGAAGCATTCATTGTCCTTTTCCCAATAGAGTATGCCATCTGCCGTGGGGTTGATCCAATCTTCCTCCCGCGAAGTCAAATTATAAATGTGATCTACATCCTCTTCGTCACACACCGACTCTGTATATCGTTCGGCTTTCACATGATCTAATGATACTGTCACCCTTGTATCGTTATTTTCAAACACCATGCTTCTCTTCTTCAAGTTAACGATGCCTCCCATATCTATGGCCCAGTATAACCCCAAGAGCGCTGGGTAAGGGTCTGCATATTTTACAATTTGAATTACCTCAAAATCAGCCTAGACCTTCACCCCCGCGATATCTACCATGATATTCGACAGTCTCACCAAGGGTACGATCTTCTACTGATTGGCCATATGCAGCTGGACAGTGGACCACTCCAAATTAGGTTCTCCGATTCATTTCCACGTTTGTTTTGGTAGTACATTCACATCTGACCCCAGGTCCAAAATAACCTGATCCATTTCGTAGTCACCGATCTGTGTTGTCAACCGCATCTCCCTACTAGTGCATTTCTTATATTTGTATATTTTGTGCACATGCTTGATTTATAGGGATAGGTTACGCCATGCTGTATAGCTATCTATTAATGCTTGAATATTATCCATAGCCTTTGGGTTGCACAACAGCTTCATACATACCTACAAAAAAGGTTTGAACTCCTCATCTTCCTTGAGGTTCGCAAGTGCCTGAGAAGTAGATGCCTCTGCCTGAGAAAAGTATTTGCGACCTGTGAAAAATGTTTCTTTTTCCTTTTTTAGATCCAAACCTTCTGGTTTGATAACTGCTTGTCGGATCAGAGGTTCAATCGCAGCCTTCTCCCTAGGTCCCTCGGTGGCCATTCCACTGCGCGTTACGACATTCATGCTTGGATCTTCGTTTCGCATTTCAGCCTTAGCCATCTACACATTCTGTGTAGGTGTCGGTTGCTTCTCGTTCATCTTTTCTATCAAGATTAGACAATATTCAATTGCATGGTCCAGCTGTCTGCAATACCGACAGGATTGCCTTGTAGGGTTCGGACAGTCCCTTGAAAAGTTCCCTACTTCTCCATAGTTATAACAGATTAGTTTCCCTCGTCCCCGACCTGCACTTCCACTTTGGCCCCCTCCCCTACCCCTAACTAGTGAGCCACCTATGCCTGCTGAGGATCTCAGCGACGCAGGGTCTGTTTTTAATATATACAAGTTTCCTCAATTGATCATCAAATAATATGTCTGATAGTTCTGTTCATCATGTCCTACCGACCTGCAAAACTTGCACCATTGTTTCTTTACCTCTGGGACATACGCAGCAAGGCGGGGATAGTGGTTTGTATCGTGTAGCCCTGCAATGCAACAATCATTACACCACAGTGCTGGCCCACTTGATCCTGTAGTTTCCCTAGGGCGCAACAGGCTAGGTCCTTGGCCTGCATGTAGTCTGCTAACAAATGACAGTTATCCTTGGTGTGACCATTCACCTTGCATTGTATGCACCATCTTTCAAGGCTAGCTTCTACTTCTCGCTCCTTTCGTAGATTCTGGATCTCTATGTGCATCGCCTCTAGTTTTCCTTGGATCTGTTGGACGCCCAAATGGGTATCATCCCTGGGCGCAACTTCTAACTTCATAGCGACCTCCAAGGCTTTTTCATGCAATTCGAAAGTTTGGTGACCCATAGGTACGCGCAGGTGTGACAGCAAAATAGTGATGAACCATTTTGTGTGCTGTCTGTCATCGTACTGAAATCCTCCTTCTCTGATCACCTCCTTTAGTCGTTGATTAGCTTCCCATATAGACTCAGAAGGCCCTTGCTTGAAATCCTTCAGGTCCACTACTATTTGCGAGTAGGACTTAGGCTTCTTGAACTGTTTTTTCAAGGCGTTCTTAATCTCTTCAATGGTTGCATTCGCATGCTGGCCGATGTATCCCATGTACCAGTCCAAGGCTCTTCCTTCAAAGGGAAGGGATAGCTGTGCCCTTTTCATTGCATCATTAGCTACGTTTTGCGTAGTCCATACGGATCCTACGACAAACTAGAACTGATCCATGTCTTCATATCCCACACCCTTAAAGGTAGGTAACTTCATGTGTGCATCCATGTCATCTTCCGGTGGTGGCGAAGGTGTAGGTGAATTCTTACTCCTATGCTGGTTTAAAAGTGGTGTGGCTGGAGGACTCTGCGCAACTGCTTCTCTTACCAGACTGTAGACATATCTATTTCATTCTTGGTTGGTCCGATAATAAGTGCCACTTCACGTTGTACTTCCATCTAGATCAAAGGTCATTCACTCGGTGTGGCTACACAAAATACTCTTTTCGAACAGTAATATTTTGATCAGTAATGGTAAGGTTTTCAGAAACTTACCCTGGAAACCCTTGAAAAACCGTCACTCTGCTTTAGAATAGGAGAAAAATTGATCGATGGAAAACTCTGTCACAAAACCTCCTATCACACTGTCCACCCAGTGATCCACCGTATGAGTGATGGTGTTATCAATATTTTCTAACTGCTGGATCAATTCTGGGGTCCACTGTGTGACCCGCTTGTCTTTCAAACACTTCTGGAATTTGACTAGCCTTGCTAGCCACTCCCGGAGCTTGATCGCAATTGTTACAAAGAATATATTGTAGATCTCCGTGAAAATATAGTTGTTCTTCCACTCTTCGGTGGTCAAATTCTTATTGCGGTTTTCTGTTACTGCAAATTCTTGAACTTGTTTTTCAAACCATTCATCGATTTCTTTTCTTTTAGGTTTCCAGTATCGCCTTGGAATTACCCGATCTATCTCAAAATGCTCCTGGTCCCAGCAATGGAACCATTTGTTGGCTCAAGAGGTCCTAACCTTGTTCAGAGGTTAAGGTTTTTTAACAAACCCCTATACTACTGGTGCTTTTGGCAGTGACCTGCTTTCCCAAGCCAAAGTCTCACCCTAAGTAGTATGGGAGGGTGCTAGAACCAGGTTTCCGCACCCTGAGAGAGAGTAGGTAAGTCAAGTTCACAACCTCCGAGGTTCGTACTAGACAGATATTTTCATCGAAGGTTCACAGCAGAAATAGTACAGCTCAACCCAATCAAGCTATTACCATTTATAGATCTATTCAGGAGATTCACATCCATGTGCGTCTTGCCAATTATCAGAACAGAGCAAAGTATTCGTAGCTAATAATAATTACAGATCATAAATATCGGATCACAAACACTTCGTAGCCTAAGCAAATAACACAGTCACTTTTCGTAGCTTAAATCAGTAACACAGAATCATATAAAACATAACCAAGTATCACAGATTCACATCAATAGTAATTTCCAATATATTTAGATATTCCAACAATACTTTTGCATTCATTAGTCTTTCAAATCTACTTACAATACCCAAAACCAGCCTGCGCACACAACCTAGCAGGGTCCACACACAATAGGATTGAGGATCTTTGTACACACAGCTGCAGGAGTCCTTATCCAAAAAACCCCAAGACAGATCTACCAATTCATACATAGCATCAATTCCCATTATTCTCTGCCTTAAGACTCAAAATGTTCATCTATTTATAATGATTTAGCCTAAGATTTCTTGGGGTCTGAAAACTGTGGTTTGCGGACTTTAGGTCTACCCTTTGACCCGTTACAATGATTTCGGGGCTTTGACCCACCCCAAAACCCCTGCGTTAGACTAAAATATGCCAAAAATATACAAAAATACTCAAAAATATCCCAATTTGCAGCCTTTGGAGGACCCTGTTCCAACAGAAGGCTCTGTGGCTTAGTGCGCAGAACACCTGCCGCTGTGTGCGTAGGTCGGAGAGCTGACTATACTTAAATTATCCATCATAATAGAAAAGAAGAAGTTTTGTGAAGATATTATGTGTCCTTATGTGTTCATGTTTATTTTCTTAATATCAATTGTTGCGAAGTAACTATTATAGTGGTGCGTTATAAAAATGTAGTTTATGGTATTTTTTATATGTTTTTTTGAACGTGACAAAGTAAGTGAGGGGTTTAATACATCGCAATAATTTTATGCATGTTAAGGGATAATAGTAGCATATAATATTAGCCAAATCGTTCAGTCCCTCAAGGCTACAAAAACTTGGTTCTACAGCTACCCATAGTCACATTGGGTGAGACTGTGATCTGCTTGCAGGTCGTTGCCGAAAGGGATCATGATCTAGGTTTTTCTTGGTGCGAAGCATATATCGAACATGGTTCAAGCCCAAAAAGCCAACAAATGGTTCTGTTTTCGGGACCGGGATTTGTTTGAGGGATATGTGGAGATGGCACCTGTCGAAGAAGGAAATTCAAGATTGGATAGTCTAGAAGGAGTGATAATTTGCAGATCAAGAGAACAAAAGTATGTGTTTAACATGTGAAGCTTGGTTGTAACGATATATTTTTACAAACAATACGAAATTTTCTTTAGATCATTCCCAGGTGAATTGTATGAGTGGGTACAGAAAGGAAGGATTTATTTAAGAATGACGAACCTACAATGTGGACTCCTGAGCTGATATAAAGAATCAAGAGTACTAACAACAATATTTAAAGGGTTGTTGATTTCTATATTGATAGTATCTTGGGTGGATTCATTACTGAATTTTCTATATACTCAACTATGTCCTTTAAAGAAGGAGAACTAAGATTGTTTAAAGGACCCTCGGTAAGTATATGAATTATTTGAAACTATGGATTAACATGCTTTTTTGTGAAAAGGGAGTTTTTTGTATGCAACCAGACTATTAGTTTACTTATGTTTGGAAGGAGAAGTAAATCTGAGCAAGAAATTGGTACAAAGAGAAGTGGAAAAAAGTATAGAGTAGATACTAGAAAGAGATATCATGAAGAAGATCAGAAGACCTTTAGAGAGACTGATTATATTCCTCCGTTGAGTGAATCTGAAGGTGAAAAAGAATAAAACTATCCAGATAACTCCTAGGAAACTCCATAGTATACCCCCTTTGAGCCCGAGAGCTTGTCGAAGCCATAATTGAATAGTATTCAGGGTGCTCGTGGTCTCCCTGCTATCCCTACCCCTCATAATCCCCATACCGCTCCCCATCCCCCTTCCCCTTTCACCCCAAAAATAAGTATATACCCTGCACAAATGACTTGACAAAGCTCATTCTATATGAGTTTCATAAAATACCTTATTCAGGTCATCTTGAATATGAGAAAATGTTACCACTATCAAGAAGATGTATTGTTGGTTGGATATGAAAAATAAAGTTGGAAATTAAATTTCCAAGTGTCTGGACTTTCAACAATTTAAGGTGGAATTCAAACATCTGATTGGACTATTTCAACCAATTCCAATCCCTGAGTAGATGAGGGAATTCATATCCATGGACTTTATCACAGGTTTTCCAAAGATGCCAAGATAGAATGATGCCATCATGGTGGTGGTGGACATACTTAGCAAGGAAACTCGCTGTATACCTATTAATTCCACCCATAAGGGAATTTATATTACATAGACCTTGATGAAGAAAATATTCATGTTGTGTGGCATACATAAGAAGATAATATCAGACCAGGATGTAAAATCCACAACCAAATTTTAGAAATTAATATTTGTTAGATTTGGAACTTAGTTGGAATTTAGTAAAACATACCATCCTCATACCGATGGAAAAACTGAGAGATTGAATATGGAGTTGGAGGACATATTGAGAATGTGGGTTATGCACCAACCTAATATGTGGGAAGAATTTCTTCCCTTAGTTGAATTTCTATATAATAATGGTTATCGTGAATCACCAAAGATGAGCTACTTTGAGGCTTTGTGTGACATAAGGTGCAATATACCCATTAATTGAGATGAACCAGTAAATAGGGTATATTATGAAAGAATACTGGTGTGAGGTATATTATAATTGCAACTGATTGTCTGAAAATATGGGTTGAAGCAATACCAGTAAATATTTGCAACGCAGACATTACAATGAATTTTATTTTTGAATATATCTTGTCTATATTTGGGTGTACAAAGATATTGATGAGTGACAAAGGATCACTTTTTCTTAATAATAATAATAGAACATTGAATGGGGAATTTCAATTCTATCACCATAACAGTACCCCTTATCATCCTCAGGCCAAAGGGACAGTGGACGCATTTGATAATATTTTGGATACTTCACGCACCGAAGTATGCAATGTTAACATAGATAACTAGGATCTCTAAATTCTAGCTATGTTATCGTCTTACAGGACCGCATGTAAGAAGGTGAAAGGTCATACACCCTTTAGGTTAGTATATTTAAAATAAGCTATGTGATAATGGAGTATATTGTGCGTAGCTTTAGAACTGCAACCTTCACAGATATGGGAGACCCTGAAACAATGGAGGAAATCATGTCACAGTTGGTTGCCCTGGAAAAAGGCATATTTAGAGCAGGATCCCATCAGCAGGTGCAGAAGTCAAGAGAGAATTCTTGGCATGGCACACACATCAAATAGAAGAAGTTTAAGGTAGGAGACTTTCTTCTCCTCTATGACGGTAAGTTTGTAAAATTTCCAAGAAAATTGAAAACACATTGGTTGGGCCCATATACTATAAAGTATATTATTGATGGTGATGTAGTTCAATTGGTGAAGTTGAATGGAGAATAGATTCAGGGAAGGGAAAATGGTAGTAGGTTGTAGATTTACATGGATGACCCTGCTCCTACAACTTCACATTGAAAAAGGAGGAAAGTATTAGTGCCACCTGCAATTCAAAGTGGGAGTTTGACTATAAACTACTGTAGCAAGAGGGCTCTAATGAAGGGATTTTCTTTGATATAGTCTGTATTATGGCATATTTTGTAGGAGCCACGTCGTAAGATGGGTTGTTCACCACAATATAGGGTGTGTCTAAGTGCGCAAGAAAAATATGACCATTGGAAGGGGAACATGTCACTAGAGGAGAAAAAAATTACATTTATGGAGACATTATGGCAAGGATATAGTTAGAGATATGTTGTTAATGAACCAAATCCGATCAAGATATGATCTAATGATGGGGTTAGAATATCAAGAGTGCAATAAAAAGTCGCTTCCCACCAAGAACACAGATGAACACATTGAACATGAACACAGATGAAATCATTCACATTTTCAAAAATAAAGGTTTGTATAGACTCATGGATGTTGAAGCACCATCTACTACACCCGCAACATCACCTTTCTCGCATCGAACATTGCCAAGAAAAAAGTAGACCAAGGAAGGAATAAAAAAAGAAGAAGCAAGATAAGAAGTATGTCAAACAACAACCAGGACCCAAACCTAGCGAAAATAGCGAAGAAGAAGAAAAATAGATGAAAATAGATGGCGAATAAATTATGTCGCTACTACTACCATAATTATGACCTAGGAAAATAGATGCTAAACCCGTGAAGGACTCCAAAGATGCAAAGTGTAGCACATTCACACCATTGCTGCCGGAGAAATTACCATTTGAGGGAGAGTTTCTAGGAAGAATCCCACAACTGAAGTTTTAAGATTTAGAATTCAATGACCAGATGAAGTATCCACAGTTTGTGCCAAGTAAATACCTAAAACCAGTCCATTATCCATAGAGCGGAGTCACAAAATTGGAGCCACTGATGTGGGCAAAAGGATTGGAACAGTCTGGATTGTTGAACATGTTGTATGTGTCACACTTCGGCATGAGTACCATCAATACTGCTTGTGTGAGACAATTGCTCGTGTTGCTATATGATGGATAACTCTGTCTAGGAAAGAGTATCCCCATTGATGACATGCTAATAATGCGAATTTCCAGATTACCATAAGATTACCATACCAAAGAAGGGATCCCACTGAAGAGTTTGTGGGTAAGGGCCAAGACAAAGAAGTAGCACAAACCATGAAGGAGAAGTTTGAACTGGTCTAGGAAAAGCGTGGCTACGACATAAATTCAATAAACGACCATACAATATATGTACATGCCAGGAAGGATACAATGAAGACATGGCATCCTCTTTCGATACTTGTTCACCAAATATGATCTAGCCACATTGATATAGTAGTGGGCCACAGAATGGATGATTATGGCAGAGGAAAGAGTAGAGGATAGTCATAAATATGAAGAAACATTGGAGCATGGAAGCCTGAGCTTAAAAGACAAGGACAAAGAGGGTCAGGAGAAAGATAAGGAGTCGGAGCATGATGAGGGTCATCCAGATCCTCTTGGAGGCACATATCGGCTTGGAGGAAATTCAAAGGATAAGGAGAAGATAACGACATATGAAGGAAAAAGGAAGATGAACATCGAAGAGTCCCCCTAGAGTAAGAAGAAGCAGAAGGATGATAAATCGAAGGGCATAATTCCATTGGTCCTTACTGAGGGGGACATAGATGAAATCAAGGATAAAATCCAAGAAGTGGTGGAGGAATCATGGGGTAGAATCGAGGATCTCTATGGTGCACTCCTGACAGGTAGTTGACTTGAGCATTGTAGAGTTAAATCTTCTAGCATAGACAACTAAACAATCAATGTCAATAATCCAACCCCTCCAACCAGAATGACTTATAGAAACAAAATTTGGGATGAAGATCATGCAGATACCTATCAAAGATCTATAGTTTGATGTAGCTGAAGCACAAAAACAAGAAAAAAAGTGGGAAAAGGTCGATATGAACCTTGTAGCACTATCAATTCTGATATTGAATGACCTACATCAAGGTATTGTAACTGAGATAAAGGAGCGGGAGCAATGCACAAAAAATTAAATATTCACATAGAATGAGAGCAAGTTGCGATGAAGAAACAACTCTACCATTCAATCAAGGAAAAGGACGAGGCAGAACAACAAAAATAGAGGTTGAAAGAAGTGGTCAAAGAAACTTGCAGAGAAGTTCCAGACATGGATGTACGTGAGGAAGAACCAATAGAATACAAGGTCATGAATCTTGGCCTTTCTGTCAAGGAATATAAGAATAAGACTACAAAATTACAATTTGAATATGAGCTCAATGGCAGTGAGCTACAAATGAAGCTACAGTCCACCATGCCACTAGAAGTACAGGAGCAAAGGGAGATAGACCTGAAGGTTGTAGTGGAAGGCATCTCCAGAATAGTGGAAGAGTGTGGAGTATTACTGGAGGAGACCTTGCAGATTTGGAATTCATTGTAGGAATATCCAAATGTCCAAAATATAGAGGAAGATATCCAACAAAAGAACAAGTAATTGGAGGAAGTCAAGACAACAACGAAGAACTTCCCATTTTTGCAAAAGCTTGCAATAATTAGTGAAGGAAAGGCTCTTCAGAAGCAGAATGAAGAAATCAAGAAGGAAGAGAACATTTTGATAGAGAGAACTCAACCATGGCAGGATGAGGCTCTCTATATTACAATAGGTGGATTGTTAGGTAAAATTGACTCGGGATAGAGTCAATGTTGACTAGGGTAAATAATAGTAGTTTTGGGGCACATGGTATTGTGCACCCATGGTTTTCAGCCCATGGTATTGCATGTAATGGAGCCTATAAAAGGCTGGGAATACTTCATTGTAATGTAGGCTCGGAGGTGAGCGGTGAAGGCTCACTTGGCTGGATTGGCCAGGGTTTTGGCCATGCTTAATGAAATTTCATTGGTTGGGTTTTTCCCCAGATTTGGGGGTTTTCTCGGATACAAATATTGGTTTATGTTTATGATTTGTTTATAGCTATATTATGGTTTTTTTGTTCCTGTCGGTAAATTTATTATTTCTCCCTTAAATTATAACAAATGGTATCAGAGCCATTGAATTTCGCTGCGCTAGGAGAGCAAAGTCTGTCAAAATGAGAGAGGATATGTGCATGTGGATTAAATAATTGATGAACCATGTATCTGAAGAGAACTCCTAGAGGACTAGCGGTTACAGAGGCTGGTGACCCATGTAATTCGGTAGATGGGTTCTTTTTATAAGGACATTGATTTCATATGTACAAAGACAGTAACAATGAAACAAAAAAAAAATATTATTATTACAATGGAGTTAATTTATTACATGTAAATGGGCATACTGCTGTAAGACCCGGTATGACATGCATACCCTTGGGTAATCACTAGTAAAGTCTGGGTTAGATCTAGGTGATAGGGGGATGTCAAGTTAACGATTACCTTGGTAAAAAAAAAGAAAAAAAATTGAAGGGGGAAGAGCTAGAGTATACAGGGTTGTCTCACTTAGCAATTTTGGCTGGATTTAGTGAAGAATCCCCAAGTCAAGTTTAAGGGGGGAAATGTTAGGTAACATTGACTCGGGATAGAGTCAATGTTGAATAGGGTAAATAGTAGTAGTTTTGGGGCACATGGTATTGTGCACCAATGGTTTTTAGCCCATGGTATTGCATGTAATGGAGCCTATAAAAGAATGGGAATACTTCATTGTAATGTAGGCCTGGAGGTGAGCAGTGAAGGCTCACTTGGCTGGATTGGCCAGGGTTTTGGCCAATGCTTAATGAAATTTCATTGGTTGGGTTTTGCCCCAGATTTGGGGGTTTTCCTAGATAAACATATTGGTTTATGTTTATGATTTGTTTATAGCTATATTATGGTTTTTTGTTCCTCTCAATAAATTTATTATTTCTCCTGTAAATTCTAACATGGATGCGAATCTCTGAGAAGCTCGCCAAAAGGAAAAGGGAGCAATGAAGAAGACTGCTGGACCAATCACATATGTTTTTTTGGAATAATTTTGTAGTGTTGGCATGAGGGGGTCTAGACCTAGGTTCAGAGTAATTGTGCTACCAAAAAAACCATCTATTACTGGCCCTTTCGGCAACGATATGCTGCGTAGACCGAAGTCTCACCCAAGGAAATATTAGAGGGATGCTAGAAGAAGGTTTTTGCATGCAGAGGGGCTATGTAGTGTGAATTTAAGGCTTATCTATACTCAGGGCTCAATATAAGCTTCAATGAACCATAAACTTGCTATGAAAAACATTATTCAGTTACTCACTTAATCACCTTGCACACTGCGCATTTCTACTCTAACATGCAGTATTTAGAATATAATGCAACATTAAAGCCTTCACGATGCATTTACTGAGTAAATATATATATATATATATATATATATATATATATATATATATATATATATATATATATATAACCATAATCCAATGTATATAATTCATATAAATAGATAACTTAAAGATACATAAGAAATACATAGAAATTCCTTAAAATCCTTCTTTTATTAATCAAGATCCTTCAGTTACAACCCTTGTTGACCTAAGCACTTAGCTACATGGGCCCGTGCACACAGCTGTAGAGTTTCTAAGGCCTCCATACACACAACTGCGAAGCCTTCCTTTTACCCCAAAACACAAAAATATAGAAAGAATTATAGACTCAGTTCATGCTCATCATTCTTAATTATGCTTAATTATCCCTAATTGAATCACTAAAACATCTCCTTATATAGCATTCTACATTATAATACCATGGTACGGAAGCCATAGGCGGAGCTCAAAATATACAAAAACAACACAACACCTTGAAAAAAATAGGGCTCTTGACCCGCCCCAAAGCCCCTAAGACTCGTACAACTCCACGCGAATCTCTTAAACTCCGCACGATTGTATTATTTCTACTAGATCACCTAATCCATTTCCTAAAAATATTGAGTCTTTTACTCACATGTGACTTGTCCCAAGTCACTCGGCTGTTTTTCCCTATGTCTTTTCTTTTGTGTTGGTGTATGCATCCTTCAACAATTGAATCATTGTTTCAAACTGCATATGCATTTGGCGTACCTCTTCCAACAAATTCTCTCTATTCGGCCCTGCAGTATGTTGAAGCACATATTTCTACTTCTTCCTTATTTCCTTAATATTGGTATATAAATTATTTGATAACTTCATGGCCTCATCCTTCCATGGTTGGGTTTGTGTTGTGATGATCTGTTCCTTTCTCCTCAGCTCGTCAATCTGAATTTGCAGAAATTTTCCTTCTTGTAGGCAGACAAATCACTATGTAGGTGTTAAGGTCCGCGTTGTGACTTTGATCTCATCTAATTTTTTCTTCTTTTCTAGAATCTCAACTTCTATCTTCTATAGATTTGGATCCTCTTGCAATGAGGTCCAAATATCCATAGTGTCCTCAAATATCTAGCCACAGGATTTGATTGTGGTTGTGATGCCTTCTAATGTATCATTCATTTCTTCTTTGCATTATTCCTGCACCTCCTATGGAGTATATGGTTGTATCTTCAACTGTAACTCATGAATCGACATCTCCATTTCAAACTTGATCTTGTCCATCTAATTATTGGACTCTTTAACTGTAGTGGTGAGCTACTCAATATTTTCCTTGGTTCCACCTTGGCTTCGATCTGGAGGTTGGGAAGCTTGCTGCAAGCTTTAGTAATTCTCTCCTTCAGTTTTTGTATGTGTTGCATTGCCTCATTGCGGTCCTGTATTTCCTTCTGCATGTCATCAAACATGCACTTTTTGTGCTACTTTACTTCCTTGATTATTAGCAAGGTTTGTTTCTCGCGCACATGAAATTCCTCCGTAACTCCCTCATGGAAATTGCATAGATCCTGGATGGGTACTGTGACGATATTTAAACTAATGTTTCGCCAGTGCTGCATGCGCTCGCGATATTTTACATTATCAAAATGTAATGCCCCTCCAGGCACATGCAGAGCACAAAACCCCATTGTTAGCACCATCTGATGTATTGGGTGCATTGATTGCTTCACTACGGTCATGCTCACTTGAGTCACACCCTCTTGGAACGTGCTCGCTTGTACATTTAAATTATTGAGGCCCTGTTGGACCTCTATCAATACACCCTCGTAATGATATTCTATGTGACCCCAGATGTCTTCAGTGACATGTCATAATTTATCACCAATCTCATTGAGGTCCCCTTGAGTAAGGACCATTGGCTCTACTCCTGTTGATCGATCAAATTTGTGATTCTTGCGCATATCTTCCTTATCCTTTTCCATTTTCACATTATAGCATTCTGCTACCTTCTCCAACTGCGTGTTCCAATCAAATGGTGTCCATGTTTCGTAGTGGTAGTCTTCAAAACCTTTGCTCTGACTACTTGAATATTTGCATATATATACTGAAAATCATCTTCAAAACTAAAAGTCATTAAAAATCCTTCAACCATATCTTCCCAATTCATTGTTCCATGTCGTAGTTCAGTTTCAAGGTACAAATTGAGAGGTACCACATTTAATGTTTGAACGAATGTATGTACCCATTTTGGTGCTGGATATTCGCCCCACATCATAGTATAGAAAAAAATATGCTCTAAAGGGTCATCCTTGCCATCATATTTTACTTTGAGTCTAGTATTTACTTGACCAAATCAGATCGTCATCAATTTGGAATATTCTTTCAAACTGCAAATATTTCCCTTATGAGTACCCCACCATCTAGCAAGTGTATATCTCAATGCTACGTCTAAATATTGAAACCTTTGCTCTTCGCGTACTTCCCTTTCAAATTCATCAATAAATAGATTGGAATCTACTAAAGGTAAATTACATACATCGGTAGTGATTCAACAAAGGGATCTTGTAATTATGTTACATCGCTTAGTAGAAACTACGTGCATACTATTATGCCAATTATCTAGTTCTTCATCAAAATTTGAAATACATAAGCTGTCCCTTTCCTAGATTATCCTTTGATCTATAGTGGGGTTGATCCAATATTCATTCTACATGGTCAGTTTATAGATATTATCGATATTCGCATCACAGCATTCATCCCGAATAGGGTCTATGTACCATGCTCCTTCTGATGGGTCTAGAGGAACAATAACCCTCATAGCACCTTGTTCAAACACCATCTTTCTTCTCTTTAGATGAATTATTGCATCAATATCAAAATCCCAATCCAATCCAAGCAGCGCTGGATATGGATTGTTGTCATTTACAATCTCAATTAATTCAAAATAT
The DNA here is from genome assembly GCA_034641835.2 of Pinus albicaulis. Taxonomy (NCBI): domain Eukaryota; kingdom Viridiplantae; phylum Streptophyta; class Pinopsida; order Pinales; family Pinaceae; genus Pinus; species Pinus albicaulis. Next base: position 930,879,493 of record CM076584.1, read on the forward strand.
GTCATAGCATGCCCTCCGTCAATGTCTACTATTATACCAGGTAGCCTACCCATAGGAATAATGTTTTTTTGATTAGCCATTCTTAACTAGATCGGTGACCATTGCAGATTTGGTTCTCCCATGCACTCCCATGTGTGTTTAGGCAATGCATTGGAATTTGATCCATTATCAAGAATTATCCGATCCATCACGTATTCATCGATCTTCATGGTTAACCTCATTTCTCTGCCAGTTCTATTTTTATGTTGATGCGACTTATTTGTAGCACACGGCTCGCTGCACAACTCTTATCTTCTAGCACATGAGTCTATCAGCTCTTGAAGATTCTCTAGAAACTTCATTTCTTGCAAAAAATTCAGGCAAGTCTACAAAAATGATTTCAAGATAGCTTGATCAAATTCCTTTGTCATAGTAATAACTTGGTTTTTTTTCTTCTAGGCATGAACTCTAATTGACTTTGTGGCGGCGTCCTAGATGCCGAAGCTGCAGGATCCATGAAACCCTTCTTGGTCTACAAAAAAGTCTCCTTTTCTCTTTACATATTGAACCCAATATTATTATCTCTCACCTTTCTAACCCACGTGTCCTCCATCATATTTTTTCCTGTTGTGCTATCTTCCCCCATAGTTGTACCACTTCAGGTTACTATGTTAACACTAGGCCCTTTTTCCCGCGGTTTCGCAATCATCATTTGTAAATTCTGCGCAGGCTGCTGATTCTGTTTCTCCTGCATATTTCTTATGAGAACAAGACAATATTATATTACATGCTCAAAATATCTACAATACCTGCAAGAGGGGGCTCTAGGATTTAGAAAATCCCTTGCGAAATTCTCTGATTCATCGTAGTTATAACATATGATTTTACCATGTCCTCAACTAGCGACTCCTTGTCATCCTCTTCCTCAACCTTGGAAGCCTCCACGTCCTGCTGGTGGACCATGATGTTCATGAGCACGCCCTTCAACTTGCATTATGTATGTATCTCCAGCCTGCATTAACTCACAACTATGACAATTCTTCTCATTATGCCCTATAGAGCTACAAAAGTTACAAAAAAACTGATTTGGGGTCTGTACATACTTTTGCATCAAATAACATTCTTTCATGCGATGTCGGCCTGAAACTTTACACATGTCACACCATACACTTGGTCCTGGGTGCAATTAATTAGGCCCACCATCGCTGATGTAATCTCTAAATACATGGCATTGAAATTTATAATGACCTTCTGCCTTACATTTGATACCATACCTATGAGTGATTTTTTTATGAGATTTCCTTACTCTTCTTCAGATCTTGCAACTCCAAATGCATTGTTGCTAATTGGATTTGAATATGTTGTACGCCTACTTGGGTATCTAAGATGAGTGAAGCTTCCAACTTTGTAGCGATTTGTAGAGCTTTGGCCTGTGTTGATATATTTTGTTGTGTCAATGATAGCCTGATATGTGGCAATAACACATCTATAAACCACTCCTTATGTTGCTCGTTAGGAATTTGGAATTTCACTTGTCCTAGTAACATATTGAATATTTGATCTAATTCTGAAAAAAATTCAGATACAACTTTTTTGATCTCTTTTATCTTCGTAATACACTACAACTGTGATTTTGGATTCTTAAACTCGGCATTCAATGTAGTCCTTGTCTCATCCAACGTGGCAGACAGATGCGTCATGAAGTACTTCATATACCACACCAACGCCCTTTCCTGTAGCGCTATGACAAGTTGTGCTTTCTTCATGTCATCATCTGTGAGATGTCGCTCTCTCCATACTTCTTTAGTGACAAACCAAAATTGTTTAGGATCCTCTGATACCAGACCTTTGAAATTAGGCATTCTAGCTTATTTAGCCATGTTGCTTGTGGGAGGTGGAGGTGGAGGTGGAGATGAAGTTGGAGGTGGTGGAGGGGGAGGTGGAGGAAATTTATGAGGATGGGGATGTAGAGTGAGTGGAGTGGTGAGATGGGGAATACAGAAGGTGCCCTAATGATCTATGAATTCTAATTGTGATTCACCTCTAGGGGTTGTGGGGTTACTTTCTCCTTCTTCGCTTAAAAATCCAATCAACAGTGGATTGTAATTAGTCTCAATGAAGTTTTCGCAATATACCTTGAATATTTTACCCCTTTGAATAGACTCATACTTACTTCTTCCATACATCAATATGATAGCATGTGCAACACACCCTTTTCACATAAACCAATCTTAATCCAAAAATTTAATGAATTCAAGTACTTACCTCACGGACCCTTGAAAAATATTTTCTCAGATTCACGATAGGATACATATGTGTCAATGGCGATCTAAATTATAAATCCTCCCAAAATACTATCGATCCAGAAATCAACAGCTCTTGAGATCTTGTTATTAGTTTTTTTGAGTCACTGCAACAATTCTGGGTTCCACGTAGTAGGCTCATTGTTCTTAAAATAGGTCTTATTCTCACCCAATATTTACAACCATTTGTGCATCTTGTTCGCAAACGATGATAAGAAAATCTTGTGCTGATCTGTAAAAAGTTAGCTCTGCAACCAAGCTTTAGTTGACAGTCGCGGATTTCTGTTTTCTTGCACTGCAATTTTTTTGATCCTTCAGATCTATCCAATCTTGGATCTCTTTTCTTGTCGGATGCCACATCCACATACCCATCAATTAGATCCCGGTCCCAGCAATGGAACCATTTTTTGGCTTGAGGGGTTCTAGACCTAGGTTTGGAGTAGTTGTGCTACCAACAAAGCCCTTTATTACTGGCCCTTTCAGCAACAATCTATTACGCAGACTAAAGTTTCACCTGAGGAAATATTGGGGGATGATAGAACCAGGTTTCTACATCTAGAGGGACTATGGAGTGTGGCTTTAAGGCTTATCTCTACTTAGGGCTCAATCCAAGTTTCGTTGAACCATCAACTTTCTATGACAAACGTTATTCAATTACTCACTTAATCACCTTGTGCACTGTGCCTTTCTACTTTAACATGCAGCATTCATTATATAAAGCAACATTCAAGCCTCCGCGATGCATTTACTAAGTAAATATACAAAAACCCTAATATAACACACATACTTCATATAAATAGATAACTTAAAGATACATAATAAATACATAGAGATTCCTTCAAATCCTTCTTCTATTAATAAATATCCTCCAGTTACAAACCTTCTCGACCTGCACACTTAGCTGCATGGGTCTGCTCACACAACTCCAAAATTTCTAAGGCCTCCACGCACATGGCTGTAGAGCCTTCCTTTTACCCCAAAACAGAGAAAGATAGAAATAATTATAGACTCGGTTCATGCTGATCATTCTTAATTATGCTTAATTATCCTTACTTGAATCATTAAAACATCTCCTTATATAGCATTATTTCTTACAATACCATGGTCTAGAAACCATGGTAGGAGCTCAAAATATCCAAAAAAAACCCAATACCTCTACAAAAGGATGGGTCTTGACCCACCCCAAATCCCCTAATACTCCTATAACTCCGCATGAAGCTCTTAAACTCTACACAATTGTCTTCTTTATGCTAGATCATGCACTTCGTTTCCTTAAAATATGAAGTCTTTTTATCAAAAATGAACCAAGTTGGGCCCTGCCCAACACGCAGTCAGGAGAAGCAGGTCACATAGGTGCTATAAAAGTTAGAAAATGGCTACAACAACATAGAAAAAAATATCAAGGGCAAAGCAGCTAAGTGACTGAGGGACGAGTCACATGTGAGTTTTGTTGGCCTGTTGAGTGCAACCCAACTTAGCATCAATCTTGGCTAAGTCTCCACATTTTGAGGAGTGAAGTGCGAAGTATACTTCAAAACAAAATATTTTGGAAATACCGCGTGATATCCTAGGGGCGTAAGGGTGGGTCGAATCCCCTCCTTTTGTAATGGGCTTGGGTTATATTTGCTTGTTTTTTTCTTAGCCCATGGTATATGGACCATGGTGTTGTCACAATATAATACTATGTAAAGTGATTCAATTATATGTCAGAAGTCAGAGGTGAATAATAATCGTAAGTTCTATGGTCATGAGATATTTTGTATCTGTATTTTGCAACGAAGGAAAGGCTATGCACCTGAGTGTGTAGAGACCTTGGAAGAGTCTACAACTATGTGCATATGTCCAAGAGCTAAATGTACTTAAAAGATCCATAAAAATAGAAAAGAAATTTTTCTGTGAAGATATTTTGTGTCCTTATGCGTTCTTGTCTATTTTCTTAATATCAGTTGTTGTGAAGTAACTATTATAGTGGTGCATTATAACAGTGCAGTTTATGATATTGTTTATATGTTTTGTTGAATGTGGAAATGTAAGTGAAGGGTTTAATACAGTGCAATTATTTTATATATGTTAAGGTTTAATAATATCATAGTAGATTAGCAACATTGTTTAGTCCCTCAAGGTTGCAGAAACCTGGTCCTGCAACCACCAATAGTCACCTAGGATGAGACTGCGATATGCTTACAGGTCGTTGCCGAAAGGTCCAATGATCAAGGGTTTTGTTGGTGTGAAGCATAGATAAAACCTGGGTCAAGCCCAAATGAGTCAAAAATAACAAATCAAACCCTTAATTTTCTTATATATTTATGGTAGTTTGAATTTCCTCTCATGTATGGCCAAGAGGGAACTCTTTTCCCCTTCACTACCTTACTGAACACATTACCCTTTTGATTTACGAGAAGGGAATATATTTGGTAGTGACACCACCTTCGCATTCATGCCTAATTCAAATTATAGAGACCTTTCCAGTCATGGGGGGTCGGCATTAAATTAGATAAGATGGGTATGGCTTTGCAGGTCAAACCCCACCCCCTCATAACTTTGGCTTATCATCCCTTCTTAGAATAAATAATAAGTAATTGAATAATTAATTATTAATATTATAATGTTCAATCAATTATTTATTAAAAAAATATTTCTCAATTAATTTATTCCCAACGTTTATATAGGCTTATTCTAATTTTTTTATTAATTAGAGCGTTGATGCATGATTAACATCAAATAGAGAATTCATACAATTTGGAAATATGAGTAAAATATGAATGAATTTCATTATATTAAAACAAGGTTTCTAGTCAAAATAAGATATGCCAGATGCTCTATTATAGAAAATGTTTATAAAGGTCATAATCAACACATGGGTGTTACAAATCGAACCCCCTTAAAGGAACACCTTCCCTAGTGTTCCTAGAAAACCAAAAAGGACAAAAAAAAAACATTGAGATTTATAGAAATGGATTTTTAGCATCCATTACATATTATACAAAAAAGGGTACACCACTTTCATCTGATTTTCATGCTACTAGGTTGCCTCATAGGGTCCAAAGTGCTTCTATTACACCTTGAATTAATCTATTATCTAGTTATGGAGCATGATCTACCTTTGGTCCAAGACGCACAATTTTTTGTGTTGGGACTCTCCCTTGGGCTCCACCTATATCATAGGACAATCAATCATATGATTAGAATTGTTTGCATACTTTTTAAATAAGGATATGTAGAATAGATCATTTGGATTTATGGTGGGAGGAAAGGCTAGTATATAAGCCATTGGTCCCACTCTCTCCAAAATCTAAAAATTGTCCACAAAACCTAGGTGCCAACTTTGCAGAGGATCCCACTTTGAGTGAGATTATCCTTGGTTTAATGTAGAGATACACGTGATCCCCCACTTGAAACTCTCTCCACATCCTTTACAAATTTGTGTATCTCCTTTATCTATTCTAGGCTTATTTTAACTTCTACTTGATACTAAATAACATCTTGTTCCATTTACTTCAACATATTAGGTTCAAGAGTTACCCTATTTACTGGTTCATCTTAATTAATGGGTATATTGCACCTTATGTTAAACAAAGCCTCAAAGTAGCTCATCTTTGGCGATTCATGATAACCATTGTTATATAGAAATTCAACTAAGGGAAATAATTCTTCCCACATATTAGGTTGGTGCGTAACCCACATTCTCAACATGTCCTCCAACTCCATATTCAGTCTCTCAGTTTGTCCATCGGTATGAGGATGGTATGTTTTACTAAATTCCAACTAGGTTCCAAATCTAACAAATATTGATTTCTAAAATTTGGTTGCGGATTTTACATCCTGGTCCAATATTATCTTCTTAGGTATGCCATACAACTCGAATATTTTCTTCATCAAGATCTATGTAATATAAGTTCCCTTATGGGTGGAATTAATAGGTATACAATGAGTTTCCTTGCTAAGTATGTCCACCACCACCATGATGGCATCATTCTATCTTGGCGTCTTTGGAAAACTTGTGATAAAGTCCATGGATATGAATTCCCCCATCTACTCAGGGATTGGAATTGGTTGAAATAGTCCAATTAGACGTTTGCATTCCACCTTAACTTGTTGAAAGTCCAGACACTTGGAAATTTACTTTCCAACTTAATTTTTCATATCTAGCCAATAATACATCTTCTTGATAGTGGTAACATTTTATGATATTCAGGATGACTTGAATAAGGTATTTTATGAAAATCATCTAGAATGAGATTTGTCAAGTCATCTGTGCAGGCTATATACCATCAATATTTGAACCTTAGCATCCCATCATCTATGATTGTATTTTTATTACTCAAAGGCCCTTCTGGATATTTAAAAAAAAAATCCTGCACATACTGGAAGTGTTCATCCTATACCAATATTTGCTTAATATTTTCCCCTATGCTATAATCACAAGAAATTATGGTTTCTAAGCAGTTTACATACTTTTACTAAGAACATTAGCTACCCTATTATCCTTACCCTTGATGTACTTGATTTCTAAGTGAGATTCATTGATGATGGATAAACATCTAGTATTTCTTGCATTCAATTTATGTTATTAATCTAACAAATATTTCATTCCTACAAGGCCCGACAACAACACGATTTTTTTCCCAATCAAGTAACGTATCCACATTTTTAATGCATGAATGATTGTTATGAGTTCTAAGTTATGGGTGAAATAATTTATTTCATGCTCATTTAACATCCTTGTTTCATGGAAAATTACATGTCCCTCCTGCATTAGTACTCCACCCAATCCTTATTTACAAGCATTTTTGCAAGCTAAGAAGACTTTCTCCAGATAAAAAATCCTTAATATGGGTTCATGCATGAGAAAATACATGAGTTTCTCAAATATGGTTGCACATTGTGATGCCCACTGAAACCTTACTCCTCTCCTTTGTAGGTTTGTGATTGGATGCCTAATTTTTATATCTTGGATGAAAATCTAATAATATCGTGTGAACCCCATAAAATATATTACTTTTGTGACAATTCTAAGGGTTGGCCATTCCATGATGGTCTTGATATTATAAGGGTCCACAACCACACCTTATTTTTAGATCACGTTCCCTAAGTATTGAACTTAGAGTCTTAGTAGACTATAATATGATCCACAAATACTAAAACAAACTTTCCCAGGTATTGGCTAAGAACATTTTTCATTAACCACATAACTGTGGATGGTGCATATGTAAGTTCAAATGGTGCCACGATGAAATTTTAGTTCACGTACCTCATTTTTAATGTCGCCTTATGAATGTCTTAATATTTAATCCTGACTTGATGATAACTAGATCTAAAATAACTTTTTGAAAACATGGTATCTCCTCTTAGTTGTTAAAGTAAGTCATCAATTCTTCGAAGTGGATATTTATTCTTTAATGTTTCTTTGTTCAACTACTAGTATTCGATTAAAATTTTCAATGTGGCATCCTTATTCTTCACAAACATAATTGATTCTCCCCGGGGTGACACATTGGGTCTGATATTCCCCTTATCCAACAATGCCTTTAGTTGCAGTTTTAGTTCCATAAATTTTGGGTGGTCATGTGTTATGGTGTCTTAGAGGCTATCATTGAACTAGGAATTAAATATACATAAAATTCAATGTCTCTCTAGGGTGTTAACCCTATTATTTCATTCCAGAATACGTCATTGTAGTATTGTAAAATGGGGTGATTCTCAAGATTGGTTTTGCAACCCTATGCTACATTAGTTACCTAAATAATGAATATATTACACCCTTTCTAACTGCACTTCTTTACCTGCAATGTTGAAATCTATATAACAAAAATAAGCTTCTTATTTCCTTGCAATGTTCTTCCCTTATCTTCATCATTAAGGCATTTTGATGATTTATTGTAATATTCCACCTTAGTCTTGTGGGCTACCATCCAATCCATACTAATTAATAAATCATATCAACCCAATGGAAGGATGTTGAGGTTCATTGTTGTAGACATGCCATCCAATTCTAGGCATCATGGTTCCTCTAATTAAGTTACTTTCTTCCTAGCTTGTGTGGAAAACTAGACCAGCCATGGCTTGGTATCAGGGAAAAGTTTAAGGATGAATTTTTTTATTAAAGTTTAGAAACTTTGGCGAATATCACTAAACCCTAATATGCAAATTATAAAATTTTTGTTGATATATTTGTAAAAAAGTTCAAATTTTAATGGTTTTATATTTAGTATCTATATAATTTTTGCAATTTTTAAGGTAAAATAATTTTATATTATAAAATTTGGGCGAATCAGTTTTAGAAAATATGGAAATTGACGAATCTTGTTTTTGGAAAAACCATGAAAAATTAGCCCCTAAAATTTTCCATGCTTGGTATGATTTTTATTTTGCATGCTATAATATTTTACAACTTTATGGATAATATGAATAAGGTTAAATCCTACATCAATTAAAATTTAGGTTGTTTGGTTAATGTCTTACCTTCCATCTCGATGGTTAAGGCCTGATCACTCGCTTGTCGATTATCTAGTGCAGTATAAATCTAGTGCATGGTCTAGGCCACATCATTCACCATCATCACCTCTTAAACGTTGTAAAACATTTTTTCATTCTGCTTTTGTGGTTGAGGGAAATCCCTTCTCAAGTGGCTCCCCCCATAGTTCCAACAATGAATTTTTGACTTGTACCTCTCAACTTCATCTCTTACTAGCTTGGAGGGTCACTCTCTATTCACAAGATGTGTCTATTGGAATTCACCTTTGGTATAAGTGGTGAATTTTCCCCCTTTACTCATCTATTTATGCCCAAAGGGTTTTGATCCTTTCCCCATGAAATTTATTTGATATTCATTCTTCTAATCAATTTGTTTCTCAGTCTTATGTTTGGATTGTTCATAATAGTAATTGGTTTTCCGAATAATATTCTCCAAATATTGATCTTGTCTCTAAATGATCAAGGTAACCCATTAATATACCTTTTATTTTTTAATTTTCAATCCTTGATATAAGGTACATACCTCAGTATGTCTAAAAATTTATTTTTGTACTCATTTCTAATGAGTTGTGCGAATTTGAGCTCGTGAAATTACTTAATCTTATCATCATAATACATGTTTGACATATACTTCTCTTGGAAATATTTTTCAAACGCATTCCATGAAAACTCATTTTATCTCATGTATTTTATTTTACTCTAGTCCTCCCACCATATTTCAAACTTACCTTTTCAGTTGAAAATTGCTACCCTGGCCTTCATGTTCTCAGTGTAGTCATGTACTCTAAAATATTTCTTAATCTCTAGTAACCATGCCTCCAACTATCATCTTTATTATTCTCTCCAAAAAATATGGGGGACTTCACTTTCTTAAATTCCTCTATTATTCACCTTTTCTCACTCCATTTTTTATTATGTCTTCAAGCTATTATTCTTGATGATTTATCAGGGTTGTATGTCCTTCACTCTTGGGTGTTTCATGGAGTTTCTCCTTTTACAATATCTTTGCTAGATTACATGTGCCCTTTTGGTTTACTATATTATGCTCTATCATATCCAAATCCATATATTTATATTTTAATGGGGCTTTGCATGTATTTTCATTTTTCTAAGTAGTTGTCACCAAGCTTGTATCGTTTTTTCCTTTGTAAGTCTAATACACACTTCAATATCATCAAATTAACTTCTATTTGCTTCTCCTGAGCCCTTATTATTCGTTAATTATATACTTTGTCACTTCTCAACTCGACCTTCATACATATGAGGGTGTCCATCTAGTTAAGAGATTCATCATCCACTCTCTTTCCAACATATTCCTCCTCTTGATCATATTGGGCTCTATCTATGTTGTATTGCACCATCTTGCTAATCATATTTTAATTTCTATATAGGATGTTTGTTTCCTTATTTGTGTTGTTACACACACATGTAACAATCAGTCTAATCTAAAATAACATGTCAACATGCTAAAAAACTATTCATTCATATTACTCATAATTGTAATTGCTAAGATAAATTTAAATTTTATGAAATATTATTCATTTTTCAAGGCCCATTCAGTCCATGTGATGAACTTGGACTCTGATGCCACTTTGTACCACTACCTACCACCCCCTTGTAATATTTCGGATAAAAAAACATAAGGCTAGTTTGGTTTAAAGGTGGATAACAAAACATAAGGGTATGGCTTCAAGATTATTTACATCATTCTAGCTTACACAAGTTAATATGGTTTAACTAAATGTATTACATTGTAAATGTGTAGTTGATCATATGTATATTTATGTATGTAGGTTATCATTTTTATATGTATGTGCACAATAGTATCATTGAGGTGATTCAAAACAACATAGGGGAAAAACAATGGTGCGACTCTGCCAATATTTTAAAACACGATACAATTTGACATCCATTAAAACAGGAAATATTAATACCATGCATGATTTTGAAACATGAAAAATCTAAGCTTTGTTAAAGCATATCAACATGTTTAGAAAATTCAAATACTTTAAACATTTAGCATATTTCCCATAGTATTTCACAAAAATTTAATTACATGATAACTCAATATTTTGAAAAATTTCCTAGGAAATACCACTTAATGATTGGAAGCGATATTGATGCTATCCTCCCAACTATAGGTAGTTATGCTAACCTATCTCGTAACTTTCCACCCCCATCCCAAGTCCAAATTCTGAGAGATTGAAATTTCTTGGAAATACACTAGTTGAGTTGTGGGAGTGGTGCCACTTACAATTAGTTTATCAACCAGAGATGAGCATCAATAGTTTTTCGGTCATAGTAACAAACAATGTTTTAGAAATCCCAGTAAGCACCAATGAATCATTTTACATTTGGTTTCTCATACAGAGAGAAGAACAGGTAGTTTATCACTTGTAGCAAGCATAAGTAGTTTTTCAGTACTATCAAGCACCTGATACTCTCCTTCAATTTAACTCCCAACTCAAGCTTGGAAATTCCAAGTACAACTAGAGAATTGAGTGGTAATAGTATAATGCAAATAATTTTATCCATGATTTATTGCTAGTACTATTTTTTCCTCAGAAATTAGTTTCCCTCCTGAAAATATTAACCATTTGATTTATTGAAATGACACCACCTTTGCATTATTGCCCAGATTATATTATAGTAGCCTTTCTAGTATTGGGGGTTTGGTATTAGATTATATGAGATGGGTATATCATTTCAAGTCAGACCCCATCCCCTCATAATTTTGGCATGCCATCCCTTCTCCTCATATTAAATACTAATTACTTGAACAATTAATTTATTTGTTTTTGTAACTATAGGAATTGGAAACTATATTAGTCTCATACTCACGTGAGTTTGTGTTGATTTAAACTGCTACCACTATACCTCTAGGGTCTATGACCTGTCCTCTTCTCCATAGATTGGGTTACAACTGGGGGATTTGACCTTGGATATCTTAATTTGTACAATTTCACATCACTTCAATCACTAAATGAGCTTCCCCCAAAAGGATAATTAAAGAGTTAATTATTAATATTATAACGACTAAACAATTATTTATTAAAACATTTATTCATAATTAATTTATTCCTAGCATTAATATATTCTTATTCTAAATTTAGTATTAATTAGTGTTGATGGATGATTAAAATTAAATATATCATTCATACAACTTGGTACTATGATCGAAATATGAATGAATTTCATCAGTAATAATCTTCATTATATTAAAACATAGTCTCTGCTAACAATAAGATTTTACATTAATATGCTCAATTATACAAATATGTTTATAAATATCATAATAAATGCAAGGGCGTTACAACCGATGAATTGGGATCTCTCATTGATGAAAATAGATGGTTGATAAGTAAACTTAACACTCAAATAAAGAAAGAAAAAGGGTGTTTCAAAGTTGCATGGTTAGACGAAAAATAAAGAGATTATATTCTCTAAAAAATACTAACAATAGGTGGTGCTACTTACTAAAATGTAGCAATAACATAGGACCTCCATAAAAAGTGAAGTATATTCTTTTTTTTTCTCCCAAAAAAACTTATATTTCCAAAACATTGAAAATATATATTGTCAGATCATTTCAAAAATGTTGATCAAATACATACATTCATCATTATGATTAGTCCTAAAAATAACCATAGATCAATTAAGTCATTCATACAAGTGATACATATGAAATTCTGTGTTTGTGATATATTTTCCATCTAGTTTTTGATAAATACCAAAGGAGTCTAATGAAAGTTGTAAACCTTCCTTAGATAAGGTGTTTTATTTCGTGTCAACTCCCAGAAAATATGCCTGACTAAATACCAATCTAGCTTCCTTGATTCCTCATTGATATGCAACAAAATCTATTCCATAAAAGGAGAATCAATGATCTCCTTTCTTTCAACCCAATCTATCACCAATTTTGAATCTCCGATAATATGTAACTTCTTAACTTTTTAAAAATATGCCACAAATAAAAATGTCCATAGGGTTGTAAACTCTTATTTTTTATTCATGCCCATTCTAGGCGAGTATAAAATCAACATATGGTAGTTTAATGAATATATATAACAACACCCACACCACATCTTGGATGATATCCTTAACTAGCCCCTATCAAACAAGGCCTATGGAATATCCGAGAGAAGAGGAGGCATGGATGAGACTTTTCTTTCTTACTTTTAGGATTGTTTTTGAAATTTTTGCAAATTCCCTCAATTATTCCCAACACATCTTCAATAGTAATATAATAATCCTATAATTTATATTGATTAAAATCCCACCATATTGAGTTCATGAAAGTAATAGGATGAAAAAGTTTCTCTTTGAGTGTGATTCCATTCACCCAATCTTTGACACAATCCAAAAGAGTGTCCTTATTCCAATTTGAAGATATTTTTGATCATCCCCCAAACTTGAACTATATAATTGCATGAAATAAATATGTGTGAGTTTGTCTTAGCCCAGAATTCATATAGGGAACATCTATTTGGGCTTGACTATTACCACTTTTGGCCATTCTCCTAAGTCAAAATATTGTCATGAAGGGAGATCAAGAGATTTATTTTTGTTTTTAGTGGTCCATTATGTTTCCAATAAAAATACCACCACCATTTCTTCTTACGTACAAAATCCAATTCCATCTTTGAAGAATATCATAACTTAGTTATGTGCTCACCAGACACAACACTCTTCGACCATGCTATAATGTTATCACTTTCCAAATTTAGGTGAATAAAAGAGGACATGAGAAAATCAATATAACTAGTCCATTCAATAGTAAGATCCTCCTAAATCCCTAATTCAACAACTGATTTCCTTGCTTGAGACCCAATTTCATGAGGCTGATTGTATTTTGCATCCCCCAAAAATAGAATATAATGATCGTGAAGGTGAGTAAGCAGAGATGCAAGGAGAAGAAATTTGTCCCTTGAGAAAATATAAGGATCCCTTACAATGCATACATTCTTGCTGTTTCTAACTTTCAAAGAAACCTAATTCTTAATCAAAGGGAAACCACTCACCAAAGCTCTTTTTTCTAGTGATGCATTTGTCTTAGATCCATTCAATTATGGACTTCGCCATGAAATATTTATCTTGAGTGACCCTCCCACATAAAATTTTATTATTTAAACACCTCCAAAAGCTCTTAATCACGAAATATTTACAAAATTAAAAAAATTGTTTTAAACCCCAATCGTCCAATAGTTTTGGATTTGTGATATCATTCCTTTTGAATAAGGGAATGAAAAATTTCTTCCTCCCACCAAAACATAGGTATCGAACAAAAAAAATACAAATTTTCTTTCAAACTCCATTAATAATAATCACAATTAAGGACAAATGCATTGGAATGGCTTCTATAACTGATTTGACTAGAAACAAATGACGCTCTATGGATAGTAATATATTTCCCTAGATTTCTATTCTTGCTTCAATTTTCTTAATAATTCAGAAAAAATCCACTTTATGATATGTTTTTGGATTGAGACAAGAGCCATTATACTTAAATCCTTCCTCCAGAGGTCTGATGTTGAAAGAGAAAAAATATAATGATATTAATGAAGTCATTTGGGACATAGGCCTAAACATTCTCAACTTCCCAAAATTGATTTGCATGCCCATTATGAGATCAAATATATCCATAATTTATATAATAATGGAAATATTGTGTGTTGATCCTAAAATAAAGAGTAGAATATCATCTATGAACGAAAAGTGGGAAACATGAAATTTCTCTAATACATTTATGTCTCTTAGGCCCAATCATTCTCAACTTCTGAAAATTGATTTTCATGCTTGTTGTGAGCTCAAATCTATCCATAGTTTATTTAATAGTGGAAATATTGTGTGCTTATCTGAATAGAAAGAGTATAATATCATCTATGAAAAGAAAGTTTCAAACATTAGAGTTCTCTAAAACCTTTATGGATTTTAGGCCCAATCATTATAAACTTCCCAAATTTGATTTGCATGCCTACTTTGAGCACAAATATTCCATAAGTTATTTTGTAGCGTAAATATTGTGTGTTGATCCAAATAGAAAGAGTATAATATCATATATGAGTATAAAGTGGGAAACATGAGAGTTATGTAATACCTTTATGCTTCTCAGGTCACCCTTCCTTCTAACATCTTTTATGAATGTGCTGAGAGTGTCAGGAACCAACAAAAAAATTAAGGGAGATAAAGGCAATCCTTATTGAAATCCATGAGACACCCAGAAGAAAGGGGATGGGAAAAAATGAAATAAAACGATTAAATTTATACTTTTTTTAATCCTAAAATCCTATTAACCATCATTGGTCTCAACCCCAATTTGACGAGACAGATTCTAATGAATGTCGAGTTAACTCAATTGAAATATTTTGATATGTTATTTTTCATTGAGAGTTCCAGAGTCTTATGAGCCATTATTGAATGCATTATTGGGAACCACAAAATTATGAATTTTATGGTCTTGTAGGAACCCAAATTTCTCCTCTATGATCACTTGGATGACAATTGGTTTTAGCCTATTTGTTATGGCTTTTTTGACCACCTTGTAAAAGACATTAATGTAGCATAATATTGAATGAAAATCATTGAAGGAATTGACATCATATTCTTTAGTATTAGGTAGATAAAATCTGAATTCAATGCTCCAATAATATAGCCTTTATTCTAGGATTCTTTTATTACCTTAAGCATGTCCCCTTTCGACAATTCTAAAAAACCCATGTAAGTTCAACAATGAATCTATTAGTCCGTGGGCTCTTATTATTTTACATTCCAAAGAGTATTACAAGTGCCTCTCCCTCATTTGTCTCTTCCTTTAGATAATTATTCATGTCCACTGAAATATGGTGAGGAAAGAGATTAAGAACATTCAAAATTTCAAGAATAGGACATCCCATAGAAGCCTTCAAAAGGTTCTTAAAATGGTGCACACCAGCTCTCGTGATGTCTTTTAAAGTGGATACAATGTACCTGAAGTTATTTTTGAATTTTAATATGGAATTCATGTTATTTCAGAAATTAGTAAATGAATGGAAAAACTTTGTATTGTTGTCACCTTAGGAGATCCATGGTGCTCGACTCTTTTTTCGCCAAATATCCTCATCCCGATAAAGTATTTCTCTCTTTCTAGCCTTTAGAAAACAAAGCTCATCCAAGTAAGTAATTGAGAATATACCTAATTCATTACCATGGTAGGTATTATCAATCTTTGATTTAGTCTCCAACATAGAATATTTCTAATTCGTTATATAAATATGAATCCATCCCTTGATTTTTTCTTTCAAATACAATACATTTTTTTTTTAATTGTTGCATATAAGAGAGATCATAATTTGGGTCAATATGTCTCCAATTGACCTCTACTCGTTTAACAAATTCATCGTATTTTAGCATGGAGTAATTGAACCAAAATGGGGCTGCAAACATTATATATTAAGCTTCAATGTGGAGAAAAATCAGAAAGTGTTCAATAAATTTCTAGACTCAACCAAGGATTTAGGAGAAGGAAGGATTTGAGAATTAAGTCAGATAAAAAGAAGTGATCTAGTTTCTTCGAAATATTTTTGTTCGCTTCTCTCAAATTACTCAAGGTGGGAGCTAGCTTTAAAGGTTTAATATCTACTAGCACCAACAAGTTAAATAGATTCGGGAAGAAATGAGTCAAAGAATATAGTTGAGGTTTGTTACTCCAAATCTCACTCAGGCTTATGGTGAAATTAATGTCCCCACACTTAAATACCTTTCGATGAAGAAAAAATATTAATTCAATCATGTTTTTCCAAAAAACATTATGATCATTATAAGGGCCATATATAACTGCAACCCTCCATGTAACATTGAGTTCTTTAATCTCAAGATCAATGTAAATTTCATTATTTCCCAAAAATTTTTATATAGCATGGAAGTGAAAATCACATGCATATAACAGATCACATGATAATCCTGATGCATCAATGGTGCAAAAGGACCATCCCTTGATCCATGGTTGCATGATGGTTCAAACTATGACCTCATTCAACATAGTTTCTTACAACAAAATCCTCTATGTTTAAAGGATTGAGAGGAAAATTTTGGGGCAATTTCTTTCGTGGTAACCCACAAAACTCCTCAAATTTAATGATAAAACAATAATCTCTTAGCCCTATCATGGGCTTTCTCAGCTCTAAGTTCCTTTATAATGATTTTTTCATACTCACCAGGATTTCTTCCTCCTCACAAATCTATGCTTTCGAAAGATGGGGTTTTCTTCCCACTTGGCCAAAATTTGGGAAATTTGAGGGTAAACCACCTTAAGATGAAGAGTCATCCTTTATTCGTGAGTGTAAATTCTAATTCCAATAACCTAAAATATTAGGGGTTTGAGACTTATACATAAAATTACTGGAAGTCTCATTTCCATCTTACATAGGAGAGGAAGAAAAATCTATTGAGGAGGAAGAATATGAGAAAATAGGGAGATTGTCTTTGGATTCTACATATATATTCAATTGGGGAGACTAGTGGGTGTTCAAAGCTACAGGGGGCGAGGGAGGTTATCTTGATAGATCTTCTACATTTTTTTAACATCATCAATGTAAGATGATGAAATATTAACAAGGCTATGTGATGAAATGCATATCCGCATATTCATCGTGACTCTAGATTCTTCAAGAACTATATCAAGGCCCATGAAATTTGACTTCTACTCCGATGATCGATAATTTTTTTCCTCCACATTTATGATCTAGATCTTATGTAGAGGATTGTATCCATTTGGCTTGTATGGAAAATAGGTGGCCCAGTGATCGGTTTCTCTGCACATGAAACAATAAAATGGTTCCTTTCAATAATATATCCTCTGATACCATTTATTGTCCCGGGAAACTAGTTCTATTTTATAATAAAACCCTTCCCTTACATCGACCTAATTATTAATCCAGGTGCAACATCTATAATTCTTAGAGAAATAGTCAATCTCCACACCTATGAAATTTCCAAGGTTATTTCTGATAGCTTCAAAAATCCCACAAGGCCAGAAAATCTCATATTATATGAGTTTTCAAATGGAATCAAATGGGGTTGAAGTTAGGCTCCATATTTTGACATGCATAATCTATTTTCCCCATATCTAAATATTCTCCATGATAAGATCCAACTTAGTGCTGGATTTCAATAAAATCTTGAACCATCCCCTGGCTAACATATTAAATGGAGGGATTCCACCCAATAAGGAGACTTAGTGTTCCATCATCCAATATTTACAACCGTCAAACAAAAAATTCTACGACTGAGGCATCTAACTAGGGCTTTGTTCACTATGTTCAAGACTTCATAGAGGCTTACACACTTACCGATCATCATGGTGGCCTGATTCTTCCTTGCTTTCAATGTTTTAACATAATTCTATGAGGGAGGAGGAATGTTCTCCTTTGGATTTGATCCTAACTCTAACTTTGAAACCAAATAGTGTAGGGAATGATCCACAACAATGATGGAGATCGAGAAATCAAATATATAACTTCCATCATAACCTTCGATCTATACAATACAAACATCTGGTGCCCTAGAATTATTTGCAATAATTTTGGCTTTGGTTTTGAAAATGACACTTGCAGTAGGATAATACAATTCATAATCAACCTTATCCTCTATCATAATGGCGAGTTTAAAAAAAGGAGTATTTTTCACCCAAATAAAGATCATAAAAAAATTATCTCTCTCAAGAAGGAAAAAACCACTTGGAAAGTTGGCCAAAAAAGACTTTCCCGAAGGAAGAATCGAAGAGAGATGAAAACATCAACCTAGAAAATTTAAAGTCCAAAACAAAGAGGTAGATTATATTAAAGAAGGAAATTAAAAAAAAATGATATCTTTTAGGAAAACAAGGTCATAGTAGAAACACTTTGCCAACATATATTAGAAGAAAATTTGCTCTCTATAGATACATGTCAAAGAGTTGAAGGAAAAGTAGGGAAATTTAGATTTCCTTATGTTGACAGTGTTGGACCCAGAAACATTCAGGGATCTCCCTGATATGAAGTCCCAACTAGACCTCACACCATTTGGAATAGGAGTCTTGGAAGTGGGGTGTTAATTATCTTCCTTGTTTTGGAAAACACATAGAGTGGTGCATGGTGTCTTTGGTGAGAACAAGTGTGTGTCCCTACGAGGAGTCAAGTGCGATGCATGACGGTTCCAAAAATAAATGGGAAAAGCAAGTGTGCACCTTGGAAGCCTGTAATAATATCCAACTTGGAAGGAATACACAAGAAAAAGGACATCACATGAACTAAAAAGAAGAATAGTCCACAAGTTAAGGTGATGGATTAATACATCAACATACATCCAACAAGATTCATTCAAATGAAAATGAAAATGTTCATAAGCATATGCATAAGTTAAATAACATATATTGAAAACAAAACAAGAGTATTCCTAATATATCAATAAAATATGCATGAAAGCATGTTGGCTCTGAGTTTTATGAAAAGTGATAGTTCCAATCATACATAGAACATTGACAAACCCCTCGTCCCAATAGTGGAAAATGAAGTCTACAATGCCTACTCCTCCAAAGAAGTATACTCACTCTATGCTACGAAGCATCCACGACTCTCACAAAACTTCCAAACTCTTCTTAAGCCTAAGCCTATCCAAAATTTGGCTCCCAATAATCCCCCTACATGAGTTATGAGGATCTATTTATAACAAACGGGGGTGAATATTCACATACCGCTTTGTGACTCTTGGAATCCCCTCATGAACCTTTAAATTATTTACAAAATGAATCATTAAATTACAGTATAACTCTTCAAATTCCAATATGGACACTTGGAATTTCACTTCTATAAATAATATTACATTTTCCACTCATACCCATATGAGACAAAATAGGGTAGAGACAACATGACAACCTAATAAGACAAAAGACTACGGTTCTTGAGTTTGAGTGAACTCTATCTCAACAAATTTTACTTTATGCTTGTTGGTCACACATCGGTGCCAAGCTCAGTATTGTTCGATGACATCCCCAAACTACATGATGGTGTCTAGCTGGAGGAAGATTCTATCCTCCATAACATATAGGTAAAATGATTTGGAACCAGTCTCAACTTCACTCTAAAGTAGGAACAACATTGCTTTGATCTGGATTGGCCCATCGATGTAGTCTTGCATGTTTTGTCTATTCATCTCCAAGTCCTTTAAGGTGGCGATCTATTTTAGTTGTTCCAAGTATTCATCGATTTTATTCCCGAGTTGAAATTTTCTCTTAGCTTCGGTAAGTGAGCTGACTGATGGGAACTTGTGGTTTCTCACCATGAAATCCAAATTTTTGTATATATGTACATATGATGCCTGAATAGTTCCAATGAAAGGGGCGAGTTGGTTGTTGTTATAGATCAACTTCCGAACTCTTTATTTCTCTAGCTTTTCCTACGACTTCATTTTATTACGCCAGGTAAGAGATTACCCCTTGTATTACATTGTCCACTTATGCATGACAGTGATGGAAAATTGCACATTCTTAAGGTTATTAACAAACTCTCTACTCTTCCATTGCAAGTCTTGTAAGTGGAAAAATTCCTTATTTATGGTCATGAGCTCCTCATATAGGTCGTGCATAGTATCTCCAAGTGTTGATACTTCATAAAGTATCACTACTCTCATTTCCTCCAAGTATACTTATAAGGAAATTACATTTTTCGCTATTGTGCAAATCTATTCTATCTCTTGTTGGGAAACCTCTATATTTTGTACCAACTATTCATTATTGGACATTAAATACTGTGAGTTAAATCTCACCACACCTTTGAAGGCCAAGTTGGCTTCAACAATGACATTTGGATTCCTGCTGGTGTCTTCCACTATCACCCTCTCTCTAATGAATTTAGGTGGTGTAGGATCATCCGGAAAATAATTTCTTTGTGCTTGTACAATCCTCTTCTTGCATTCATCAAATGACATATTGTACACATCTATTACTAGATCATCATCAAGAGGCACTATGTCCCCTCCCGTGCTCGAGGTTAAGTCTAAAATTGGAGGTGATGCAGTCTGAACAGTGTCCTGCGGTGTGCTAGGCATTCAGTCCACATCTTAATCTTGCGGCTCCAGATACAAATCCATGTATGCAACTTAAACCAAATCTTCAATATGTTGAGAAAGCACCCGATCCTGCATTTGTTCGCTATCTCCCTCTTCTATTGACTGGTCATGTTGTTTCTCTTCAATCTGTATTGGTGTCGTTTCTTCCACTGTGGCATCTTTCCTTCCTTCTTCTTCCTGCTTCTACTTATCCTCATGTTCTCTTCTCCTTTTCTCTAGTTATTCCCTTAGTTCATGTTATGATTTCTACGCACTCAGCTCTACTTCCTCCAAGCTCTACTTATCTCTCTTCCTCCACTCTACTCTATGTAATCTTTACTTCCTGTTTTCTTATGCTTCCAAGGCTTCTTGTGTAAGGATCAGATCTGATTTCATCTTCCAGTTTTGTTCTTCCTGTTGAAAATGCAGCAAGATGATGGAGCTTAGTGAAATGAAGTCGCCTTCACTAAGTGGGCCCACAGGCAAATTCTGGCGCAAAATCTATTTTTAGACATATGGAGCATGGTTCGGGGATTCCAGTTTGAGATTCTTGGAGCATTGGTCATGTTGGTAAAAATAGATGAGACTCTATTTTTGAGGTCAAAGAGGTCGAAGTCTATTTTTAGACTGCCTCTCCTTAAAACAGGGAAGTCAAATATTATTTACCCTTAATAATATTTAGACTATAAACAACAGTTTATTCTCTTGGAGCACTTCAATTCGAGCTACAGAAGTGGATCATGCATCTGACAGAGGAATCACATGGTTCCCAAGGGTTTGATGGCATCATGCATGGTTGACTTCAGTTGGACTTCAGTGGCAGAAGTTTGGAGGAGTTAATGAGACAGCTAGTGGAGTTGTGTTCTGCTTATTTTAGTTGAACTGATTGAGATTAGTTTAACTAGCTAATCAATTAGTTATGAGTGGAGTGAATTAAATATTATTTAATTCATTAATTAGTAACTCATTATTCAACTCAAGAACACATCAGTTCACTACAGTGCATGATCAGTTCAGTGGAGACTAGTGAAAGAGATAGATGAAAGGGTGGAGTTAGCTATCAGTTGTGACTATACTGTTGCTATTTGCAACACACAGATAGGTGGAGTAAGCCCATGAGGATTGCGCAGTTCAGGCTGGTGGTTTATCTATATAAAGAGGCCATCCCATAGCATTGAAACACGCAATAGAGGCAAGGCAATTGGCGATGATTTTTGAACCAGTAACCTGTTCAAAACTGAGCTAGATTGTGAGTAACTGTATGAGAAAGTACTGAGTACTTGTGAGGAGTATTGTACTGAGTTGGTTACTTGATTTCTCCATTATAATATACACAATAGCTGCGGGGTTTTCAGCTATAAGCTTCCCTTACATACCGTGTTAATGTCTATGATGATTTGATGTGTTATCGCTTGATTTTATTTCCGCATGTGTGATGATCCGAGTTGGTTGAGTGGAAGAGATTATGTGTTGTGTATGAAGTTCAACATGCGGTGACTGTGGATAGTCTCGGTGGATAATTAATCATTATTCAACAAATTTATACATGGTATCGGAGCTATTGAAGCAGAGATTGATCATCACAGTGATTACAAACTTATTTAGGTAGACAGAGTCTGCATGCGGGCCAGGTAGCCTCCGGATTCATCTTTCTTCGGAAAGTGAAAGGTCTGGTAAATGCCCCTTGCAGTCGATCTCTGTGCTAGAAATAATTTGTTCTCACAATATAGAGCGGTTGAGCTTTGAGGTTGGCTATCAAGTGGCTAAAGGTTGGAGCATGAGTTTTGCTAGATCTAGCTTGATAGTGTGTAGCAAGCGGGAAGATCTGCAGATGGAGAAGCTTTGGCTTCACAGTTCGAGCTTGACTTTTCACTGATTGCATGCTTGGTTTCAAGTGTGCTGGGATCGGTATGGTTCTTGGATAGCGGTGCGTCATTTCATATGATGGGAGATCGGGAGTTATTCTCAGATCTGGAGGACAAAGATTTGGGTGTGCACATCGAGATGGGCGATGATGGTAGATACAGTGCGACTGGTATCGGTACCATATCCTTTCAGAGGGAGTCTGGTAAACCCTTTGTACTGAAGGATGTCATGCATGTCCCTGGATTGAAGAAGAACTTGATCTCTGTGGCGATGTTGGAGGATAAGGGGTATGATGTGGTCTTCAGCGAAGGAAAAGCCTTCCTGCGCAGTAAGACTACTGGAGAGACCCGGAAGATAGGGGTTCAAACCAAGAACCTTTATCAGTTGTAAGTAGATGGCTGCGCAGCTATGGCATGCAAGGTGGGAGAAGTGGTGAGCCGGGATGATGAGGGCGAACTGTGGCACAGGAGATTGGGCCACCTTCACCATGGAGCTTTGAAGATTCTGCAGCAGATTTCTACTGGACTTCCTAAGGGCACTCTTGCGCAGTCAGATCAGTGCAAGGGGTGTACTTTAGGGAAGTATGTGAAAGCCACCTTTCACGAGAAGGATAGTCGCGCTACGACGATCCTTGAGAGAGTTCACACAGACGTGTGTGGTCCTTTCTCAGTTGCTTCGACAGCAAAGCACAAGTATTATGTGATCTTTGTTGATGATTTCTCTCGAAAGTGCTGGATCTTCTTCATGCAGAAGAAGAGCGATACATTCGCGAAGTTCTGTGAGTTTAAAGCACCGGTCGAGAAGGATTCGGGGAAGAAGGTGATTGCTCTAAGGAGTGATAACGGTGGTGAATTCATCTCGGCTGAATTCAAGGAGTTCTGCAGCGCAGAAGGGATTCGGAGAGAGCTCATCGCACCCCATAACCCACAGCAGAACGGGGTGGCCGAGCGGAAGAACAGAACGATCGTGGGTGCTGCACGGGCGATGTTGCATGATCAGGGCCTACCCCTTCACTTGTGGGCTGAGGCATGCAATACAGCAGTGTATGTGCAGAACCGTTGTCCTCACAAGGTTCTTGGCATGAGTACACCAGAGGAGGCTTATTCTGGCAAGAGGCCCGATATTTCCCATTTGCGGATTTTCGGATCTCCTGTCTACATGCATGTGACGAAGGATGCAAGAAGGAAGCTGGATCCAACTGCTGAAGTTGGAATATTTGTGGGGTACACCGATACACCTCATAACTATCGAGTGTATGTGCCAGACAGTCGCAAGACTGTTGTGCGACGGGATATAAAATTTCAGGAGGAGAAAGCCATGCAGTGTTCGCTTGAGAGGGAGCTACACTTGCATGCAGATGAGGAGCCGTTAGTTCCTAAGGAGGAGCTTCCGGATGTGGATCAGCCACAAGAGGAAGTTCAGGAGGTGGAAGAAACCACCCATACAGCGCCAACCATCAGAGGGCGCATGCGCACTACAGAAGCTGAGCGACTGGCTCGGGATGCAGAGAAGGTTGTAGGACCACCTACAGCACAGCGCAGACAGAGACAGTCACCGGATCGGTACACTGGATACATGTCTCTTGTGAGTCAATGTGTTGTGACGGAGCCATCCTCTTTTGAGGAAGCTGTGGAGGAACCCGCATGGGTTGATGCCATGATCGAGGAATATGATTCGATCGTCAGGAACAGTGCATGGGAGATTGTCCCAAGACCGGTGGGGAAATCAGTGGTGGGTTCGCGATGGATCTACAAGGTGAAGTAGGCGGCTGACGGGAGTGTGGAGAAGTACAAGGCGAGATTTGTCGCCCGTGGCTTTTCACAGATCGAGGGGATTGACTATGAGGAGACCTTTTCACCTGTCGCAAGGTACTCTTCCATACGGACGATCCTTGCTCTCTCAGCGCAGATGGGGTGGCACATTCATCAGATGGATGTGAAGACTGCGTTCCTCAATGGAGTTATTGAGGAAGAGGTGTAAATAGAGCAGCCTGAAGGTTTTGAGATCTTCAGCAGTGAGTCGCATGTGTGCCGACTCAAGAGAGCACTGTACGGGCTGAAGCAAGCACCTCGTGCTTGGTACACTCGGATAGACAGCTACTTCACCAAGCTTGGATTCTCCAAGAGTGAGGCGGATCCAAACCTGTACCAGATTGTGGTGGAGGGGAAGCTGTTGATCATCGTACTGTATGTAGATGATCTGATTTTGACCGGCGACGAGCAGTTGATACTTTCATGCAAGGAGGATCTTGCACGAGAGTTTGAGATGAAGGACCTGGGCATCCTTCATTATTTCCTGGGATTGGAGATTTGGCAGCGCAGTGGAGGACTGTTTGTTTCTCAGGGCAAGTATGCCCGGGAGATTCGGGAGAGGTTCAACATGCAAGGCTGCAAGCCTGTTGACACTCCTCTTCCTGGTGGTTGGAGGAAGGAGGATGCTACTTCAGCGGAGGTAGTGGATGCCACTGTCTATCGACAGTTGGTGGGGTCGCTTATGTATCTGGTCAATACACGACCCAATATATGCTATGCTTAACCAACTATCAAGGTTATGGTTAAGCCTACCAAGCTCTTTGGAAGGCGTAAGCATGTATTGCGCTATAATAGAGGCACACGGGGATATGGATTATGGAAGGCATGTGAGATCGCTGAGGCAAGATGGCTTCACAAATTGGGTATCATCACACGTAGATTGATTCCTATGGAGAATCAGCATGCTGATCATATGTTCCCACGGAGATCGGAATGTCGACATCCGATGAAGGCGCTCACCAGAGTAAGTTCGACCTAACAGAGGTGGATAGGGGTTGCAGATAATCCATATCTTGCTGAGAGGGAGTGTTGAAAATGAAGCAAGATGATGGAGCTTAGTGAAATGAAGTCGCCTTCACTAAGTGGGCCCGGAGGCGAATTCTGGCGCAAAGTCTATTTTTATACTATGTCTTTTTTTAGACATATGGAGCATGGTTCGGGGATTCCAGTTTGAGATTCTTGGAGCATTGGTAATGTTGGTAAAAATAGATGGGACTCTATTTTTTGAGGTCGAAGAGGTCGAAGTCTATTTTTAGACTGCCTCTCCTAAAAATAGGGAAGTCAAATATTATTTACCCTTAATAATATTTGCACTATAAACTTCAGTTTACTCTCTTGGAGCACTTCAGTTCGAGCTACAGAAGTGGCTCATGCATCTGACAGAGGAATTACGCTATTCCTAGGGTTTGATGGCATCATGCATGGTTGACTTCAGTTAGGACTTCAGTGGCAGAAGTTTGGTGGAGTTAATGAGACAATTAGTGGAGTTGTGTTCTGTTTATTTTAGTTGAACTGGTTGAGATTAGTTTAACTAGATAATCAATTAGTTATGAGTGGAGTGAATTAAATATTATTTAATTCATTAATTAGTAACTCATTATTCAACTCAAGAACACATCGGTTCACTACAGTGCATGATCAGTTCAATGGAGACCAGTGAAAGAGGTAGATGAAAGGGTGGAGTTAGCTATCAGTTGTGACTATACTGTTGCTATTTGCAACACACAGATAGGTGGAGTAAGCCCATGAGGATTGCGCAGTTCAGGTTGGTGGTTTATCTATATAAAGAGGCCATCCCATAGCATTGAAACACGCAATAGAGGCAAGGCAATTGGCGGTGAGTTTTGAACCAGTAACCTGTTCAAAACTGAGCTAGATTGTGAGTAACTGTATGAGAAAGTACTGAGTACTTGTGAGGAGTATTGTATTGAGTTGGTTACTTGATTTCTCCATTATAATATACACAATAGCTGCGGGGTTTTCAGCTATAAGCTTTCCCCATACATACTGTGTTAATGGCTATGATGATTTGATGTGTTATCGCTTGATTTTATTTCCGCATGTGTGATGATCTGAGTTGGTTGAGTGGAAGAGATTATGTGTTGTGTATGAAGTTAAAATAGTATGTGACCAGGATAGTCTCGGTGAATAATTAATCATTATTCAGCAAATTTCTACACTTCCTCTGTATTGTCAGTAGCCTTCCTATTTCCCTTTTCCTATATCGGGTTGTTACCTTTTCTACCGTTTCTTCTAGAATTTTTGTCGTTTGTGGAGTGCTCTATGAAGTCCCAGCTATATTGGTCAATTCACGAGGCCTGAAGGAATTATATAAATTATTCCATGGTTTCTACTCTGACCACGAAAATACCCCAGTGACATAGTTGTAGTATATTCTTGTATAATGGTCCTTGCAAATTCCCTTCGTATCATACAGATTGAAGTATTCTATACCGAACTCAAATTTTACTATGGATTTGGCTTCGGTATCTTAAAATTTGAGA
Organism: Pinus albicaulis; assembly: GCA_034641835.2. Classification (NCBI taxonomy): domain Eukaryota; kingdom Viridiplantae; phylum Streptophyta; class Pinopsida; order Pinales; family Pinaceae; genus Pinus; species Pinus albicaulis. The sequence goes on from CM076584.1 coordinate 930,906,490, forward strand.
TTATTAATCTCACATACTCTGATTTTCAAAGGAAGAGTGGGCCATGGTGCTTTATTATTCCTATTTAGTGTTGTTGACAACATTGTGACGATATGATATGACACTTCTTGCATGAAAAGCTTGTTGGTGGCATACCTTGGAAAAAGATGCAGCGAGATTTGTTCGTTGAACACTAATAAGTGTGTCTTTTGGTAAGGAAAACCAATCTCCGATATCTGATATTTCCAACATTGATCCTCATGTCATGCAAGGTGGGTCCTGCTCAAAGATAAGCTTGGAAAGCGGATTGATGAAGTGATCAATTAGTTGTTCCATAACTCCTCTATGGTTTTAATCCGAAAGAAGCTTATAGTAGATATGCACAACATTTTCTCATGGAGTCCATGTCCAGTTCATGCCAGGAAACTGATTCTATGAACAAATTACATCTACTAGTAAGTATGCATACATGTAAAAACTTGCTTGCTCACCCTTGGGAGGATACCAGGATTGTGCTACATGGGCTTTCAACTGATGAGAGAAAAAATCTCACCAGTTGAATGAATTCCCCTCATTCACCACTTGGTTCAATAAGATTTCCCACCCCTCATGAAAGTTCTTTGTCCTTTTCTAACAATATATTTTACATGCTAATATGACCAAGAGTTGATAGGCATTCTTGAGTCACTTTTTCTTGTATGAATGTGTGGGTGTCTCTCAAAACTTCAATGGCCCCTTCACCCATCCATTGACAATATTTTTCATGCTCACATAGGTTTGGGTGGAATAAAAGTATGAGTCCATGAACTTTACTGGCTCGGGGAGATGATACATGCATTGAAAATACTCTACCAAAAAGGTAGCAAGCTTGTTTCCACTCGCCCTGCTCAATGTCATAGTTTTCTCACCAATGTGCAAGACAATCTAGCTGATGACATCTGCACATGAGAAGGCTCGATATCTGCATACAACCTTGTATAATCCTAACCATTGGATACTGATAGTGATGGCTTGAGTGCTTGAGTGCAAATCTAACTAAATGTGAATTTAACGATGTGAATAGAGTGTAGAAACTAAATATATGGGAATATAACCAAATTGGTGAGGAGAGTTGCTGCAATGACGACCATCGTTGCAACACTTATATATCGATGTGATACTTCTGAAAGGAAAAAATAAATTTGAACAACACTTATACAAGCTAAAACATGTTAAAACACAAGAATGCATGAAGAGAAATAAGCGAAAAAATTCTCACACAAGCAGAAAAACAAAAAGCGACAGAAAAGGGGATAAAAGAGATAAAAGTGAAACTCTCCCAAAAGAAGTGACGACAACCGCATCAAAGTTTCCTTGATCTCCTTGGGAATGTTATAGATCCAGGATCATATGTTAAAATGAGCTCTATAGCTGTCGATTAAATTGATTGGAGAAAATTAGGGTTTATGACGCGCACACCTAAAATCAAGGAAAAATGACACATGGCGAAAGTTTCTAAAAATAGCGAGTGTCCATCCTTTGGGATACTAATAATGGATATGTATTTTTTAGCGATTTTTTTTTTTTTAAATATTTTTCTTCGCTTTTCTAGAAAAAATTTCCATGCTCTTTGTTGGGAAATATTGCACAATTCAGGGGAACTAGGAAAATTTCTGGCTTAATGCATTGCGCAGTTTCTGATCTTAGTGTGGGATTGCATAGTTTCTAGACTTAGTGTTGGGTTGCCTTCCATGTCCATGGATTTTTTGAGCTCAAGGCTGACTTCCAATCTGAACTACGAAACTACAATCATCAAGGTTGCTTGCCCTCAACGATTGCGCAGGTTCTGGAGGAAATCCATGAACTGTTGTGCAACCAAGTCAAGAGGTTAGCTTGTGACTTAGAAAATTTGTCTAAGTCTGAAAAAAAGTATACACAAGCACAAATAAAAGGATAAGTCTCAATCATATTATGAATACTTGATAGAAGTGCAAGATAAGATCATGTTAGTAGAAATTTAGGCTCCAAAATATAATCATGGGAAAAATATTGGAGGGTGCTTGTAGCCACTACAACTTAGGCGACACACTGGTAGAACTCCAAATCTTTGAATGAATATTGTCTCATGAAAAACTGGCCTCACCCTTCCAAAAGTATTGTTTGACTCATTGAATTCCACATATTCCTCACGTAGTCTGAGTTAAATACATTGTCCTTACCATTCTCTTTATCGGTGACACACTAACCAAGCCAAGTCAAACTGAGTTGTTTTGATTAGGGATGAGAAGTTTATAAATTCACAAGTAAAATAATTTTTCAGAGTCTTATTTTTCATCTCTGGTCTTTCTCTGTTGCCAGTAGGCCTAGGAAATACCCCGATGGAGTCACTTCAGGAACACAAAAATTGCTCCACTTCCAGTGAGCTTGGATAGTACCCTGGTGGATTTTCTTGATTCACCTCTTTGTGCACGAAGATTTTCTCTTCTTTCACTCTTTATTTTATTTTAATTTTTTTTGTTCAAATAATGGTGCATAGGCACTTATTTATTTCATGGGGTGGAAGAGGGATCCAAACTTATTGAGAGTAGAAGAGGTTGTCCATTCAGAGAAAGATGTTTATATACACTTATGACATACTTGTTAACGTTTTCCTCCCCTCCTTACTCTACTCGACTAAGTTGTCAAGGATTAACTGAAAATATAAAACAAATTTAGAGTGGGTGGTACTAGCTAAAATTCAAACATCATGATTTCATTGCAATTTTCTTCGATAAGGAACGTATTTTCCATCTGTGTATCATCGAATAAAAGGATGCAAGATTTAAATAAAGTGAGGGAATAGACAACAAACCAGGCGTTGATAGTAGTACAATATCCTCTTGGATTTTAGCATGCTTGCTTCAGAATTCAAACACGTTCTCGTGCGAAATCTATCCTATAACTAGAAAGAAAAAAGAAGAAGGAAAGAGCGGAATGGAAAGAAAATCAAAGTAAAGTAAAGAAACACAATCAACTAAAAAAAAAAACTACTACTCCTACCCTAAGCAAAGCATAGGCCAAACTCACGTGAAGTGATAATTCCAATGAAACCACCGATGCATTGGCTAGCCTATGTACGCGAGGGAATGAAGTCAAGAAATATATACAAGCATAACAATAAAAAAGAAATATAAGACAATGAAAAATACAATGTTTGAAGTTTGAATGTACACGTAGAAAAGTAAAATAAAAAATTGCATGTAAGACATCCTGTGGAGGAGTCATGGTGTTCAGAAACATTGCGATTCAAAGACATGCAAGAAAAAAATTTGAACTAAAAATATGACTGAACAAAAATAATGAAGAAAATCTTTGTTTTTATACAGAGCTCACTATGTACGAGTCCTCCAATGATTCAGGGATAGGATCGTGTAATAGAGGTGGAGTGTCCGAAAATTGTAAAACACATTGATATTCAATATATGTGGTAGAGTAACAAGGAGCTTAGAAATATTCAACACTCTTCTGATGAGAGGTGGAAATGACCTCAAGGTCACGAGGACCTAACATAGCCATCAACCGAGGTTGAAGTGCCTCGACAGCTTGAGGAGGTTCCAATTCATCAGAAGGTAGATCATCAAATATTGGTGGATTAGAATGATCAACAATAGAAAATTCATAATCATGACCAACTAAATCAATGAAAAGGTGACAATAGCCATGATAAGAAAGTTCAAGATCATGAATGGATGCATCCTCGTGATCTAATGAATCATAGAGAGGGGGAGATGAAAAATGAAAAATTTCACCCTCTATGTTTTTAGAAAGGTAAGATGAGAGATTGGAAAGATCAAGAGTAGAAGATTCATCCTCTCCACATATGGATGAAAATCTCACATTCCACATGTTCTATGAATGATGAGAAGTAGGAACATCATTAGAAACCAAATTTTCACTAGATTGAACGAACATGACAGAATGGAAGAATCACTAGGGTTATGATTTGGGGAGAAGTCATTAAATGAGTGCGGAAATTAAAAAGAAAATTCAAGGGCTCAACTTGTCATTTTTCCCTCCTTCTAGCACCAGAAATGTTGATGGTGTTGGGCCTGGAAACATTCATGGGATCTCCCTGATATGAATTCCCAATTAGAACTCACACTATTTGGAGTAGGAGTCCCTGCAGAGGGGTGCTAATGATCTACCTTGGTTTTCAAAACACATAGAGTAGTGCACGGTGTCTTTGGTGAGAACAAGTGTGTGACCCTGAGCATAGTCAAGTGTGATGTGTGATGGTATTTGGACCATGGTTTTATAATGATATAATACTCTATAGAGAGATGTAATTCTATGTTAGAAGTCATAGGTGAATAATCATTGTAAGTTCTATGGTCACAGGCTACTTTGTATTTGTATTTTGTAGCGAAGGAAAGGCTCTGTGGCTGAATGTGCAGAGACCTTGGAAGAGTTTGTAGCTTAGTGTGCAGAACACCTGCAACTATGTGCGCAGGTCGGAGAGCTGAATGTACTTAAAATATCCATCATAATAGAAAATAAGAAGTTTTGTGAAGATATTATGTGTTCATATGTGTTTATGTTTATTTTCTTAATATCAGTTGTTGCGAAGTAACTATTATAGTGGTGCATTATAACAATGTATTTTATGTTATTTTTTATATGTTTTGTTGAACGTGGCAAAGTAAGTGAGGGGTTTAATACATCGAAATAATTTTATGCATGTTAAGGGATAATAGTAGCATAGTATATTAGAAAAATCGTGCAGTCCCTCAAGGCTACAGAAAGTTGGTTCTGCAACAACCCATAGTCACATTGGGTGAGACTATGATTTGCTTGCATTTCGTTGCCGAAAGGGTTGGTGATCCAGGTTTTTCTTAGTGCGAAGCATATATTGAACCTGGTTCAAGCCCAAAAAATCCAAAAAATGGTTCCATTGCTGGGACCGAGATTTGTTTGAGAGATATGTGGAGATGGCACCTGTCGAAGAAGGAAATTCAAGATTGGATAGTCTATAAGGAGCAAGAATTTTCAGATCAAGAGAACAAAAATCTGTGTTTAACATGTGAAGCTTGGTTGCAAAGATACATTTTTACAAAACAATACAAAATTTTCTTCAGATCATTCCCAGGTGAATTGTATGAGTGGGTGTCGAGGTTGACATAAAGGAAGGATTTCTTTAAGAATGAAGAACCTACAATGTGGACTCCTGAGCTGATATAGTGAATCAAAAGTACTAACAACAAGGTTTAAAGGGTTGTTGATTTCTAGATTGATAGTATCTTGGGTGGATTCATTACTGAATTTGCTATATACTTGACTATGTCCTTTAGAGAAGGAGAACAAATTTTTTTTAAAGGACCCCTCGGTAAGTATATGAATTATTTGAAACTATGGATTAACATGCTTTTGTGGGAAAAGGGAGTTTTTTGTATGAAATCAGACTATTAGTTTACTTATGTTTGGAAGCAGAAGTAAATCTGAGCAAGAAATTGGTACAAAGAGAAGTGGAAAAAGGTATAGAGTAGATACTAGAAAGAGATATCGCGAAGAAGATTTGAAGACCTTTAGAGAGACTGATTATAGTCCTCTGTTGAGTGAATCTGAAGGTGAAAAAGAATAAAACTATCCAGATAACTCCCAGGAAACTCCACAGTATACCCCCTTCGATCTCGAGAGCTTGTCGAAGCCATAATCCAACAGTAGTCAGGGTGCTCGTGGTCTCCCTAATACCCCTACCCCTCATAATCCCCATACCCCTCCCCCTCCCCCTTCCCCTTTCACCTTAAAAAGAGGTATGGTTGATGACATTAAGCTACCTATTTTTAGAGGAACTAGTTTATAAGAGCCAGAGTAGTTTTGGTTTTTAGCCAAGGATATATGGAGAACAAATCATATCACTAACAAAGATATAAAGAAGTTACGGCGCTGACATGGTACATGAAGTATTCAACCACTCAAAATGGTACATTTTCAGATATTAAGAAAGCACTGATACATGAGTGTAAGAAGCTGAAGTCTCAATCACAATGCATTATTGAGTTAAAGGAGATCAAACAGAAAGTAAATGAGTATTTTTGAGAGCTTGATCAAAGGTTTAAGGTGGTATTGGATCAAGTAAGTTTCAACATACCCCCAGAGTAGCATAAGGAATGTTGTATAGTTGCTTTGTTACCACATATTAGGTTTCCATTAACACAACAGAAGATAGCAACTCAAGCCGAAGCTTTTGAAATTTCCTTGAAATTGGAAGATTCGCTGATAGGGGACACTAATTCAGGTATGCAACAGATTCAGAGTCAACTGGAAAACATGACCTTTAAATTCCAGGATATCAATAAGGGAAAATAATTTAGAGAAGGAGCATGGTGTAAAAAATGCAAATCAGAAGGCCATTCTAAGGAACAATGCCCTTTTTTCAGATATTACTTGGCTAGTTGGGCGCCTAATCCCTTGAATGTAGGATCCAGTCAGTGGTGCAAGATATGAAGAACTAGAGGCCAACATTGCTCTTAAGGTTTTTATTTGTTGCAAAAATATGTGCATACCCCGAGGAATTTTTTTTGAAAATTGTGTAAGTCAATAGGACATGATGAAAATTATTGTCGAATTTATTATCTAATGATGGAGAACAATGACACTGCTTACAAAATGCAAGCAAAGGAGCACATACATGAGGCCAATGGACAACACAGTGGTCGAGGTGGTGGAGCTGGTCAAGGAATATGTCAGATCGTTTTCTATAATTGTGGCCAGGTAGGTCATTTTGCAAGAGATTACTAAAATCATACTATGACATGTAACTATTGCAAATATTTTGATCATGTAATTGAATTCTATCATGTACTTATAACAAAAATGCAAGAGAAAATAAACCAACAACCCAAAAAAACATCCAAATGATGAATGCTCAAAGAAGGACCGATGAACCTGGTATTAACATTGTCACTAGAAGTGGAGTTGTGACTGGAAGTGATAAAGATGATGGAAAGAAGGAATTTTAAAATTTAGGTGCATGGGTTAGAAAAAATCCGGAAAAAACTCATGTTTTTGATGTTCAGAGAAAATAAATTTTTTAGGGAGGTGAATTGAAGTTTCATGGATGCAAGAGCTTCAACTTCTATTTCCCAGCCAGGGCCTGATAACCATGACATGACAGTAGTTATGACATAGAACCAAGCAGCGACGTATGATCAAGCTCTGAGACAGAATTTAGCAGATCACACAAATAACGTGAGATATTTTATGCAGACGTGTATAAAGTTGTTGAGAGATCAAAATTTTGTAGAAGGGCTTCAGGAATTGATAAATTCCTATGGATCGAAAGAGACATTACGAAGTGAGGTGCGCATAGTTAATAATGTACATCGACAGAAGAGAACTGGAAAAGATATGGGACTGAATGCGTAGATTGGAGAATATGAAATGGATCGGGTTATTCTGGATTTGGGGTTATATGCTAATGTTTTGACAAAGGATACATGAGAAATAATGGGTAAGACGAAGCTACAATGATCAAATATTCAGTTAATACTGACAAATCAAAAAAATATCTTTCCTATGGGAAGACTATCAGGTGTCATGGTAGATATTGAAGGAGTTTGCACCATTTATAATTTTGAAGTGATAGAAATTATTGATGACAGTAATCCTTACCCTACTTTGCTTGGAATTTATTGGGCAATGGATAATTTGGCCATCGTCAATCTAAGGAGGAGACAAATGATATTTGAAGGAATAAATATGAGGGTGATTGTTCCTTAGATCCATTAGAAGGAGTAAGATTTACAGAGCTAGTATGATAAGAATACAATGCATCAGATATTGATAACATCTATCAATTGAAAACCAAGGAAGATGACTATATTAATACAGAAGTTTCCTCAGACACGTAATTTTATTAATAATGGAAAAGAAATTACATAACAAATTTCAAGAGTTTACAAATGTAAACTTCCACTAATTTGCAACTAGGAAACTAACCTATTTATAAGCTGTATGTCCTAACTTAATTTAGTTATGGACCACTTGAAAAAATAACAAGTGTCCATTTAAAATAAATGATATTCTATCCAATCTACTAACTTTATTCCTATTTTAGAGCCTAAGATACGACTCAATTCTAGAGTCCTATCTTTGCTAACAATATTCTATTTCTAAGTGTCTCTAATATTTATTAAATATTATAATTTAATACATATTTTTATCCTAATTTTACATTATTATATTGGGATCATCTAACATTCCCCCCATGATCCAAAGATACATTACAACATAGACCAAATTCATCTCTGAACTTAGTAAATTTTATTCTGCCAAGAGGTTTGGTGAAGATATCGGAGGTCTGATCTTCTGAAGGACAATAAATCAGCTTGATGACATCCTTTACAATGAGTGATCTGATATGATGATACTTGGTGTCCACATGCTTTGTCTTTGAATGAAAAACTGGATTCTTGGAAAGATTTATTGCTGACTGGTTGTCGATGAATAACGAAGTAGCTTCTGCTAGAGGAATTCTCAAGTCCTGTAAAACTCTACGCAACCAAAAAATCTCATATGCTGCTTCCCATGCTGATATGTATTCAGCTTCTGTTGAAGAAGTGGCCATTGTAGTTTGCTTCTTGCAACTCCAGGAAACTGCAGCTGACCCCATGTTCAATAAATAATCTGAGGTTGATGCTCTATCATTAATACTGCGAGCAAAGTTGGCATCTGAAAATCCACCAAGTACAAAATTTTTAGTCTTTTTGTAAAGAAGACGAAAATATTTTTTTCCTTGGATATAACGAAGAACTCTTTTGGCTACATTCCAGTGGCTGTCTCGTGGTTCCTGCATAAAGTGGGAAAGAATAATGACAACATAAGAAATATTTGGTTGAGTAGTTGTCAAATAAATCAGGCTATCAATCAACTGTCGATAAGTAGTGCTATCCACCATTTCCCCCCCTTCAAATTTTGTAGTTTCAAGTTTTGTTCCATAGGGGTAAGAACAGGCTTGCAATCCTACATTCCAAATCACTGAAGAATTTCTGCAACATACTTACTATGAGAAATGAAGATATGATGTGGACATTGGAATACTTCAACTCCAAGATAGTAGTGAGGTAGTCCCAAATCTGTCATCTTAAAACCTGCATGTAGCTCCTTGTTCACCTATGCAATGTGATCATCATTGTTTCCAGTGATAATCAAATCATCTGCATACATAACCAGAATCACCAGATTTTTACCTTCTTGGCATACATACAAGGTATCATCAGATTCACTTCATTGAAAACCAAATTTTTGAAGGTATTAATCCATTTTAGCATACCAAGCTCAGGGAGCTTGCTTTAACCATATAAAGCCTTTATCAATTTGCATACTTTATGTTCCTTTCCTTCATTTCCAAAACCTAGTGGTTGTGTCATGTACACTTCTTCCTGTAAATCACCATTGAGGAAAGAACTTTTTACATCCATTTGATGAACTTTCCATCCTTTTTGAGCTGCTAAGGCAAGTGTGAGTCAGATGGTGTTCCATTTAGCTGCAGGAGCAAATGTTTCCTCATAATCTATCCCCTCCTGCTGTGCAAAACCCTTAGCAACAAGTCTTTCTTTATACTTGTCAATTTCACCATTTTTCTTGTACTTAATTCAATAAACCCATTTGCATCCGATGGGTTTAACATTCTGAGGACAATCAACAAGTTTCCAAGTGTTATTGTCTTGAACTTCCTGATATTCATCAACCATAGCATGTTGCCATTCTTTATGTTTTACTACCTCTTGATAAGTAGAAGGTTTAGTAAAATAATTTGCTATCAAGGCAAAATTTCCTTCGTTTCTTTGTGATCCCCTTGTTCCTGTTTTATTCTATTCATTAGGCCTTACATCTTTCAAAAGTTGAACTGCCCATTTTGGAAATTGATTTTCACTTGTTTTAGATTGTGAAAAATCACCATCATTGAAAAGAGGGTTGATGTAAACTGACGTTTGTTGATAAACCGCAGGTTCCGGGGGCGTAGAGTCATTGTCAGAAGAACTACTGCTGCTAGGAGAGTTGGATGAACTGCTAGAAGACCTAGATGGCATTGGTGAAGAAGACGGACTGGATGAATCATTTTCAGATGAAGGAAACTCAAGTTCATACCAATTTTGTGAATTTGGTTGACTTTGTAGATTTCCGTTTCTTTTATCACTTTTTGTTTCTAACATTTGAAGAAGACTTTCAACTTCTTCAGCACTCTTACTTTCATTTTCATCAAAAATCACATCTCATCTTACAATAAATTTCCATTCGACAAAAGTCGGTACCCTTTCTTCTCACCAGAATACCCAATCATTGTGCACTTCAAGCTTCGTAAGTCAAGCTTAGTTTGTTTTTGCTTCGAAACTAAGGCATAACATATTGATCCAAAAACTCTGAGATGTTTAACCCAAGCTTTGAAGCCAAACCATGCTTCATAAGGTGTGATTCCATCTAAAGAAGCAGTGGGAGATCTATTTCTTAAGTAGATAGTGGTATGAATTGCTTTGGCCCAATATAAAGGACTTAAATTTTTTAAAGTTAACATAGATTGCGCCATTCCTAACAAGGTACGATTCATTCTTTCTACTACTCCATTCTGTTGTGGAGTGTAGACATTGGTAAGATGTCGTTTTATGCCATTATCCATGCAATACATTTTGAATTCATTTGAAGTGAATTCTCCGCCATTGTCAGTTCTAAGAGTGCCAATATTCTCCTTTACTTCATTTTCAAATTCTTCTGACTTTTGCTTCAAAAAATATACCCAAGTCATCCTGCTAAAATCATCAATAAAGAGTAAGAAATATCTGCATCCTCCGAGTGAAGTTGGTAAGGGTCCACAAATATCACTGTGAACCAACTGCAAATTCCTGTTTGTGCGCCATGAACTTGTAGGAAAAGTCTCTCGATGTTGTTTTCCAAAAATGCAAGATTCACACTTTGCATTTTCCCTTTTGAATGTTGGAATTCCCTTAACCATTCCCTGTTTTTGTAACTGAGAGAGATTGTCAAAGTTGAGATGGCCATATCTTACATACCACAATCTGATCGATGAAATGTCTATACTTGCTGCTCCTGCAAAGTTAGAATTTCTTGGAATAACTGTCCCTTTAATCCTTAACAATTTTCCATCTTCATAACCTGTCATTACTGTTTTCATGTTATGTTTGACTGATTTAATTTTAACTAAGCCATCTTCCATAATCACCATATGTCCTTCTTGTCGAATTGTGACTAAAGATAACAATTTTTTCTTAAATGTTGGGACATACCATACATTTGAAATCATTCTTTCTCCAATGCCAGGTAAAAAAACTTTAACTACACCTTTGCCAGAAGGAGTATGTTTTTTTTTATCAAGATAGATTGAATTTAGATGGCATTGTTTGAAACTCCAAAAGAAGTCACGTCGAAAATTCATGTGTTGAGTTGTGTCTGTATCCATAATCCATGCATCTTCATAATCACTTCTAAGAAAGCTTGAAACCTGTAAAGCTGTTGATTCTGTATTAGTGAAGACATATTTGGAACCATCAAGATCATCTTCATCATCTGCAAACTGTGCAGAGTTTGGATGAAACTTGGGAATTTTCTCATAGAAGTTCTACAATCTTCTGCACAATGGCAAAATTTGTTACATCTCCTGCAAACAATTTGACTGAAATCTTTGCCTCTGCCTTGAGACTATCCTCTTCCTTGATACTATCCTCCACCTTTGCTTTGGCCTCTGTTCTGATTTTTTCGTCTGCCTGGAGTTTGTCCTCTTCCTTGATTATATCCTTTGCTTTGATTGTTGCCTCTTCCTTGAAAATTGCTCCTGCCTAAATTTTAGCCTCTGTTGAAATTATTTTCTCTGCTTTGACCGCAACCATGACCTTGGGCTGCTTGATTTTTAATGAAATTTCCTCTTTCTAAGTTTCTTGAACTATCAGCTGAGGAGTTACTTGAGCTAGCTTTGGTGAAGAAGATATCTTCTCCAATCTGTTTCTTCTACCCAAAGGTTTTATCATGTTGGGCTAACATGTCACTCAATTCATCAAAATTTATCTTCTCTAACTTTCCAATGACTTGTAAAGTTTCCAAAAAATGTGTGTAAGATGATGGCAATCCAACAATTAAAAATCATGGTCAAGAAACTTTCATCGATAGCTTGAAAACCAACATTTATTATTTCTTGCTTGATTTTTTTAAGCCGAGAAATATACTCAAGGACATCACCACCTTCAATTAATTTCTGTTGAAGCAATTTTAATTGAAGATCAACCTTCTTTGAGTCAGGTTGTGTATCAAAGAGATCTTTGAATGTACGTAAAGCAGTCCAAGCATCTGAGGAATTTTCAATATGTATGTACATTTCATTATTAACTGAAGCTTTTATAAGAGCTAATGCCTTGGCATTTTTTACTTCCCATTTTGCAAGTGAAGCCGCATCTGTTGGTTTATTAGGCTTAATGTTTCCATCACATATTTCATGCCCCAATTCATTATAAATGAGAGTGATTTCAATTAGACATTTCCATGTATTATAATATTTGACCCCTTCTAGCTTATCAAATTCAGAGAACAGATTAATTAACTTTGACATGGTAGTGTTGAAGCAGTGCACCAAAATAATCAAGCAAAATAAAAAATGAGCGACTCGTCACACAAAATGTGCCATGCCAAAAATGACACATGGCACGCAAAGAGAAAACGATCTATCGGGGCTTGGCCTTGACCCTCGTATAGCCGTTGAAAAAAATGAGAAAAATGACTGAGATTTGCACTTTGCTGTAGTCAAATTCTCGTTGAGTGTTTACAATGAAATCTTTGCAAAATTTGACCAATTGTCAATGCCCTTACAAATTTCTTCTTAAAAAAAATCTACTTCCCCTCAAAGTAAAAGGTACTTTGAGTTAAAAATAATAACCCTTATTTCTCCAAAACAAAAATTCTACTTATTCCTCCAAAAACAATGACAACATTTTCAATATATATATATATATATATATATATATATATATATATTTTTAATTCACCTTATTGCTCCAAAAAAATACAATTGTCTCCCTTATAACTCCAAAGTTTACAAAATATTACAATGCTCCTTGTCCCTAAAAAAAATAATAAAAAATAACATGAAATATATCCCTTACTCCACTTATATTACAAAAATATATAATTTATTTATTTTTAATTAATTATTATTATTATTTTTTAAAAGCCGAAGTTGTTGTGCCAAAGATGGGGAATTCTTCTGTACACCAAGGTACTTGGGCTTTGTCCCAATAGCTGATAAGATAGTAATTTCACTGCTCTGCAGAATGACCTGCCTTTTCGCAACCTTGGAAGAATTATTTGAACACCTTTCTGAAGATTCCAATGCCCTTATAGATGCATTTTGGGATATTTTTGCTGGAAAAAAACATAGCACAGAATGGGTATGCACCTTAAACTAAAACAGTTCTCATCATTTAACTATAAAGAAAACGTACAAGAGCGCTTGGAAGAAGATGATGATACGAGCAAACCGATGAAAGAGGTGGCCGCCACCAAATTCACCTTAAGAATGTGTGCCTCGCCTCTTCGACATTTTAAAACATTTCTTCAATGATACTTTAGTGAGGAATTGCGAAGTGCCCAATCTGGGAAATCTGACATTTTGCAAGCTTGCAGAAGGTTGCTGGATGAGAGGGAGAGAAAAAATGTTATGTAGTTTTTACAAGCTATTGACAAGAGACGTGACCTTTCTGAGGGGTTGAAGAAGCTTCGGTGTAGGACTTTGATATTTGTAGGAGAGAATTATCCTTTTCATCAGGATGCTCTTCACATAAATGATGTAATGGACAGACGATATAATGCCCTGGTTGAGGTTCAAGTTTGTGGATTTCTTGTGACAGAGGAACAACCTCAATGTTGATTCCAATCAATTTTTTTTTTTTTTGATGGGGTATGGTTTTTATAGACCGCCTCAGCTGTCACCAGGCCTTGGATCTAGCCCAATTAGCCCTTCAGATTTGTACATCTGTGCTGACTTGTTTTATCCAGAGAGTCTGGGATTGAAGCTTAAACCTATAAAGACATGCCTTGCAATGAATGACTAAGTTCGGCACATCAATCTTCACGACTAAGCTAGCGAACCGTTAAAAGGAAAAATTCAAGGAGCAGCGGGACTATGAGTCCATTCAATGACAATGGCATTGGAACATCAAGGTTTTATTCCACTGTCACCCTTGATCTAACTCCAGAAAATGTGGATTTAGTTCTCAGTGATGTTCGGCCTTATCTTGTAGCTGATGGTGGCAACGTTGAAGTGATTTTTGTTGAGGATGGCGTCATCTCCTTGAGACTTCAAGGAGCATGTGGGACATGTTCGAGCTCTACCACTACAATGAAAATGGGAATTGAAAGGGTTTTGAAGGAGAAATTTGGTGATGCATTAAAAGAGATCTTTAAAGTTGATTAGCAAAACCGCCATGCAACAAGCTCGGCAATACACTTTGATACAACTGGTCTCATTCCAATTTAATCTTTCAAAAAAAAAACTAGAAGCTTTTACAACTAATTAAACTAAGTCTGCCAAAGCAAGATAGTGACTTTATGTTGGTTTTCATAGGACAAGAGGAATTACACAAGAGTTTCCAATGTATGGAATTTACAGTGGTTTTTGGGGGCAGGGCAGAATTTTAGATTTAACAAAATGAATTCAATAATAATAAAATTTCAAATTTCTTTTCCCTAAAAAAATAAAAAATAAAAATAAATGTTGCATACCAATTCAATTGAAGAACAAATTCCTGGAGTTTTCCATAGGCTTGTAGAGTTGGAATCTCCTTCTCTCGTCGGCTGTATTAGTGAAGCTATAATACCATATTAATACAGAAGTGTCAGACACGTAATTTTATTAATAATGGAAAATAAATTACATAACAAATTGCAAGAGTTTACAAACATAAACTTCCACTAATTTGCAATTAGGAAACTAACCTATTTATAAGCTATATGTCCTAACTTAATTTAGTTATGGACCACTTGAAAAAATAACAAGTGTCCATTTACAATAAATGATCTTCTATCCAATCTACTAACTTTATTCCTATTTTAGAGCCTAAGATACGACTCAATTCTAGAATCCTATCTTTGCTAACAATATTCTATTTCTAAGTGTCTCTAATATATATTAAATATCCTAATTTAATAAATATTTTTATCCTAACTTTACATTATTATATTTGGATCATATAACATATATTAACCCTACTACATATGGAAATATGATTTTGGATCATGACAGTACCTGCACATTAGATTCAGAATAAGAACTGGAGAACTAGCAGAACAGATTGCATGAAATATCCACAAAAGGTTGTGCAAGAATAACAAAGGTAGTTTGTTGTATGACATTTGAGGTATGTGATCTACCTTAGTATGATGGTTTGGATAATGTAGAAACTTTTATTAATTATTATGAAGAAAGGGTACCAAAAGATCAGAGACTATTATCTTTGGATACAACCCTAAGATATAACCCTGCTAGATGGTGGCGCACACATAAGAAGAATATAGGAGATTGGTAGGTATGTCTAATATTAATGTGATAGGTTTTTGACAAGTGGAAACAAAAATGAAGAAGAAATATGATGGTGAAATTGACCCTAAAGAGCATATCAATTTGTGCATTACAACATGGAAGAAGGTTCCATAGCAGGAATGGGTGCATGGATTTATTCACACCTTGGAGACAATTCCTATGAATTGGTACCTCAAAACAGAGCTATGACATGGTACGATGAACTGGGTAGACTTGGTTGATGGTTTTATACTAACATTCAGCTTTGAGGATGAATTTCCAAGCATTTATTTGGCTCTGCAGATAGTAAAAGAGAAGATCTTTGAAGGTGTAGCCACACTGACATGGAAACAAATTAATTGGGTTGTGTAGTTAGAATATGCACTAGAATGATATAAAATTACTGTAAAAGAAGAAGAAGACCCCAGAAACATCAACATAGTGAATTCAGAAGGGAACCGCAAAGTAAATGGACCAAAGATAGAGATGACAGATATCACACAACCATTAAATACCAAGAAGGTGAACATTGGATCAGAAGAAGAGTCGAATTTTGCAACCGTAGGAGATTACTGGGATGAATAGATAGTCAACAATGTCACAAAATTACTGTATGAATATCAAGAACTATTTCCCACTCAATTTTTAGATATGAAGGGAATATTAGGAGATTTGGAATTCATGAAGATTCTCCTTAAACCTGATGCAAAGCTAGTAAAGAAGAGACCTTATAGATTGAACCTAAAATACAAGGGGAAAGTGAAGCTAGAATTGGATAATATGATAACAATAGGGATTATTGAACCTGTTGAAGAGCCAGAATTGGTAAGTCCTTTGGTGGTGCGGGAAAATAATACAAAAGGAGAGATCAAGATATGTGTAAACCTAAGGAAGTTGAATGATGCCTGCTTACATGATCATTTTACAACCCCTTTCACATATGAAGTATTGGATAATGTAGGAGGTCAGGAATCCTATTAATTTACAAATGGATTTTCAGGATATCATTAGATTAGAATTTCATCTAAAGATCGACACAAGACCACATTTTCTATAGAATGGGGCTCATATTAGTATACAGTGATGTATTTTGGGTTGAATAATTCCCCTGCTATATTTTCCAAAGTGGTGGTCGTGGATTTTAAGGAGTACATTCAAAATTTTTTGGAAGTATACTTTGATGACTGGAAAATATTTAGACTATTGAAAAAACACGTTGGGAGCTTAAGGCTTATGCTTGACACATGTAAACAACATCATATCTCTTTGAATATGAAGAAGTTCATATTTTGTGTGCCTTTTTGTATATTTCTAGGAAATGTTGTTTGCAAGCAAGGACTCATGGTATACCCTCCGAAGATTTTTGTCATTGTAAATTTTGATCCACCTAAGATAGTGAGACAATTATGCACTACATTGGGACATACAGGATACTACAAAAAACTAATTAAGGGGTATGCGCAGATTACTGCGCCAATGGAGAAATTTATGAAGAAATATGTGACTTTTTAGTGGGATGAAAAATGCTACAAAAGCCTCAACATACTAAAAGAGAATATGGTAACAACGTTGTTTCTAGTATCCCCTCACTGGAATAAGGAATTCCATGTCCATATCGGTGCTTCTTGCATTGCTTTAGGAGTGGTATTAGCACAACCTGGTGAAGGAGAAATTGACCATCCTTTATCTTTTGCAAGTAGGATTCTGTCTACAAATAAGAAGAATTACACTACCACAAAAAGTAAAGGTCTATAAATGGTCTATTCTCTGCAGAAATTCAAACATTATTTGTGGGGATCACATTTTAAGATGTTCACAGATAACTTTGCATTGAAGTAATTGGTCAATAATCCTATCTTAGGAGGGAATATTTGCAGATGGTTATTATTATTTCAGGAGTATGGATTTTAATTTGTTGTTAAAATAGAAAGGCTGAATGCAGGACCTAACCAACTGTCAAGTTTGGAAATATGAGAATAGCCAACTAGCATAGAAGATAATCTCCTTGATGCGTAGTTGTTTGCAATCAGAGTAGTAGATGACCACTTTGTAAACATCATTCAATTTTTGACCCCAGGGATGGCTGCTTTAGAATATACTAGGCAACAGAAGAAATAATTGGTGGTTAAGGCAACTGATTTTCATTCATAGCAGGAAAATTATATAATATGGGACCATATGAGATACTGCGCATATATGTCCTTGAACATGAAAGGTCGATGATTCTAGTAGAAGCTCATGGAGGTGCAGCTGGTGGAAATTATGCAGGAAATACTACTGTGCAAAAGATCTTGAGATAAGGATTGTGGTGGCCCACACTACTTAAGGATGAAAAGGATTATTGTAGAGCATGTGATATATGTCAAAGAACAGGGAAGAACTCTAGAAGAGATGAGATGCCATTATTTCCATAAGTGACATTGCAGGATTTTGAAAAATGGGCGATTGATTTTTTGGGACCTATCAACTCACCTGGAAAGAAGACTGGTGTGAGGTATATTATAATTGTGACTGATTATCTGAAAATATGGGTTGAAGAAAAACCAGTAAAGAACTGCAACGCAAACATTACAGTGAATTGGATTTTTGCATATATCTTGTCTATATTTGGGTTTCCAAAGATATTGATGAGTGACAAAGGGTCACATTTGATTAATAATACTATTAAAACATCGAATGGGGAATTTTAATTCTATCACCATAAGAGTACCCCTTATCATCGTCATACCAATGGGACAATAGAGGAATTTAATAATATTTTGGATACTTCACTCACCAAAGTATGCAATGTTAACAAAGATGACTGGGATCTCTGAATTCTAGCTATGTTATCATCTTATAGGACCACATGTAAGAAGGTGATAGGTCAGACACCCTTTAGTTTAGTATATGTAAAATAAGCTATGTGCTAATGGAGTATATTGCACGTAGCTTTAGAACTACAACCTTCACAGATATGGGGAACCTTGAAATAATGGAGGAAATCATGTCACAGTTGGTTGCTCTGGAAGAAGACATATTTAGAGCAGGATCCCATCAGCAGGTGCAGAAGTCAAGAGAGAATGATTGGCATGGCACACACATCAAACATAAGAAGTTTAAGGTAGGAGACCTTGTTCTCCTCTATGATAGTAAGTTTGTAAAATTTCTAAGAAAATTGAAAACATATTGGTTGGGCCCATATAATATAAATTATATTATATATGGTGACATAGTTCAATAGGAAAAGTTGAATGGAGAATAGATTCAGGGAAGGGTAAATGGTAGTAGGTTGAAGATGTACATGGATGACCCTGCCCCTAAAACTTCACACTGAAAAAGGAGGAAAATATTAGTGCCACCTACAATTCAAAGTGGGAGTTGGACTATAAACTACTGTAGTAGGAGGGCTCTGATGAAGGGATTTTCTTTGATATAGTCTGTTTTATGGCATATTTTGCAGGAGCTGCATCATAAGATGGGTTTTTCACCACAATATAGGGTGTGTAGAAGTGTGCAAGAAAAATATGACCGTTGGAAGGGAAACATGTCACTAGAGGAGCGAAAAATTACATTTATGGAGACATTATGGCAAGGATATAGTTAGAGATATGTTGTTAATGAACCAGATCTGATCAAGATATGATCTAATGATGGGGTTATAATATCAATAGTGCAATAAAAATTCGCGTCTCACCAATATTTTAGAAACTTTTCTATCTGAGAGCTACGAGTATTAAGAATTTGCACATGAATAAAGATGAAATCATTCGCATTTTTGAAAATAAAGGTTTATCCAGACTCGTGGATGTTGCAGTACCATCTACTACACCCACAACATCACCATCAACTGCAACATCACCTTTCTCGCACCGAACATCGCCAAGAAAAATGCAGACTAAGGAAGCAATAAAAAAAGAAGAAGCAAGATAAGAAGCCTGTCAAACAACAACCAGAACCCCAACTTGCCGAAAATAGTGAAGAAGAAGAACAACAGATGAATATTGATCATGAATCAATTATTTCACCACTACTACCATACTTATGACCTAGGAAAATAGATCCTAAACCCGTGAAGGACTCCAAAGATGAGAAGTGTAGAACATTCACACCATTGCTTCTGGAGAAATTACCATTTGAGGGAGAGTTTCTAGGAAGAATCCCACTACTGAAGTTTTCAGATTCAGACTTCAATGAGTAGACGAAGTATCCACAGTTTGTGCCAAGTAAATACCTAAAACCAGTCCATTATCCATAGAGCGGAGTCACAAAATTGGAGCCACTTCTGTGGGAAAGAGGGTTGGAAAAGTTTGGACTGTTGAACATGTTGTATGTGTTGCACTTCGGCATGAGTACCATCAATACTGCCCGTGTGAGACAATTTCTCATGTTGCTACATGATGGATAACTCTGGCTGGGAAAGAGTATCCCCATTGATGACATGCTAATAATGTGAATTTCTAGATTACCATAAGATTACCCTACCAAGGAAGGGATCCCACTGAAGAGTTTGTGGGTAAGGACCAAGACAAAGAAGTAGCACAAACCATGAAGGAGAAGTTTGAATTGGTCAAGGAAAAGCATGGCTACGACATAAATTCAATAAAGGACCAAGGAGTACGCTTCATAGCGAATATCTTGGTTGGAAAGATTATGCGGAAATGTCGAGCTAATGAAGTCCCAACAACAACGGTTTCACTAGCTGCGTAATGCAACAATAGGTTCTAGTACAACTGGGATAGGTATTTGTGCATGGTATTTCTGGAGGATTTCTGCGAAGCACATGAGAAAGGTTCAACCTTTCACTACACATGGTTTATTTTGATCATCGCACTGAAGGCATGGAAAGAACTAGAGGAATGACAGTTTCTTGCGACAAATGCATACGTGTGCAAAGAAACATGGTATTCCTCACTGTGGAATACTACTGTGCCATCAAGATAATAGAAGAACCAAGTTTTATTCATATTATCACACATGGACCTACATATGGTGGTGAACCAGAATCCTCGGTTGTCACCAACCTTGGACCAGCAGTATAATGAAGTTGTGAAGTCCAAGGTGAACTTCCATACAATTAATGTACATGCCAAGAAGGATACAATGACGACATGGCATCCTCTTTCCATACTTGTTCACCAAAGATGATCTGGCCACATTGATACAGTTTTGGCCCACAGAATGGATGATTGTGGCAGAGGAAGGAGTAGAGGATAGTCATAAATATGAAGAAACATTGGAGCATGGAAGCTCGAGCGTAAAAGACAAGGACAAAGAGGGTTAGGAGAAAGATAAGGAGTTGGAGGATGATGACAGTCATCCAGATCCTCTTGGAGGCACATATATGCTTGGAGGAAATTCAAAGGATAAGGAGAAGACAACGACATATGAAGGAAAAAGGAAGATGAACATCGAAGTTTCCCCCCAGAGTAAGAAGAAGCAGAAGGATGATAAGTTGAAGGGCATAATTCCATTGGTCCTTACTGAGGGGGACATAGATGAAATCAAGGATAAATTCCAAGAAGTGGTGGAGGAATCGTGGGGCAGAATCGAGGATCTCTATGATGCACTCTTGGCAGGTAGTTGAGTCAAG
Organism: Pinus albicaulis; assembly: GCA_034641835.2. Taxonomy (NCBI): domain Eukaryota; kingdom Viridiplantae; phylum Streptophyta; class Pinopsida; order Pinales; family Pinaceae; genus Pinus; species Pinus albicaulis. The sequence continues at coordinate 930,927,576 of CM076584.1, forward strand.
CATTGCAGAGTTAAATCTTCTAGTGTAGACAACTAAACAACCAGTTCCGATAAAAACAACCAGTGCTGATAATCGAACCCCTCCAACTAGAAAGATTGATAGAAACAACATTTGGGATGAAGATCATGCAGATACCTGTCAAATATCTGTAGTTTGATGTAGCTGAAGCACAACAACAAAAAAAAAAGTGGGAAAAGGTCGATATGAACCTTGTAGCACTGTTAATTCCGATATTGAATGACCTACATCAAGGTATTGTAACTGAGATAAAGGAGTGAAAGCAATGCACAAAAAAATTAAATATTCACATAGAATAAGAGTAAGTTGCGTTGAAGAAACAACTCTACCATTCAATCAAGGAAAAGGATCAGGTAGAACAACAACAATAGAGGTTGAAAGAAGTGGTCGAAGCAACTTGCAGAGAATTTCCAGATATGATTGTACGCAAGGAAGAACCAATAGTTTACAAGGTCGTGAATCTCGGCCTTTCTGTCAAGGAATATAAGAAGAAGACTACAAAATTACAATTTGAATATGAGCTCAATGGCAGTGAGCTACAAATGAAGCTGCAGTCCACCATGCCACTAGAAGTACAGGAGCAAATGGAGATAGCCCTAAAGGTTGTAGTGGAAGGTGTTAGTGTCCTATAAGTATAGGATTCATAATTTGGAATTGACTTATGATAGTCTTGTAAATATGTACATACTTTGCTTTCTGCAAGTTGTTTTCCCATATTTGTAAAAAATAAAAATAAATAGAAAAGCAAAAAGAGGGTAAAAATACTAAAAGAAAAATCAAAGGGTTTAGAAAAAATAATATACCCCAAAGAAAAAGAAATAAAACATGAAAGTGTGCTAGTCCAAATGCCACTACTTTTTACTTTGTTACGGATGATTATGACAGAATGTCAATAAATGCCATAATCCATGATGAGTTGAACTGCTTAATCTTGACTTGTCATGTTTCAATTTACATGTAGATAGTGAATAAAAGATTGGTAAGACAGTTTAATCCTGACTGATAAGTAGATAGGTAGAGAATAAAGAGGAGCTCATCAGTTTAATCTGAGCCCTCGGATGATATAAGCTAGATTTAGATAGTTTTTATTGCTTTCAAAAAAATAATATGATCAAGGTTGCTAGCTCAAATGCACCTGCAAAATGGAAGAAAAAATGTTAGATTAAAAGTTGGGTAGGTAGAAAGAAGTGGGAGAATCATGTAAATACTTTTCACTGTAGAAATTTTCTGTTTCCCACCCCGGTTTTCAGTTTCACCTTATTTCTCCAAACAGTTAAATGCCCTTTCCCATATCCTTACATTCAACAAACTGGAAGATAATTTTTTTGCTGAAAACACAAATTCTGGAAAATTTACAGAATGCCAGAAAATGCATAAATAAAAATCATCAAGCATAAAACAACCATTCAACACATTTAACACTGATATTTTTGGTCAACATGACCTTGGAAAAACCCCCTACAACTCTTGGGGAAAACCAGTTTGAAAGCTTCTCTTTTATTTTTTTGAATATTTCTTTTTACAGTGAAATAGGAAAAACTCAGAAAAAATTCCAGCAACCAATTTACAGAATTATCTCGATTTCTGTGCTTGCACACTGCCTCGGAAATTGTGCCAAATCAGCAACAACAGAAAACAGAAAATTTACAGCACCTTAGGACAACATTAAATGCTGTATGGCCACCTTGGGAAGCGTGCCAGAACATGCGTACTTTTCTATACAGACTGTACAGATTTTGTACAGCAACCTCACTTGAAATTCATGCCAAAAAACAGAGCTGTAGCTGCTGTCCTCTTCCTCGGTTTTTGTGCCGAAAATGACAGCGACCCTCTTCCTTGAAAAATGTCCCTGCTTTTTGTGCCTTGGAGTGCGTGCTTGCTGCTGTACCCTCTTCCTCAATTTCTGTGCCTCCTCACTTGGAAACACTGCCTCTTCTTTGCTGTACGAATTTTCTGCCTCGATATGTGTGCCAATAAATGCTGCTGTACCTTTGCTGAAATATCTTCACTGTTGCCCTCCTTCTTCTCACTGCTCAGAAAAATCTCCAGCTCTCCTTCTCTCCTTCTCCCAATCTGCTCATGAAATAATGAAATGACCTTTTCCCTCCTTTTCCTCCTTTAACCTAACCCTAAGTGACTTTTGGGGAATCCCTAAATCCAATGGCTGAAATAGATTGAGATCTAGGGCTGAGATTAAATGCTCATTTAAATCTCGCTTTCTATTTTTTAATTCACCCCACTTTAATAAAGACCCACTTAGTCATTTATTTCCAAAGTCACTTTTCCTTTCTAATTTTACATTGACTTTATTAAAGCCACTTTAAAATTAGACTTTAGTAACTTTATCACTTAAAGTCACTTTTAATTAGATTTGACTTTATAACTTTATAAAGTCACTTTAGGAGAAAAATTAAATTCTTTTAGACACTTTTCCCTAGGCCAAAGATCAAAGCCTTAGGGAACCACCTGTCCTCCGGTAACCAAATTTCAACACTCCCTCTTACTGAGGAAGGTGTTCCTCACCACACCCATCTTGTCTCTGAAGTAGACATGCTTGCCCCGTGGTAAGGCTTTGGTAAGAATATCTGCAACCTGCTCATCAGTGGGAATATACACAAGCTTCACAGCTCCTTTCTGAACATAGTCTCTGATGAAAGGATATTTGATCTCGATATGCTTTTACCTGTCATGAAATTTCTGACTGAGTTGATGCCACCTTATATCACAAAGAATCACCGATGGGTATCAACTACCACCAAATAAGCTAAACAACATCTTGCGGCCGATGACCACAATCCGCTAGATCAAGTTGCCATATACTCTGCTTCCACTGAACTCAATGCCACTGAATTCTGCTTACGGCTAAACCATGACACCACTATCGAACCCATCCCAAAACAACACCCTGAAGTGCTCTTCCTATCAGAAGCACAACCTGCCCAATCAGAATCAGTGTAACCTACCAATCTCACTCCATCCCCCTGCCTGTAGTCCAGACCATAATCCACTATCCCCTGCAAGTACCGTAAAATGTTTTTTGCAGCCACCCAGTGAACCTTCCTAGGCTCACACATAAACTGACTCATCGTGTTGACTACAAAACAAATATTTGGCTTAGTGTTGACCAAATACATCAAGGAACCAATCGGCTGTCTGTACAATGTGCGATCCACCAACTCAAAATCTGAAGCATGAAGCTTCTTTCAGTTGGTGATCATCGGTGTCGACATAGGTTTACAATCCTCCATGTGGAATCTGCCAAGGATGTCCACAATATACTTCCCCTGCCCCAGGAAGAAATTCCCTTTCTCCTGCCACACCTCCAAACCCAAAAAGTAATGCATCAAGCCGATGTCCTTCATCTCAAACTCCACCGCAAGATCTCTCTTGAGTCTCTCTGAACCTGTAATGACTAATTCATTCACATACAACACCAGAATGAGAGGATCCTCACCTATCACAATATAGTAAAGGTTCGGATCTGCCTCACTCTTTGTGAAACCCATCCCCTGCAAGTATGTATCTATCCTGGATTACCAAGCTCTGGGAGCTTGCTTCAGGCCATAAAGGGCCTTCTTCAGTTTGCACACATGGGACTCCTTCCCATGCACCTCAAAGCCCTATGGCTGCTCAATGTACACCTCCTCCTATATGAAGCCATTGAGAAATGCGGTCTTCACATCCATCTGGTGGATCTTCCAACCCATCTCTGCTGCTATCGATATAGTGGACCAGATCGAAGTATATCGAGCCACGGGAGCGAAGGTCTCCTCATAATCAAATCCCTCTACCTGGGAGAACCCTCTAGCCACAAACCTCGCTTTGAATTTCTCAATGATGCCATTTGCGGCATGATTTACCTTGTAAAGCCATCTGGAAGTAACCACGGATTTTCCCTCAGGCCTCGGCACCACCTCCCAAACATCATTCTTCATGATAGAAGAATACTCCTCCTGCATGGCCTCTCTCCAGACCTGCTAGATAGCTGCCTCCTCATAACTAGAAGGCTCAGAGTCAAGGATGCTGGTAGCCATTGCCATATAGCTACAAAATCTCTCAGGTGGTCTGCTCTCTCTGACCGGCCTCTTAGGCCCAGCAACAGATGTGGCCTCTCTCAAGGTGTCCTGAAGCCACTTGGGCTTCCTCTTCCCTGAGCACACTTCTCCCACTGGAGAATGAAACTCCTCCTCCTCCTCATCATCATGAGCCTGAACTCCTGACTGTCTATCTGCTGTCCTCCTGCCTGCACCTGAACCTGTAGAAGTTGAGGTACCGTGTGAACTGTCCATCAGTGGACTCCCTAGTGAACTGCTCTGCATGATGCTCGAAGCACCACCCCTCTAACTCTGTGAGCCACTGCTCACTGACGGACCTAACATCGTCATAGATGTACCTTCGGATCCTCCTGATCCCTGCCCACTAGATCCCTGTGACTGACTCAGCTGCTACTGAGGGTCTGGCTGATCTAGATACTCTAACTCCTGTGACCTCCTAAAGGCCCTATCCTCCTCGAACTTCACATCCCGCCTGACAACAACTTTCCTATGTGCAGGAATGTAAATCCGAAAGGCCTTTGAGGTATCACTGTAGCCCACAAAGATACCCTTCTCTGCGGTGGGCTCTAGTTTGGTCCTCTTCTCCTTGGGTATGTAGGAGTATGTGATGCACCCAAAGATACGAAGATGACCAATATCAGGCTTCTTCCCAGAAAAAGCCTCCTCCAGAGTCATATGCCCCAAGGCACGATGCAGACTCCTGTTCTGCAAATAAATAGCTGTGTTGCAGGCCTCTGCCCACAAAAAAAATGGCAACCCCTGATCATGTAACATGGCTTTGGCAGCCCCTCAGATGGATCTGTTCTTCCTCTCCGCAACCCCATTCTGCTGGGGGTTGTAAGGAACAGTGAACTCCCTCCTAATGCCTGCCTCCGCACAATAGTCAACAAACTCTCCAAGGGTGTACTCTCCTCCATTGTCCGACCTTAGGGACTTGTTCTTCTGACCTGTCTTTGTCTCCACAAGAGCTCTGAACTCCTGAAACCACTTGAAGACCTCACTCTTGGTCTTCAAGAAATAAATCCAGGTCCTCCTGGAGTGATCATCAATGAATAAAACATAGTACTTGTTGTTCAATATTTAACATAAGTCATTGGTTTATTAAATGTTGATAAGTCATGCATTGAACATTATATCAAATGGGGAAATACTTTAAGAGTTGGTCAAAGTGAAACAAGGTAAGAGAAGTCACGTGCTTAAAAGCTAGAGGTGGAAGTAATACGAAAAGGCTGAAGTATAAAGTAAAAAAGGGTAGCGGAAATATAAAAGGCGCAAATATGTGGTGTGAAGAGCGCAGAGAAAAGACATTAAAAGAACTGCCGCTATATGAATACGCAAGGGAATTTCCGCGGGGGTCGAGCAGCGAGAGAGGGAAGAGACCCATACCCCCGCGGAGTTGCAATAGCGTGACGTGGTGGGGACCCAAGGTCAGAATGAAGTGGCAAGAGCGAGGCGCGGAGATATGGTGACATGGTAGAATGCAGTTTGGGCCGAGATTATGACAACAGGGCTTCCAACATGCTGGGATTCCACCACCCCTTCCATGTTGTGACCATTACTGGAATATGAAGCATGCCTCAAGCAAGAAAGAGACTAGACAGATGTCCTGTCAGATAAAACCACCCGGCTCAAGGCCGAAACCATGGTTGCATCACTACGCCTAGAGTTTGCTCTCCTTCACTTGTTAAAACATAAAGTTCCTATTGAGGTGAATCCCAGCGATCTCACTAAGGCCTTCATCAGGGTAGAAGGATTTGCAATGATGCCTGAGCTTGCCGTGGACAGTCAGCAAAGGTGCACCCATTTTGTCAGCCAAATTTCCAGTTCATCCGCAAACATGCCGCCACTAGTATCAGCAACAGCCTCGACCCCTTCTCGCAAATGATGCATTGTTATTTCATGATTCGGCCCTCGCGGCCTTTTTACTTTTTATCTTAGTTAGTCTTTTTCAAGTTTCAAGTGGAATTTACATTTCACCACAGCAATTTACTTTTACTTAGACTGTTATACAATTTTGGTTTTAAAATGGCCGAGCGCCTAACAGCAAAGGATGAGAGGTTTTTATTCCTCATCATGATTTTTGTTACTTTGACAAGGACTTCTAACAAATTCCTAGCATGCGAGGAAGATATTTTCCCAAAATATCTTCTCGCCCATGTATAGAGGTTCTTATATAAACAAAAACAGTAGAGAATACCAGGTTCCAAATTTTATTAGAAAAATTATGCTGTAAGAGAATTTTGTATGCATTTTTGTTTAACTCTTGAATGAAGGTTCAGAGCCCGTTGGGTTTCAATGAAGAGAAGTTTTATCTGTAAGGAAGATTCCAGTCTTTGATATTTAATAGAACGTTACTTCACCTTTTATGTGTCAATCAATTGTTCGTCTTACCTCATCCGTTCTTCCTGTGTCATGTTTTGGAATGCGAGCAGCTCATTGATTTTAATGTGAACTTATCTTAGTTGGTACTTATGTTGGAATCAATCTAGCGCTTTAAATATGGCTCATGCATGATATATTGTTCCATTCTCACAACACCCACACTTCGGCTATATTGGCTTCAAAGTGATGTTATTTTGGAATATGCTATTATTGTGAATGGATTCTTAAATAGATAAGCCCATTACATGGTGATATGTGTGTCCAGATATTATCTATGCGACAGCTGATATTTTATCATTCTTTCTTACATTGTGAACATCAACAGATTACTTATCTCTGTTAAGTATTGTTGAACTGGGCCTCTTTACCGTGAACTGTCTTAAATTGTCTGACGCCTTTGCGTAAGAGTTTTACACTTTGTCTTTGCAATATATATTTTGCTTGTCTAACTTCTGAAAGTTTTGGTCCCATTCAAAGTTGAACTTCCTGTTTATAAATGAAAGGCATGAGAGCTCTGTCCTGTTAGTTGTTCCTGTTATATTACATTACTTTTGCTCTCTGCCGTTTAAGATGTCCTAGGCACTGGTCTTTCACAACTCAGGGTTGTCTCTAGGATTGACAACATCTTTTTGGCGCCGTTGCTGGGGACGAAGTTGATGAAAAATTGAAATCCCTGGGCCTCGACAAAACCCTTTTTCACTCTTCAATTAGGTGAGCATGGAGAGTTGAGAGTTGTATATCCCTCACCTTGGCGACTCCACATTCATTTTCCAGAAAAATCTAATTGCAGTCCTGGCTCCTCGGAAGCCACACCTTAGGTCAGATACGTGTCAGCTAAGGACACCTTCTGTGTCTGAACTAGAGATAATTTTACATAGAAGAGGTTGGAGGGAGAGGGGATTTGTTCATTCTGAGATCCCACAATTCTCTCTAGAAGACTTTCCTTCTTTCTCTTCTTAGGTTGCCCAATTGCAAGATTCAGACTCTGCTCTGGGTGAAACTGGTTATTACTCATATTGTTTACCCCTGGGAAACATCCAAGTTAAGGACGAGGCCGAGTCAATAGACACCACCCGTTATACATTTCACCCTACTCCATAGGTTGAAGAAGTTAAAGAGGTCATGGAAATATCTGTTGTTAATACTCCACCCTTTTCTCCGTCCTCTCAAGCTGCTGTTCACTATATTCCTATCATCATCCACACCACACTTCCACCTACTCCCCCACTTACTCACCAAGCCCTTTTGCTACCTCCACCTCCTCCTCCAATGGCCAATGTTCCGGGTTTTTTTCTAAATAAATATGCTCCCCTGGCATTACCTCAAGTCCTGAATGATATGCCGCAGGACTATTTGAAGATCCTGCCCTGCTTCAATGGAGAAAACGAGATTGATTCTCAAAAACACCTTGAGGTCTTTTGTGCTTTTGCAGAGAAATTTAATGTGGAACATCTAGACGTAGTCCTCAGAATATTTGTGCAATCCCTAGATGGTGAAGCCAGAAAATGGTTCAAGACGTTGGGAGACTGTTCTGTAAATACGTGGGAAGTAATGGAAGAAACTTTCCTCAAAAAATGGGGAGAGAAGAAAGACCACGAACACTGTCTTACTGAGTTTAATACACTCAAGAAAATACAAAATGAAGGAGTGGCCGAATTTATCAAGAGATTTAACAAGTTGTACCTAAGTCTTCCCACAGAAATGAAACCGCACTAGACTGCTGCCAAGGTTGTGTTTGTTGCAGCTTTTGACTCAGAATTTGGCTTCTCTCTGAGAGAAAGAAAGCCAGCCACACTGGATGATGCTCAGACTGATGCACTGGAGCTTGAGGCTAACTTTGACTCCATTGGTAAATCTAAAGGAAGATCTGAACAAGATACGAGAAGAAGAGGAAAGGAGGAGGTATCCACCTCGAGCCAAGATAGAGATTCAGCTAATGACAGGATTGAGGAAATGAACAAGATGATCAAAAACCTCTCAAGTAAATTGGTGAAACTTGAAATGGAGGCAAAGAATTCAGCCTCCAAGAATTTCCAAAATGCTCCAAACAGAGGATTCAATCCTCAATACAGAAAGCCACCCTTGCAGATACTGCAGAGGGGACAGAAGGAGCAACAAGATCAAGTACCACATCCTCTATACTTGGAAGGGCAAGTAGAGGGTTCTACAGAAGACATTGCTTGTGAGCAAGAGGAGGCTTGCCTTGTTTTCTTAGACAGTAATGATATCAAATGTCCTATACATGGAAGTTACAAAGTAGAGGTGTAAGCACATTCAGAAGTGAAAGCTAATGAAGATACCGAAGATCCTGAAATTGATGACTAATGCAAGTAGTTCGTCGATTTCATGCAAGCCTAGTTCAATAGAAGATATGACCTCAGGTCCTCCAGAAAGAGAACTCGCACTCAGGATCAAGAGGAGGACACACCTCAAGAAGAGGCACCTGCATAGAAGGAGGTCACTCCTCAAAAACCCCCGGAAAAAGGTAAGAGGCCTCTTAACCAATCTTTACAATCTGCTGATCAAATTCCTTCATCTTCGCAAGGGCCTACACCTCCTAATGTTAAACCAACCTTAAAAGAAGTCAAACCTTCCCCACAGAAAGTAGACTCCAAAGATAAAGAACTAAAAGAGGCTTCAATAGATAAGTCTTCCCCTATTTTCAACTTACAAAAGGAGCTTGAGAAGGTAAAAATCCCAATCCCCTTGACTGAGTTGTTAAAACAACCTGCATATCAGTCCCAGGTCACGTCCTTTATGCTTCCTCCTGAGATAATAAACATCCCGGACAGCTTGAGTCTTCAGGAAGAAAGGCCTATGGTTGTTTTCGGCCCGCATGTGGAAGAATTAGATGCTGCCACTCCCCCATTTTATGTGTCTTTAGTAATACATGACCTGCTGCTACACAACTGCATGTTAGATTCAGGAGCCTCTCATAACATTTTGCCCCTCTCAGTCATGGAGCAGCTAGGATTACAGATCACCCTCCCCTACAAAGACCTTTACTCATTCGACTCCAAAAGAGTTAAGTGCCTGGGCATGATAAAAGACTTGGTGGTTAGCCTAGCACAAATCCCAGCAAAAAGTGTAGTGATGGATATAGTGGTGGTTGAAATCCCAGCTCGCTTTGGCATGTTACTGTCAAGATCATTGGGGACCAAAATCGGGGGATCGATTAAGCTAGATCTGACCTATGCCACTATCCCTGTATTCGGTGGCCAAGAGAGGAGGCTGTACCGAGAGACCAGATTTGTCAAGACAGTGACTAAGGTAGATGATTCAGTTAATTCTTCGATTTATAGCAGGGAGGGGGATTTCTCATGTTTAATGCTGGAGGAAGATCAGGAGTATGCACATGAACCCTCATTTTTCCAGATCAAGACAGAACAATTCATAGAAAGTCCGGAATCAGAAATCTGGACACTTCACTTTGATGGAGCCAACTCTAGGGAAGGAAATGGAGCTAGGGTGTTATTGATTTCACCTGCAGGAAGATGGGTGCCTCTATCTTTCAAGCTGGAGTATGAAGCCACAAATAACGTGGCTGAGTATGAAGCACTCCTACTAGGGTTGCAGACATCCAGGAGTATGAACATACAAAGTTTAAAAGTTCTGGGAGATTCAGAACTAGTAGTCAGGCAGGTGAGAAATCAGTGCCAAGCTAAACATCCTAGGCTGAGGGCCTATAGGAACGAAGTTTGGGATCTGGTGGAGAACTTCTTTCTGGCTTTTAATATCCAGTTCATGCCCCATGAGAAAAATAGAATGGAAAACTCCTTAGCAGTGGCTGCCAGTACCTTTCGGCCACCTCAGAATCCTCTCTTGAGATATGAGATTGAGGTACGTTATAGGCCATCAATCCTAGACAACATCAAGCACTGGAAAGTATTCGAAGATGATGAGAAAGTCAAGAGATTCTTGGAAACAGTTGGGGAGTTCTCCAACATGGAGATTGACATTTGTGAAGAAGTGGAGACTGAAGATGCTTCTGGAGAAGAGTGGGAAGAAAAGGTAGCTGGTCATAAATTTCTGCAGCTTAAAGTGAATATCATTCCCTGAGGATTAGTACCTTTAGAAAGGCTATTTAATAAGAATGATGTTCCATTACATCCAAACAAATTTGTAGAAGAAAACCAGGTGGAGGACCCGAATCTAGGCACAGAGGCTGACCCTAAAATCGTGAAGCTGTCCAAGAAGGTCCCGGAAGAATATAAACAGCTGTATCAGAAGTTATTCCAGTCCTATAAAGATGTGTTTGCCTGGTCTTATCAAGATCTGAAAACCTTCGATGTCAGCATTATGCAACATAAGATCCCACTGAAGGGAGATGCGAAACCACACAAGCAAAAGCTTAGGCAGATAAATCCTCTATTGCTACCTTTTATTGAAAAAGAAATTAAGAAATTGCTGAAGGCTAAAATCATTGTACCATTGAGGTATTCTGAGTGGGTAGAAAATTTAGTCCCTGTACGGAAGAAGAATGGAGAAATAAGACTATGTGTTGATTTTAGGAACCTGAACAGGGCATCATTGAAAGATAATTACCCACTGCCTAAGATGGATCACATATTGCAGAAAGTGGTAGGGGCTTCTCGGATGTCGATGATGGATGGGTTCTCTGGGTATAATCAAGTGGCTGTGTTGCCAGAAGATCAAAAGAAGACAGCCTTCACAACCCCATGGGGGACGTTTATGTATGCCAGGATGCCTTTTGGGCTGATTAACGCAGGGGCCACTTTTCAGAGGGCCATGGATATAGCTTTTATTGGAGAATAGGACCAGTTCGTGGTGGTATACCTTGATGACATTACTATGTTTTCAAAGGATGATGTAGAGCACATAGAACACCTGCGCAGAACCTTTGAGAAGTGTAGAAAGTATGGCCTCTCCCTTAACCCGCAGAAGTCTTTGTTTTCACTAGAAGAGGGCAAGCTTTTGGGACATATTGTAACCAAAGATGGAGTAAAGATAGACCCCAAAAGAGTGGAAGTCATAAATGGCATTGCCTTGCCTAGAAACAAAAAGGAAGTTAAGGTGTTCCTAGGACGTATAAATTTCCTAAGGAGGTTCATCCCTAACTATGCTGAGATAGTTAGGCACATCACTGATATGCTTAAGAAGAATAATGAGGTGAAATGGTCACCAGAGTCAAGAGAAGCCTTTGCCAAAATTAAAAATGCATTTGCTGAAGCCCCTGTGTTGGCTGGGCCAGATTATGCCAAACCATTCATGGTCTTCTCCTTTGCATCCCCTCATATAATAGCTGGAGTTTTGTTGCAGAAGAACGAAGAGGGGTATGAACAACCTATTGCCTTTTTCAGTCAGGTGTTTCGGGATGCTGAACTGAAATATAACATATTGGAGAAGCAAGTGTACGCTCTGGTGAAGTCCCTCAAAGCTTTCTGTATGTATGTTTTGCAGTCCCATGTCACTGCATTTGTTCCTACAGCAGCTGTTAAAGACATTCTTATCCAGGGGGACAGTGAAGGAAAAAGAGGAAAATGGATAGCCAAAATACAGGAATATGATTTAGATATTCGTCCTACCAAATTAATCAAGGGGCAAGGTTTAGCCAAGATCCTCTCTGAATCAAATTGTCAGGCCTTGGGTATCAATTTGTCTATGACAGAAAACGAAGATTCTGGGGCAAAGGAGGAAGTACAGAGAATAGAAATAGCCTCCCAGAAGATACATATGAAGTACCTTATCAGCCCATGGTACAAAGAGATGGTAGAGTACCTTATAACCCTCAGTTGCTCGCCCAGTTGTGACAAAACTAAGTACAGATCACTGAGGTTGAGGTCGCAAAAGTATGTCATTGCGAACGGCCGGTTGTATTGGTGAGACCCCTCTGGTATCCTACTCCTGTGCCTTACAGAAAAAGAGGTGGAAAGTATAATGGCTGAGTTTCACGAAGGAATCTGTGGAGGCCATTACAGTTGGAGGGCTACTGCTCACAAGATTCTGAAGGCCGAGTTTTTCTGGCCTAAACTATTTGGAGACGTGTTCACTCGAGTTAGAGCCTGCGAGAAGTGCCAAAGGTTCGTAGAGAGACAAAAGCTCGCACCTCTCCCCATGATACATGTTCATGTAGACGAGCCATTCCAACAGTGGGGAATTGACTTCATTGGAGAAATACAGCCCCCATCCAGCGGTCAGCATAAATGGATCTTAACAGCCACGGATTATTTTACAAAATGGGTAGAGGCTATACCTGCTAGGAATGCAACTGACGCTGTGGTAATCAAATTCATGGAGGAACATGTCATATCTAGATTTGGTTGTCCTGCTAAGATAGTAACTGACAACACACAAGCCTTTAAATCCACAAAATTTGTCAACTTTTGCCAGCAGTATAACATTGTGCTGGGTCACTCTACGGCCTACTACCCCCAAGGAAACGACCTTGCAGAGTCTTCAAATAAAACTCTGGTCCGAGCACTAAAGAAGACAATCAACGAGAATCAGAAGAATTAGGATTCTCAACTGAAATTCGCTCTGTGGGAAAACCGAATCACTAGCAAGAGGGCAACTGGGAAGTCCCCATACAAACTAGTTTATGGGAGAGCAGCAGTTTTTCCTGTGCGGTTGGCTCTACCGGTAGCCCATTTCATGCAAGAAAATCAAGACGAGCCTGACGATGTTGCTAGGAGGATTAATCAGTTGGCGGAGCTCGAAGAAACACGAAATCAGGTGAGCCAGAAGCTGATCAAATATCAGGAGAAAATGAAGGATCTTTTTGACCAACATGCCAAAGATAGAAAGTTACAGGTGGGAGATCTGGTGCTCAGATGGGACATTCGAAGGGCAGATAAAGGGAAACATGGAAAATTCGATCCCCTCTGGTTTGGCCCTTTCAAAGTTGCAGAACAAGGCGGCAACAATACTTTTAGGTTGGAGAATTTTCAGGGGGATTTGCTGGACGCCCCCGTTAACGGTCAATTCCTCAAGCCTTATTTCCAGTACTGATTCGGGCCGAGAAAGCCTGATGTATCATATTGTATATTATTTCCTGTTTTAAGCGTCGTTTGAATAATGTTGATTGTTGATGAATCATGAAGAAGAGGTAAAAAGTCGAAAGGGATGAGAAGTGGTCTTCACAGAAGACAAATAGGTGGCCCGCGTAGTTCTCGACACATTCAAGGATGAACGTGCCGTCCCCAGGTGGAGCCAATGTTGTTCAATATTTAACATAAGTCATTGGTTTATTAAATGTTGATAAGTCATGCATTGAACATTATATCAAATGGGGAAATACTTGAAGAGTTGGTCGAAGTGAAACAAGGTAAGAGAAGTCACGTGCTTAAAAGCTAGAGGCAGAAGTAATACGAAAAGGCTGAAGTATAAAGTAAAAAAGGGTAGCGGAAATATAAAAGGCGCAAATATGTGGTACGAAGAGCACAGAGCAAAGACATTAAAAGAACTGTTGCTATATGAATACGCAAGGGAATTTCCGCGGGGGTCGAGCAGCGAGAGAGGGAAGAGACCCATACCCCCGCGGAGTTGCAATAGCGTGACGTGGTGGGGACCCAAGGTCAGAATGAAGTGGCAAGAGCGAGGCGCGGAGATATGGTGACGTGGAAGAATGAAGTTTGGGCCGAGATTACGACATCAGGGCTTCCAACGTGCTGGGATTCCACCACCCCTTCCATGCTGCGACCATTACCAGAATATGAAGCATGCCTGAAGCAAGAAAGAGACTGGACAAATGTCCTGTCAGATAAAACCACCCGGCTCAAGGCCGAAACCATGGTTGCATCACTATGCCTAGAGTTTGCTCTCCTTCACTTGTTAAAACATAAAGTTCCTACTGAGGCGAATCCCAGCGATCTCACTGAGGCCTTCATCAGGGTAGAAGGATTTGCAACAATGCCTAAGCCTGCCGCGGATAGTCAGCAGAGGTGCACCCAGTTTGTCAGCCAAATTTCCAGTTCATCCGCAAACATGCCACCACCAGTATCAGCAACAGCCTCGACCCCTTCTCGCAAATGATGCATTGTTATTTCATGATTTGGCCCTCGCGGCCTTTTTAATTATTATCTTAGTTAGTCTTTTTCAAGTTTCAAGTGGAATTTACATTTCACCACAGCAATTTACTTTTACTTAGACTGTTATAAAATTTTGGTTTTAAAATGGCCGAGCGCCTAACAGCAAAGGATGAGAGGTTTTTATTCCTCATCATGATTTTTGTTACTTTGACAAGGACTTCTAACAAATTCCTAGCATGCGAGGAAGATATTTTCCCAAAATATCTTCTCGCCCATGTATAGAGGTTCCTATATAAACAAAAACAGCAGAGAATACCAGGTTCCAAATTTTATTAGAAAAATTATGCTGTAAGAGAATTTTGTATGCATTTTTGTTTAACTCTTGAATGAAGGTTCAGAGCCCGTTGTGTTTCAATGAAGAGAAGTTTTATCTGTAAGGAAGATTCCAGTCTTTTATATTTAATAGAACGTTACTTCACCTTTTATGTGTCAATCAATTGTTCATCTTACCTCATCCGTTCTTCCTGTGTCATGTTTTGGAATGCGAGCAACTCATTGACTTTAATGTGAACTTATCTTAGTTGGTACTTATGTTGGAATCAATCTAGCGCTTTAAATATGGCTCATGCATGATATATTGTTCCATTCTCACAGCACCCACACTTCAGCTATATTGGCTTCAAAGTGATGTTATTTTGGAATACACTATTATTGTGAATGGATTCTTAAATAGATAAGCCCATTACATGGTGATATGTGTTTCCGGATATTATCTATGCGACAGCTAATATTTTCTGATTCTTTCTTACATTGTGAACATTAGCAGATTACTTATCTCTATTAAGTATTGTTGAACTGGCCCTCTTTACCGTGAACTGTCTTAAATTGTATGACGCCTTTGCGTAAGAGTTTTACACTTTGTATCTGCAATATATCTTTTTCTTGTCTAACTTCTGAAAGTTTTGGTCCCATTCAAAGTTGAAATTCCTGTTTATAAATGAAAGGCATGAGAGCTCTGTCCTATTAGTTGTTCCTGTTATATTACATTACTTTTTCTCTCTACCGTTTAAGATGTCCTAGGCACTGGTCTTTCACAACTCAGGGCTGTCTTTAGGATTGACAACAATACTCATATCCACTCAAGGAAACATGAGACATCTGACCACTCACATCAGAATGAATCAAATCAAGTATCCCAATTGCTTTGTTGTCATTGTTGGGAAAAGGGGATTTGGCAAACTTGCCCATCGCACATCCTCTGCAAGTATCAAAGTGATCAATACTGAAATCTGGCACACCTGTAGTGATCTCCCGCAAAGTTCTCAAGGCTCCATGATACATGTGCCCCATCTTGCGGTGCCAAATCTCACACAGCTCAGAACTACTAGCTCTGCTGTCGGTACTACTGCTCAATGCCAAAAGGGGCTGAAATGAAAACTTGTACACCTTTTCATGGCGTACACCTATCACTCTAGCTGAATCAGCTGGAGCGCCCCTGGGATACATCAGCACCTGTCCACCCCTGAACAGTATTTCATATCCTCTGTCCTCCAAAGCTGAGACGGATATGAGGTTCTTCCTCATCCCTGGCACATAAAGAACATCTGACACCTTCAAGGGAGGTTTAGACTCCCTCTGAAATGTCAGTGTTCCCACACCGACTGCTCTAACAACTCTGTCATCACCGAGTACTACCTCTATATCAGTGCCACTCTCTGAAAGCTCTAAGAAGTACTCACGGACTCCTATCATATGACGTGAAGCCCCACTGTCCACATACCAGATACCCGAAGATGCCCCGCTAGTCGAGGGAAATGCATGCTCCCTCTGAACCTCTGTGGCAGGTAATCCTGCACTAGAGGACTCACACGCAATGAACCCAAAATCCCGGTCAAAGTGATCTGCAAAGTCCTCAACCTCTGCTGATGCTGCCATGCTCTAGTTCTTCCCCTTCTTCTTCTTCTTCTTCTCTGGACACACAACTGCATAGTGCCCCATCTTTTGACAATTCCAACACTTCACCTTGGAATAGTCCTTCTGTGTGTTACCTTGTTTACCTTTACCTTTTCCTTTGCCCCCACCATTTGTTGTGGAAGCTTGCTTCTTCTCTTTGCCTTTCTTGCCTCCTGCCAACAGTGCTACATCCTCATCCTACTCAACTGGCTTGGCTACCCCAAGCTGACCTTTCCTGATCTCTGTCTGAATGCAATCATCCCAAAACCTCTCCCATGTGGGAAGGGTCTCACGTGCACAAACCCCATCAACAAAGTTCATCCATGAACTGGGGAGGCCATTCACTGCTATCCGCACCAACTCAGTGGGTTGAATGACCTCTCCAATTGCTGCCAACTCATCTCTCACATTAGTAATCTTTGTGAGATATCCAACTGCACTATCAGTCTTACCCATCTTAATGGTTTTCAGCTTCTCCTTTAGGACCATTTTCCGGTTCTCATTGGTACTTTGGTAGAGATTGGACAATGCTGTCCACATCTCATGAGCATTTCTCTTTCCTCTCACATGAGGAATGCAATGGTCTTTGAATCCGTCTAAAATCAGTCTCTTACCCTTGTTGTTCTTCCTATTATATGTTGCCAACTAAATAGCATTAGTAGGCACATTAACAGGCTGTTGTGTGGTATGAACCATGATATCCCAGACTTCTGCCTCCTCAAAGATAATCTGCATTCTCTCTTTCCAAACGCTGTAATTGGTATGCCCATCCAAACTATCCTCCACCCTCAATCCCAATGACATCCTGCTGTCCTAAAACTGAAAAATAGCACTGCTGTAGTAAAGATAAAAATTCGGTTTGTGAAAAATCAACTTGCTGGAATTTTCTGAGTGAAAAATCAGCAGGCTGTATTTTTCTCCTTGCTGTCCCAAACTGCACTTTCAACACTCAAGCTCTGATACCATGTAGAAATTTCTTGTTTCCCACCCCGGTTTTCAGTTTCACCTTATTTCTCCAAATAGTTAAATGCCCTTTCCCATATCCTTACATTCAACAAACTGGAAAATAATTTTTTTGCTGAAAACACAAATTCTGGAAAATTTACAGAATGTCGGAAAATGCAGAAATAAAAACCAGCAAGCATAAAACAGTCATTCAACACATTTAACACTGATATTTTTGGTCAACATGACCCTGAAAAAAACCCCTACAACTCTTGGGGAAAACCAGTTCGAAAGCTTCTCTTTTATTTTTCTGAATATTGCTTTTTATAGTGAAACAGGAAAAACTCAGAAAAAATTCCAGCAACCAATTTACAGACTTATCTCGATTTCCGTGCTTGCACACCACCTCGGAAATTGTGCCAAATCAGCAACAACAGAAAACAGAAAATTTACAGCACCGTAGGACATCATTAAATGCTGTATGGCCACCTTGGGAAGCATGCCGGAACAACCGTACTTTGGTATACGGACTGTACAGATTTTGTACAACAACCTCTCTCGAAATTCGTGCCAAAAAATAGAGCTGTAGCTGTTGTCCTCTTCCTCGATTTTTGTGCCGAAAATGACAACCACCCTCTTCCTTGAAAAACATGCCTGATTTTTGTGCCTTGGAGTGCGTGCTTGCTGCTGTACCCTCTTCCTCTATTTTTGTGCCTCCTCACTAAGAAACACTGCCTCTCCTTTGCTGTACGGATTTTTTGCCTCGATATGTGTGCCAAATAATGTCAGCCAGACTCTTTATTAAATCTTCATCACGTCTCCTTCTTCAATACTCAAAAATCTCCAAATTTCCTCTCTCTCCTTCTCCTAATCATGAAAGAATGAATGACCTTTTCCCTCCTTTTCCTCCTTTAACCTAATCCTAAGTGACTTTTGGGGAATCCCTAAATCTAATGGTTGAGATAGCTTTAGATCTAGCACTGAGATTAAATGCTCATTTAAATCTCACTTTCTATTTTTTAATTCACCCCACTTTAATAAAGACCCGCTTAGTCATTTATTTCAAAGTCACTTTTCCCTTTCTAATTTCACATTGACTTTATTAAAGTCACTTTAAAATTAGACTTAGTAACTTTATCACTTAAAGTCACTTTAATTAGATTTGACTTTATAAAAATTATAAAGTCACTTTAGGAGAAAAATTAAATTCTTCTTGGACTCTTTTCCTCGGGCTAAAGATCAAAGCCTTAGGAGCCACCCATTCCTCCTGGTAACCAAATTTCAAACATTCACCATGGCTAAAATTACTAATTTCCCTTCCCCTATAGTTATTTTGCATTCTAGACTTCCAGTCAAAGAGGCTTAGAGCATTTCTTTGACTTCTTTTGGGACCAGACCCAAGGCTTAATGACTATTAGTTAAAAGTGTTGAATTCCTATAATAATCCCCAAATTATCATTATTTACCCATCATTCACCCATCATAACTCGAAATCTTGAGTAAGAAAACTTAATGATACATGAAAGCCCCTTTGATTAACTCTCTCCATTATACAAAGCATATAAACCCTCATAAAGCACTCTATGCTAAGTAAAAGTGGTGAATTCATAAAATGTTAAACTTGCTTTAAGGTTTTCACTTTACTTAGTCATACAAATGTATTTATTGAGTATTCTAGTTTCCTTATCATATTAATTTTTAACATATTCTATTAATTCCCTAGAAAAGACCTTATCCTATTAATACAACTCCTTTATTTACAATATCCCCCTAAAACCCACTATTATAAGATTTTTGACCAAAGTTAAATATCGACATGTTTAAATTAAAAACCCAAAAACACCCCCTTTGGTCTAAAATTAACAATATTTAAATATCTCACCTCACTATAGTTATTAAGCCCCCATGGTTTAATAAACTATATAATAAAATAAAATACAAAAAAGTTTCGGAAGCACGACATGTATTTGAAAAATAAAAATACTGCCGAGCTTATCATAAAGTTTAATTTCAACTAAACTTTAATCCCCAAAAGCATTTGCAAATACATGTTCCTATCCTCGCATTAAAATATTTAAACCCAAGGTTTATTGCAAAAGAGTTAAAGGTTTATATCATGTTTTATGTTGGCTTTTTCCCGAGTATTTTCCAACTATGTAATAGCCTCACGCTATACATAGCATAACCCATGGTTAAATCTTCATAACCTGCCTCGCGCACCCATATCCTACATCTAAACCTTTGTTATAACTATATAACATATCATAGCCCGCATGTATATATAAACTCATAATATATATATAAAACTTTGGTTATAAATAAAATGATACAAAAGTTTTATATATCCATTCCGCCCGCATAAGTCATTCCCGGCCCCACCATACTTTCCAAACGCAACTCCTGACGCAATCTAAGCCATTCACTCCTATCCAAATGATCCAATGGCGGAGGATGAATTTTGCGTTCACAAATCAATCGCCCACCCGCAGCCCAAATGAACACGAAACAGGCGGTTTTTACACTTCACCCTCCTGCGACGTGGCGCGATTTCATTGCATCGCGTTCGTTTGGAGGAAAAAAACTTACTACTCCATCCCAACGCGAAAACCATTTCCTGTTTCACATTTGGAAAACGGAAACCGCTCCCGCCTTGATAACACCCGCATTTAATACATTTAATAAAGATTCATATCAAACATTAAAACCTTTGTTATGTTATTTTTTTAGTTTTATTTGTGCATTCCGACTAATAAAACTCCACCTGACTATGTAAAAGCTCTTTTGCACAATTTTCAGACTTATATCCCGAGAAAAAGCCAAATTTGACGACAGATCCCTTGTTTGAAGATCGGAAAAGCCATTCTCTACTCCAACAAGGCGGACCAGAGCTCAAATTCGACCTCAAACGTCTGAAAAGCCTTCCAACAATAAAAAGACCGCCATTTGAGATATTTTTCGATAAATAGACCTGTAAATTTCAAGGTTAAACCATCCACAAGTAAAGTAAAGTCTGAATTAGGAGAATTATCCATAGAAATTGCCTAAAAACACCAAAAAGAGGCCAAACCATGGCCAATTTTTCCAGGAAACCCTATTTCTTACTACAAACCTTTCTAAAGCCAAATTTCCAGTTTTCGAAGTTTAAATATCGAATTCAAAAGCCTAAAGGGTTAAAAACTATGAAGATACCCTGAATCCCTATTTCTCTATCAAGAAACTCAGAAAACCCCTGTTTTCTGCTTTAGACCAATTTTCACAGCCTCATAATTCCTTTGATAAACCTGATTGAGAAGAAAACCAAAAAGAGAATATCATTGGCCAAATTTTCTCAATTATCCCTCTGTTAAAGTAAATTACTCCTGAAAACAGTCTAATCTTGCTGAAGTAGCCCAAAAATGCCTAAAAAACAGAGTTAAACCTCCACAGAGATATCTCATTCCACAGGTCTTTCCAAAATCCTTCAATCACCTCCTTGCAGACCTGGATTTCATTAACAAATTGTTTTATTTTTGCAGGTTATTATCATAATAAGGATTTGGGCCAACAATTTCAATACTAGTTGAAAAAATTGTTTGCTCCAAATTCTCAGATTTTAATTGAAAAGCTTCATTCAACAAACAGTTTGTATACAAAGAAAGAATGAAATCAAGTCAGAGAGAGATCAAAATGATGAAATGTGCACAGTGAATGGTAAAATTGAAATCAGAATTCACAATGATAGTGAAACAAAATAGTCAAAGAACGTCAGAGTTAAAGTGTATCAGGTAAAAGTCAGAGTGAAAGTTAAAACAAAGTTATAGAGCAGTCAAGGTGAAACAATAAAAGTAAAAAAAAAGGTAGTAATGGTTAACAGAGATGAAAATATTTTCACCAACAATGAAATTTATCCAATGTGAAAGTAAAAACAGTTAAAAGAAAAAAAAGGTTAAAAGATGAAAACAGAGCAAGAAGGAACATTTTTGTAGAAATTTCCTGTTTAAGTCATTGTTTTGAAGAAACTATTGTGACCAATCCAAGATGAATTTTGCAAAAATGAAGGAGGTTTATGTTATTAATATTTCCAACTACAAAAATCTCTCTCACTTTTCTAACATCCATTATGGTTTGGGAAATATTAAATAATATTGGAAAGAACATTTTGCATAAAATCCTGTTAAGTCATCATTTTGTAGAGAATATTGTGGCTAATCAGAAATACATCTAACAAAAATGAAAGAGGTGTTTGTTTCTAAGAGATTAATCTACAAAAACCTATCTCACTTTGTGCACATATATTAAAAAATGAAAGATACATGCGCATCTTGACAGCCTATTATTCAAACTCTGTAAAAGTCTGTTTTACACATCGTTTTACAGAGCCTATTGTGAACATCCGGAGCATAAATTTAGGAAACAGAGAGAGGTTTATCTCACCAACATATTCATCTACAATAGCCTCTTTCACTTTTTACATATATATTTCTAATTGAGAAATAAAAAGGTATCATTGGACCCCAATTTTGCAAAATTGCTGGAGCAGAATGCACAAAGAAAGGAGACAATTAGTGACTTGGATGTCTCATCATCAACTAATAGTTGAGATCAAATTAGAATTATCATATTTGTCATCACCTATCCATAAAAGAATAGGGCCAAATATATGCATTAGTTTTGAGTGTCCTTTACTTAAGTTCTATTTATGTAAAACAGTTAGAGATATTTGTAAACCAATCTTGATATTTTTTCAAGATATTCTAGTTTAGAATTTGTATAAATACTTCACTCTTGAAGTATTTTAGGGTGGAATAAAATTGCTGAGAATATTATAGAAATTTTTTTTGGTATGTTGGAGGCTCACATGTGTTGATTTTAAAGAAACAGTCTGGAAAATGGCCAATTGGTCTTCACAATTCAGGATTCATGCGATAATTTGAAGAGTAAAGTGCATCAATCTTGTCATTGTTTCAATTATATGTTACATACAATTTCATATATGTTGTTCAATCTTAATGATTAATTAGGAGAATTATTTCAGGATTAGTGTAAGAACTCCCTGTCTTAACTGCTTAATCATTTAAATGTTTTCTACTGATTTCCAGATTTAGGAATTCTTAATTGCTCCTAGTCCCGTTTGAACCCTACCTTCTTCCACTTTTTCCAGATCAAAGGATCCTTCATTGTCCTTTATCTCGAAACAAGCCATCTCACCAAAAAAATCTATTCAAATCTTTGAGGGTTATCTACCTTGCCCTGAATACATTAGCATCGTCTTAGCCTGCCCTTCTAGTGCTGCTTGATAGACTTTGACTCCATAACCCAATGGACTAGTATATCCCTCTTTAATTTGTCTTCAAGTAATCTTGTTTTCCACCAAACATTTCAAAACCAAAACCAAATTGAACTATCATAACTAGCCTAAAACATTAAACAAAAACAAAGTTAAATCATAAAGAGAGAGCGCTCTCTGAAATTTAGGAAGGCTAGATCCTAAATTTCTAAAGTAGGTTTATGGTTACCCTTAGTTTTCTTAAAAACTGAAAAAATCCAAAAGCCCACAATATTTAGAAATTACTAGGGTGATAACATACTGGTGACCATACTGGGGATCTAACCAATCTCCAGTTTTTAAATATTAGTCTTAAAGGAAGATTTTTAATCTATATTTTTTACTTTAAGATTATTTTTGAAGGGTTATAGGTATTCATAAATAGTCATTCTAGCTTCTAGGAAAACCTAATATACCAGGTCTAACCCGGATCCTAAGGCTGCAGTTATAGTAGATAACCCAGAACAGATTGGAAAAAACAAATTGTCAATTTAGAAACTGAAGTACCATTAAGAAAAGCTAATTCTTTACCCAAAGAATTAGTGAGCTTATCTGACATCAATTTTGATTTAAAGTTTGAACAATCATTGTTTAGAGTTAAATGTGAAATTGATTTAAAATATATTGTAATAGATCCTGTTTTTATTTCTTTCTTGAAAGAAAAACATAATATTATTGCAATAAAAATAAAATCAGATAAATCTGAAACTCAAAGTCAAGTAGAAAGGGTTAATGTTACAAAGATTAAAGATATTGATGAAGCTATTAAACTAGCCCATTTTTTAATCTCAATTTAAGCCTCCAGTTTCTCAATTGCACACAACAATAATTCCAACAACAGATTCAACTCTGTATGCTGTCACTTCATTTTTAGACTCCACTGCCAGTTCATCCACATAACCTTTTATTCCTGAGTTACCTTTGCAGCCTAGGATATTATTTCCATCATACCCCCAATCCACTGCATCCACTAGTTTTATAAGCACTACATCCTTATTTCCAAATAGTTCCGTATATATACCAACATCTTTTCCAACCTCATCAAGCACAACTTTCAGCTCATCAGCTATCATATCCAACACTACTCCTATTGTTACTGTTATACCTCCTAGTTCAGCAAAACTCCAAGCCATGGCTACTAGGTATGCTCCTCTTGTCTTACCCCAAAACCTCCATGATATGCCCCAAGATTATCAGAAAAATATACCACTATTTGATGGCAAATCAAAATATACTTCTCAACAACATATCATAAGAATAACAAATTATTGTGAAATCTATGAAATAGATGAATCAGATGTTCAAATGAGGTTTTTTGCTCAAAGTTTAACAGGAGAGGTTAAGAAATGGTTTAAAAATTTATCTGCTAGTAGTATAGCTAATTTAGCTTCATTCCATAGAGCATTCTTAAATAAATGGGAAAAGAAAAAGAACCCCCTGCAAATCTTATCTGAATTTGATGCTTTAAAAAGAGCTCCTAATGAGTATTTTTAGGATTAATGCACCAGATATAACAATGTTTATAATGCCATTCCCGTTGATCTTAAACCTACACCCTATTCAGTGCTCCTTAAATTTCCTGAAGGATTTGATCCAAACATGGCTTACCAACTAAGAGAAAGGAATGCTGAAACATTAGAACAAATGAAATTAGATGTTATTGGTGTAGAAATAAACATTCTAGCTAAAAAGGCCAGACTTAGGAATGAAAGGAGAGTCACAATCAAATAAGAAACATCAAATTCAGATGGTAAATTTGAAATTTTTGCAAAAAATTTAGAGAGGGTGGTTGAAAGATTAGACAATATTGAGAGAAAACCAAAATGGGATAACCAACCTCAAATTAGAAACCCCAACTTCAGAAAAAATAATAATCCTGGAAAAGGTAAGGAAGCCTCTCCAGATCAAAACATTAGGCCCCCATTCTAAGAGAACTATGCTGAAAGTTTTCAAAACAATGATGAATATGAGGATGACATCAATATAGTAATGGGGATAGATGAAGAAAACACTATTTTCCTCACTCAGGAGGATCAAGAACTTTTTGAGCTTCAACAACTCAAAGTAGAATCTAGTGAATCCTTTGATTTCAAACAAGGTTATTACTTCGCCATCAATGAAATTCAAAGTCAGTATAACCTTAGAAACAGGAAAACATGAAACTTACACAATTTTTTTTTTCAAAATCAAATTAAAAAGAATGTAGAAGTACAAAAAACAAAGATTTTGCAAATTCTCCTGAGGGAAAACAAGCAAATTTCCAATCCACCCAGTCCCAAAAAGTCACCAAGTCCTAAAATTGTTGATATCACTGAAGAAGTGGCCCAATCCTTCAATAATGCTAAAAAATCAAACACTACCAGAGCCCCTAGTTCAACAAAATCAACGATTTCTGATCCAAAGAAGAATCCTGCTGATTCTAAATCAGCAAATCCCAAAACTGTAAACACTAAAGCTACTGCTGAAAGTTCAAAATCTGAAAAAAATTCTGCTGCCCTTGAAAAGAAAATTAAAGATATAAAAAATCAAGAAACTCAGACTGATAATAAAAGAATAACCCAAGATCAAAGTACAACTACTGAAATGCTTGAAAAACCCACTCAGATAACTGTTACTAAAGATGAACTAATTCAGATTAGTAAGTCTCAATCATCATTTAATATTCAATCTGAAATAGCTAAGTTGAAAATACCAATTCCTTTAACAGAATTGGTAAAAAATGACTTATATAAATCAACAATTACTGAAACTTTGAATTTGAATGATGGTGAAGATTCTATTAATTTGAATGATGATCAACTTGAATTAATTTTTGGCCCTGATGTAAATGGTAAGTATTCAGATGGATCAGTTCCTCCTTTCTACATTATTCTTACCATTCATGATCAAATTTTACATAATGCAATGTTATATTAAGGAGCTTCCCACAATTTAATGCCAAAATCTATTATGGAAACTCTGAATTTAGAAATAACAAGGCCATATCAAGATTTATTTTCTTTTGATTCAAGCAAGGTTAAGTGCATTGGATTGATAAAGGAATTATGTGTTAATCTGGTTCAATATCTTGGTAAAAGCATGGTTATGAATATTGTAGTAGCTGATATCCCACCAAAATATGATATGCTTCTTTCTCGCTCATGGGGAGCTAAGTTGTAGGGATCTCTACAATTAGACATGAGCTATGCCACCATAACAATGTTTGGAAAACCTAAGAAACTTTACAGAGAAAATTTAATGAAATACATCGTTAGTAGTGCTGAGAGATCAATCAATTATCCAATTTACTCAACACCAACTGATCTTGATTCTTTCATTTTATGTAACTATGATAATAATTAAATCCAAATTGAATTAATTGACATAAAGCCTAAACCAAACAATGATAATATTTTTCATGAAGCCCTTTGGCACTTAGACTTTTATGGTTCAGTGAACAAGTCAAGAGCAGGAGCTGGAGTGTGGATCACAAATATTGAGACCATTCATTCGGAAGGACATGCCTTTAGACTCAACTTCAAATGCACAAACAATATGGCAGAGTATGAGGCACTTATCTTAGGCCTCCAAATCATCATAAATTTAGGAGGTAAGAGGATTTTAATTATGGGAGATTCGGAATTAGTCATTAAACAAGTAAATGGAGATTATTCTGTTCAAAATTCTAGATTAGCTAGATATAGAGATGCAACAATTGATTTATGTGATGATTTACTAGAATGTAAGTTTGCTACTATTCCAAGAAATCAAAATTTGCAAGCACATTGCCTAGCAACTTTTGCTAGCACATCTAACTTACCTTTTCAACCAACACATAGATATACTGCTAAAGTCAAATATATACCCATTGTCCCTGATAATGTAAAGTACTAGCATATTTTCTCTGAAGATGAACAAATTTACCATTTTTTGAATAGTGAGGTTGAATTTCAAAATTGTATGATAGACACAGATGGTAATTTAGATTCAGAATGTAACATATATTTAGATGTTAATTTTAAAATAAATAATATAGATGCACATAGACTTACTAAACCCACTGTATTTACTCAATTTGATATAGAAAACTTAGATAAGGTAGATATAGAGGAAATAATTGAAGATGAAATTGAGATGTTAGATTTGAAAGATAATTTTTTACGTAAGGGTTTAACTCCTTTAGAGGACTTGTTTGATTCCAATGATGTGCCCAGAAAGCCTAAAATGGAACCTGTCAAGTCTGAAATCGAAGAATGTAACATAGGGACAGACACCAAACCAAAAATGATTAAATTTTCAAAAATTTTACCCCCTCAAGAAAAAGAAGAATACATTGAAATTTTAAAGGAATACCAAGATGTTTTTGCATGGAGTTATGAAGATTTAAAATCATATGATACAGGCATAATTCAACATAAGATTCCTATAAAAGACAATAAAAAACCATTTAAGAAAAAATTGAGGAGGATCAATCATGTCCTTTTACCTTATTTTGAAAAAGAAGTCAAACGCATGTATGATGCCCAAATCATTGCACCAATCAGATATTTTGATTGGGTTTCTAAATTAGTACCTACAAGAAAGAAAACTGGTGAAAATATATTATGTGTAGATTTCAAAAATCTTAATAAAGTGTCTTTAAAAGACAATTACCCTATACCCAGAATGGACCATATTTTACAAAGAGTAGTTGGTTCTTCTAGAATATATTTATTAGATGGTTTTTCAGGTTATAAACAGATACTTGTCCAACAAGAAGACCAAACTAAAACAACTTTTACCACTCCATGGGGCACTTTCATGTATGTGAAAATGCCTTTCAGATTGATGAATGCTGGAGCTACCTTTCAGAGGGCTATGGATATAGCCTTTGCTAAGGAGATACATGAATTTTTGGTTATTTATTTAGATGATATTACTATTTTTTCTAAGACAAATAATGACCATTTGGATCATCTGAGACAAGTTTTCATTAAGTGTAGAAAATTTGGTATATCATTAAATCCTAAGAAAAATCTTTTTGGACTAGAAGAAGGAAAATTACTTGGACACATAATTTCAAAGGAAGGTATTAGGATAGATCCAACAAGAATAGAAGCCATACCACAAATTCACCCACCTAGGAACATCAAAGAGTTACAAGCATTTTTAGGTAAAATTGACTTTTTGAGAAGATTTATTTCTAACTTAGCGGAAATCATCAAAGAGTTGAATAACATGTTAAAAAAGGACTCTATTTTAAAATGGACAGTTGAAGCAAAAAAATCATTCGAATCCATTAAACATGCTTTAACAAAAAATCCAGTCCTAATTAGTCCAGACTTCATGAAAGATTTTATAATCTTTTCATTTGCCTCAGAGCATACCGTAGCTGCAGTTCTACTGCAGAAAAATGACCAAGGTTTTGAACAGCCTATAGCATTTTTTAGTAAAACCCTTAGAGATGCGCCTTTGAGATATAACATAATGGAAAAACAAGCTTTAGCCTTAGTTAAAGCCATAAAATATTTTAGATTGTATATTCTTTACTCCCACGTTATTACCTATGTCTCCAATTCTGTAGTCAAAGATATTTTAACACAGGATGGGCCAGATAGAAGAAGAGGAAAGTGGATTTCCACTATCCTTGAGTATAACATAGAGATTAAACCAACCAAGCTCATAAAAGGACAAGGTTTGGCCAAATTGATGGCTGAATCCAATTGTAATGCTTTGGATATAAATTTTATTGTCCAAATTGATGACCAGGAAGAGATGGTGACTCCATTGATCAGTGAAGCCTATCTAGACTCACCATGGTACTCAGATATTATCTTTGTACTTACAAATTTACAAGCTCCTCCTGGATTAACTAGAACAAAAGCTAGATTCATCAAATTGAAAGCAATGAGATATTGTATTCTAGATAAAATGCTTTATTGGAAAGAACAAAGTGGGATTTTACTGAATTATTTACTAAAATCAGAAGATGACAAAATTCTTGGAGGTTTTCATGTAGGTGATTGTGGAAGACACTTATACTGGAAAAGTACAACAGATAAGATTCTTAGAGTTGGTACAGAGGTAACAATGCATTTTTTTATAGAAATTTGGATGGGACAGACATTCCAGAAGGACCAGTGAATGGTAGAATGCTCAAACATTACTATTCCTCTGAGTTAACTAATTCTTAGTCCTAATTTATTTTTATATCATTGTAAATATCCATTGCAGTTTGTAGATTGGATTGGATGTTTTCTTTCCAAAGTTGAAGCCCGGAGTGAAGGCCCTAAGCTTTGAAGAGAAAAATGTCATAAGTATGTGTTCTTGCAGAAATCAGAAAACAATTACAAAATCATCATGGTCAAAATGGAAGGCTACTGATCTTAGAGTTCTTGACATTTCACCAGGAAATGCCATCCCCATGTGAAGCCACTGTTAGTTTCCTATAAGTATAGGATTCATAATTTGGAATTTACTTATGATAGCCTTATAAATATGTACATACTTTTATTTCTGCAAGTTTTTTTCCCATATTTGTAAAAAATAAAAAAATAGAAAAGCAAAAAGAGGGTAAAAGTCCTAAAAGAAAAATCAAAGGACTTAGAAAAAATAATATACCGCAAAGAAAAAGAAATAAAACATGAAAGTGTGCTAGTCCAAATGCCACTACTTTTTACTTTGTTACTGAAGATAATGGTAGAGTGTCAATAAATGCCATAATCCATGATGAGTTGAACTGTTTAATCTTGACTTGTCATGTTTCAATTTACATGTAGATAGTGAATAAAAGATCAGTCAGACAGTTTAATATTGACTAATAAGTATATAGGTAGAGAATAAAGAGGAGCTCATCAGTTAAATCTAAGCCCTCAGATGATATAAGGTAGATTTAGATAGTTTTTATTTCTTTCAAAAAAATAAAATGTTCAAGGTTGCTAGCTCAAATGCACCTGCAAAATGGAAGAAAAAATGTTAGATTAAAAGTTGGGTAGGTATAAAGAAGTGGGAGAATCATGTAAATACTTTTCACCATGGCTAAAATCACTAATTTCCCCTCTCCTATAGTTATTCTGCATTCTAAATTTTCAGTCAAAGAGGCTCAGAGCATTTCTCTGACTTCTGTTGGGACCAGACCTAAGGCTCATTGACTGATAAGTTAAAAAGGGTTGAATTCCTATGTTAATCCCCAAATTATCATTATTTACTCATCATTCACCCATCATAACTCAAAATCTTGAGTAAGAACTCTTTTCTTACTTAATGATACATGACAGCCCCTTTGATTAACTCCCTCCATTATACAAAGCATATAAACCCTCATAAAGCACTCTATGCTAAGTAAAAGTGGTGAATTCATAAAATGTTAAACTTACTTTAAGGTTTTCACTTTACTTAGTCATACAAATGTATTTGTTGAGTATTCCATTTTCCCTATCATATTAATTTTTAACTTATTCTATTAATTCCCTAGAAAAGACCTTATCCTATTAATATAACTCCTTTATTTATAATATCCCCCTAAAACCCACTATTATAAGATTTTTGACCAAAGTTAAATATCCACATGTTTAAATTTAAAAACCCAAAAGCACCCCATTTGGTCTAAAACTAACAATATTTAAATATCCCGCCCCACTATAGTTATTAAGCCCCCATGGTTTAATAAAATATATAATAAAATAAAATACAAACAAGCTTTCAGAAGTATGACATGTATCTGAAAAATAAAAATACTGCCGAGCTTATCATAAAGTTTAATTTAGACTAAAATTTAATCCCCCAAAGCCTTTGCAAATACATGTTCCTATCCCCGCATTAAAATATTTAAACCCAAGGTTTATTGCAAAAGAGCTAAAGGTTTATATCATGTTTTACGTTGGATTTTTACAGAGTATTTTTCAACTATGTAATAGCCTCACGCTATACATAGCATAACCCATGGTTAAATCTTCATAACCTGCCTCACACACCCATATCCTACATATAAACCTTTGTTATAACTATATAACATATCATAGCCCGCATGTATATATAAACTCATAATATATATATATAAATTTTGGTTATAAAAAAAATGATACAAAAGTTTATATATCCATTCCGCCCGCATAAGTCATTCTCGGCCCCACCATACTTTCTAACCGCAGCTCCTGACGCAATCTAGGCCGTTCACTCCTATCCAAATGATCTAATGGCGGAGGATGAATTTCGTGTTCACAAATCAATCCCCCACCCGCAGCCCAAATGAACGCGAAACAAGTGGTTTTTACTGTTCACCCTCTTGCGACGTGGCGCGATTTCATTGCATCATGTTCGTTTAGAGGAAAACAACTTACCACTCCATCCCAATGCGAAAACCATTTCCTGTTTCGCATTTGAAAAACAGAAACCGCTCCTGCCTTGAAAACACCTGCATTTAATACATTTAATAAAGATTCATATCAAAGGTTAAAACCTTTGTTATGTTATTTTTTCATTGTTATTTGTGCATTCCGACTGATAAAAACTCTGTCCGACTATGTAGAAGCTCTTCTGCACAATTTTCAGACTTAGATCCCGAGAAAAGGGCCAATTTGATCGTAGATCCCCTGTTTGAAGACCGGAAAAGCCATTCTCTACTCCAACAAGCCGGACCAGAGCTCAAATTCGACCTCAAACGTCTAAAAACTCTTCCAACAATAAAAAACCTGCCATTTGAGATATTTTTCGATAAATAGACCTGCAAATTTCAAGGTTATACCATCCATAAGTAAAGTAAAGTCTGAATTAGGATTATTATCCATAGAAATTGCCTAAAAACACCAAAAAGAGGCCAAACCCTGGCAAATTTTTCCAGGAAACCCTGTTTCTTACTACGAACCTTTCTAAAGCCAAATTTCCAGTCTCTGAAGTTTAAAGATCAATTTCAAAGACCTAAAGGGTTAAAAACTCTGAAGATACCCTGAATCCCTATTTCTCTATCAAGAAACTCAAAAAACCCCTGTTTTCTGCTTTAGACCAGTTTTCACAGCCTCATAATTCCTTTGATAAACCTGATTGAGCAGAAAACCCAAAAGAGAATATCCTTGGCCAAATTTGCTCAATTATCTCTCTGTTAAAGTAAATTACTCTTGAAAACAGTCTAATATTGCTGAAGTAGCCCAAAAATGCCTAAAAAGCAGAGTGAAACCTCCACAGACATATCTCATTCCACAGGTCTTTCAAAAATCTTCAATCACCTCCTTGTAGACCTGGATTTCATTAGAAAATTGTTGATTTTTGCAGGTTATTATCAGAATAAGGATTTGGGCCAACCGTTTCAATACTAGTTGACAAAATTGTTTGCTCCAAATTTTCAGATTTTAATTGAATAGCTTCATTCAACAAACAGTTTGTATACAAAGAAAGAATGAAACCAAGTCAGAGAGAGATCAAAATGATGAAATGTGCACAGCGAATGGTAAAAGTGAAATCATAATTCACAATGATAGTGAAACAGAATAGTCAAAGAACATCAGAGTTAAAGTGTATCAGGTAAAAGTCAGAGTGAAAGTTAAAACAAAGTTACAGAGCAGTCAAGATGAAATTGTAAAAGTAAAAAAAAAGGCAGTAATGGTTAATAGAGATGAAAATACTTTCACTAACAATTAAATTTATCCAATGTGAAAGTAAAAACAGTTAAAAGAACAAAAAGGTTAAAAGATGAAAACAGAGCAAGAAGGACCATTTTTGTAGAAATTTCCTGTTTAAGTCATTGTTTTTAAGAAAATATTGTGACCAATCCAAGATGAATTTTGCAAAACTGAAGGAGGTTTATGTTACTAAGATTTCCACTTACAAAAACCTCTCTCATGTTTCTAAAAACCATTATTTTTTGGGAAATATTAAACAATATTGGAAAGAACTTTTTGTAGAAAATTCCTGTTAAATCATCATTTTGCAGAGATTATTGTGGCCAATCAGAAATACATATTACAAAAATGAAGGAGGTTTTTGTTCCTAAGAGAGTCTTCAACAAAAAGCTATCTCACATTGTGTATATCTATTACATAATTAAAGATACATGCGAATATTGACAACCTATTTTTCAGACTCTGTAAAACGTTGTTTTACACATCTTTTTACAGAGCCTATTGTGAACAGATGGAGCAGAAATTTAGGAAACTGAGAGATGTTTATCTCACGAAAATATTCATATACAATAACAGCTTTCAATTTTTACGTATATATTTCAGATTGAGAAATAAAAAGATATCATTGACCCCAAGTTTGCCGAATTGCTGGAGTAGAATGCACAAAGAAAGGAGACAGTTAGTGACGTGGATGCCTCATCATCAACTAAGAGTTGAGATCAAATTCGAATTATCCTCTTTGTCATCACCTATCCATAAAAAATAGTGCCAAATAGATGCATTAGTTTTGAGTGTCCTTTACTTAAGTTCTATTTATGTAAAACAGTTGGAGATATTTGTAAACCAATCTTGATATTTTTTCAAGATATTCTAGTTTAGAATTTGTATAAATACTTCACTCTTTGAAGTATTTTAGGGTGGAATAAAATTGCTGAGAATATTATAGACCTTTTTTCTGGTACACTGGAGGCTCACATGTGTTAATTTTAAAGCAGCAGTCTGGAAAATAGCCAATTGGACTTCATAATTCAGGATTCATGCGATAATTTGAAGAGTAAAGTGCATCTATCTTGTCATTGTTTCCATTATATGTTACATACAATTTCATATATGTTGTTCAATCTTAATGATTAATTAGGAGAATTATTTCAGGATTAGTGTAAGAACTCCCTATCTTAACTACTTAATCATTTAAATGTTTTTTTGCTGATTTCCGGATTTAGGAATTCTTAATTTCTCCTTGTCCTGTTCGAACCTTGCCTTCTTCCACCTTTTCCGGATTAAAGGATCCTTCATTGCCCTTTATCCTGAAACAAGTCATCTCACCAAAACAATCTATTCAAATCTCTGAGGGTTATCTACCTTTCCCTGAATAGATTAGCATCCTCTTGGCCTTCCCTTCTAGTGTTGCTTGCTAGACTTTGACTCCATAGCCCAATGGACTAGTAGATCCCTCTTTAATTTTTCTTCAAGTAATATTATTTTCCACCAAACATTTCAAAACCAAAACCAAATCGAGCTATCATAACTAGCCTAAAAAATTAAACAAAAACAAAGTTAAATCATAAAGAGAGAGCCCTCTCTAAAATTTAGGAAGGCTAGATCCTAAATTTCCAAAGTAGGTTTGTGGTTACCCCTAGTTTTCTTAAAAATTGAAAAAATCCAAAAGCCCGCAATCTTTAGAAATTAATAGGGTGATAACAGAAGGCATCTCATGAATAGTGGAAGAGTGTGGAGTATTATTGGAGTAGACCTTGCAAATTTGGACTTCACTGTAGGAATATCCAAATGTCCAAAATATAGAGGAAGATATCCAACAAAATAAAAAAGTAGTTGGAGGAAGTCAAGAGAATGACGAAGAAATTTCGAGTTTCGCAGAAGCTTGCGAGAATTAGTGAAGGAAAGGCTCTTCAGAAGCAGAATGAAGAATTCAGGAAGGAAGAGAACATTTTGACAGAGAGAACTCAACCATGGTAGGATGAGGCTCTCTATATTGCAATAGGTGGATGCGAATCTCTGAGATCCTCACCAAAAGGAAGAGGGAGCACTGAAGAAGAATGCTGGACCAATCACATATGTTTTTTTGGAATAATTCTATAGTATTGGCATGAGGGGGTCTAGACCTAGGTTCAGAGTAGTTTTTCTACCAACAAAACCATCTATTACTGGCCCTTTCGGCAACGATATACTGCATAGACCGATGTCTCGCCCAAGGAAATATTAGAGGGTTGCTAGAAGAAGGTTTATGCATCCAGAGGGACTATATATAGTGGATTTAAGGCTTATCTCTACTTAGGGATCAATCTAAGCTTCAATGAACCATCAACTTTCTATGAAAAACGTTATTCAATTACTCACTTAATCACCTTGCACAATGCGCTTTTATACCCTAACATTCAGTATTTAGTATATAAAGCAACATTCAAGCCTTCACAATGCATTTAATGAGTAAATATATATAAAACCATAATCTGATGTATATAATTCATATAAATAGATAACTTAAATATACATTAGAAATACATATAAATTCCTTAAAATCCTTCTTTTATTAATTAAGATCCTTTAGTTACAACCCTTCTTGCCCTGCGCACTCAGCTGCAGGGGCCTATGCACACAACTGCAGAGTTTCTAATTCCTCCATACACACAGTTTCCAAGCCTTCCTTTTACCCCAAAACACATAAATATAGAAAGAATTACAGACTCAGTTCATGCTCATCATTCTTAATTATGCTTAATTATCCTTAATTGACTCACTAAAACATCTCCTTATATAGAATTCTACATTATAATACCATGGTACGGAAACCATGGACGGAGCTCAAAATATAAAAAAAAAACACAAAACCTTTACAAAAATAGGGCCCTTGACCCGCCCCAAAGCCCCTAAGACTCGTACAACTCCACACAAATCTCTTAAACTCTGCACGATTGTATTATTTCTACTAGATCATGTAATCCATTTCCTAAAAATATTGAGTCTTTTACTCACATGTGATCTGTCCCAAGTCACTCAGTTGTTTTTCCCTGTGTCTTTGCTTTTATGTTGGTGTATGCATCCTTCAATAGTTGAATCATTGTTTCAAACTGCGTGTGCATCTGGTGCACCTCTTCCAATAAATTCTCTGTAGTTGGCCCTGCAGTATGTTGAAGCACATATTTCTACTTCTTCCTCATCTCCTTAAGATTGGTATCTAAATTATTTGATAACTTCATGGCCTCATCCTTCCATGGTTGGGTTCGTGTTGTGATGATCTATTCATTTCTCCCCAGCTCATCGATCTGAGTTTGCAAAAATTTTCCTTCTTGTAGGTGGAAAAATCACTATGCAGGTGTTAAGGTCCGCATCATGACTTTGATCTCATCTAATTGTTTTTGCTTTTCTAGAATCTCATCTTCTATCGTCTATACATTGGGATCCTCCTGCAACGAGGTCCAAATCTCCATAGTGTCTTCAAATATCTGACCATAGGCTTTGATTGTGGCTGTGAAAGCCTTGTAATGTAGAATTAATATCTGCTTTGCATTATTCCTGCACCTCTTATGGTGTAGATGGTTGTAGCTTCAGTTGTAACTCATGAATCGACATCTCCATTTCAAACTTGACCTTGTCCATCTCATTATTGGACTCTTTAACTACAATGGCGAGCTTCTGAATATTTTTCTCTGGTGCCGCCTTGTCTTAGGTCTGGAGGCCGGGAAGCTTGCTGCAAGCTTTAGTAATAATCTCCTTCAGTTTTTGTATGTGTTGCATTGCCTCATTACGGTCCTATATTTCCTTCTGCATGTCATTAAACATGCTATTTTTGTGCTGCTTTACTTCCTTGATTATTAGCAAAGCTTGTTTCTCGTGCACATGAAATTCCTCCGTAACTCCCTCATGGAAATTGCATAGCTCCTGGATGGGTACCGTGACAATATTTAAACTAATTTTTCACCAGTGATGCGTGCGCTCACGATATTTTACGTTCTCAAAATGTAATGCCCCTCCGGGCATGTGCAAAGCACAAAACCCCATTGTTAGCACCATTTGATGTATTTGCTACATTGATTGCTTCACTACGGCTGTGATCACTTGAGTCACACTCTCTTGGAACGTGCTCGAATGTACATTTAAATTATTGAGGCCCTGCTGGACCTCTATCAATACACCCTCATAATGATCTTCTATGTGACCCCAGATGTCTTCAGTGACATATCGTACTTTTTCACCAATCTCATTGAGGTCCCCTTGAGTAAGGACCATTGGATCTACTCCTGTTGATCAATCAGATTTGTGCTTCTTGTGCAGATCTTCCTTAGCCTTTTCTGTTGTCACATTATAGCATTCTACTACCTTCTCCAACTATGTGTTCCAATCAAGCGGTGTCCATGTTTTGTAGTTGTAGTCTTGAAAAACTTTGCTCTGACTACTTAAAGATCTGCGTCTATATATCGAAAATCATCTTCAAAACTAAAAGTCATTAAAAATCCTTTGAACATATCTTCCCAATTCATTGTTCCATGTCGCAGTTCAGTTTCAAGGTATAAATTGAGAGGTACCACATCTAATGTTTGAACAAATGTATGTACCCATTCCGGTGCTGGATATTTGCCCCATATCGTAGTCCAAAAAAATATGCCCTAAAGGGTCATCCTTGCCATCATATTTTACTTCGAGTCTAGTATTTACCTGACCAAATTAGATCGTCATCAATCTGCGATATTATCTCAAACTGCCAATATTTCCCTTATGAGTAGCCCACCATCTAGCAAGTGTAGATCTCAGTGCTACGTCTAAAGATTGAAACCTTTGTTCTTCGAGTACTTCCCTTTCAAATTCATCAATAAATAGATTAGCATCTACTATCCCATCATAGTAAGGTGAATTACATACACCAGTAGTGATGCAACAAAGGGATCTTGTAATTATGTTACATTTCTTAGTAGAAACTTCATGCAACATATTATGCCAATTCTCTAGTTCGTCATCAGAATCTGAAATACATAAGTTGCCCCTTTCCTAGATTATCATTTGATCTACAGTGGGTTTGATCCAATATTCATTCTGCATGGTCATTTTATAGATATTATCGATATTCGCATCATAGTATTCATCCCGAACAGGGTCTGTGTATCGTGCTCCTTTTGATGGGTCTAGAGGAACAATAACCCTCATACCACCTTGTTCAAACACCATGTTTCTTCTCTTCATATGAATTATTGCATCAATATCAAAATCCAAATCCAATCCAAGCAGCGCTGGATATGGATTGTTGTCATTTAAAATCTCAATTAATTCAAAATATGTCATAGCATGCACTTCGTCAATGTCTACTATTAAACCAGGTAACATACCCATAGGAATAATCTTTTGTTGATTAGCCATGCTTAACTAGATCGGTGACCATTGTAGCTTTGGTTCTCCCATGCACTACCATGTATGTTTGGGAAATGCATTGGCATTTGATCCCTTATCAAGAATTATTCGATCCATCACGTATTCACCGATATGCACGGTTAACCTCATTTCTTTGCCAATTCTATTTTTATGTCGATGTGACTTATTTATAGCACACGGCTTGGTGCACAACTCTTATCTTCTATCACAGGAGTCTATCAGCTCTTGAAGATTCTCTAGGACCTTCAGTTCTTGCAACATCTTCATACAGGTCTACAAAAATGATTTCAAGATAGTTGGATCGAATTCCTTTGTCATAGTAATCACTTGGTTGTTGTTCTTCTAGGCATCGACTCTAATTGACTTTGTGGCGGCGTCCTAGATGCCAAAGCTCCAGGATCCATGAAACACTTTTTGGTCTCCAAAAAAGTCTCCTTTTCTCTTTACATATTGAACCCAATATTCTTATCTCCCATCTTTCTAACCCACGTGTCCTCCATCAGATTTTGTCCTATTGCACTATCTTTCCCCGTAGTTGTACCACTTCAGGTTACTATGTTAACACTAGGCCCTTCTTCCCGCGATTCCAAAATCATCATTTGTAAATTATGCACATGCTGCTGATTCCATTTCTCCTGCACATTTATTATGATAACAAGACAATATTATGTTACATGCTCAAAATATCTACAATACCAGTAAGAGGGGCTTTAGATTTAGAAAATCCCTCGCGAAATTCTCTGATTCGTCGTAGTTGTAACATATGATTTTACCATGTCCTCGACCATCGACTCCTCCTCGTCCTCTTCCTCAGCCTTGGAATCCTCCACATCCTGCTGGTGGACCATGATGTTCATGAGCATGCCCTTCAACTTGCATTATGTATGTATCTGCAATCTGCATTAACTCACAACTACGAAAATTCTTCTCATTATGCCCTGCGGAGCCACAAAAGTTACAAACAACTGCTTTTGGGTCTGCACATACTTTTGCATCAAATAAAATTCTTTCATGCGATGTTGGCCTGAAACTTTACACATGTCACACCATACACTTGGTCTTGGGTGCAATGAATTAGGCCTGCCACTGCTGATGTAATCTCTAAATACAAGGAATTGACATTTATAATGACCTTCTGCCTTACATTTGATACCATACCTCTGAGTGAATTTTTTATGGGATTTCCTTACCCTTCTTCAGATCTTTCAACTCCAAATTCATTGTTGCTAATTGGATTTGAATCTGTTGTACCCTTACTTGGGTATTTAAGATGGGTGAAGCTTCCAACTTTGTAGCAATTTGTAGAGGTTTGGCCTGTGTTGCTATCTTCTGTTGTGTCAATGGTAGCCTGATATATGGCAATAACACAGCTATAAAACCACTCATTATGTTGCTCATTAGGAATTTGGAATTTCACTTGTCCTAGTAACATCTTGAATATTTGATCTAATTCAAAAAAAAATTCAGATACCGCTTTTTTGATCTCTTTTTTCTTCGTAATACATTACAACTGTGATTTTGGATTCTTAAACTCAGCATTCAGCGCAGTCTTTGTCTCATCCAACGTGGCATACAAATGCATCACAAAGTACTTCATATACCACACCAACACCCTTTCCTGTAGTGCTATGACAAGTTGTGCTTTCTTCATGTCATCATTTGTGACATGTCGCTCTCTCCATACTTCTTTAGCGAAAAACCAAAATTGTTTAGGATCATCTGATGCTAGACCTTTGAAATTAGGCATTCTAGCTTCTTTAGCCATGTTGCTTGGGGAGGTGGAGGTGGAGGTGGAGGTGAACTTGGAGGTGGTGGAGGTGGAGGTGGAGGAAATTTATAAGGATGGGGATGTAGATTGAGTGGAGTGGCGGGATGGGGAATACCAGAGGCGCCCTAATGATCTTTGAATTCTAATTACGATGCACCTCTAGGGTTGTGGGGTTACTCTATCTTTCTTCGCTTACAAATCCAATCAACAGTGCATTTTAATCAGTGTCAATGAATTTTTCGCGATCTACCTTGGATATTTTACCACTTTGAATAGACCCAAACTTACTTCTTCCATACATCAATCTGATTGCATATGCAACACACCCTTTTCACATAAACTAATATTAATCCAAAACTTTAACGAATTCAAGTAATTACCTCACGGACCCTTGAAAAATATTTTCTTAGATTCACTATATGATACATATGTGTCAATGGTGATCTAAGTTATGAATCCTCCCAAAATACTATCGATCCATAAATCAACAGCTCTTGAGATCTTGTTATTAGTTTTTTTGAGTCACTGCAACAATTTAGGGCTCCACGCAGTAGGCTCGTCATTCTTAAAATAGGTCTTATTATCATCCAATAATGACAACCATTTGTGCATCTCATTTGAAAACGATGAGAAGAAAATCTTGTGCTGATCTGTAAAAAGTTATCTCTACAACCAAGCTTCTGTTAACAGTCGCAGATTTCTGTTTTCTTGCACTGCAATTTTTTGATCCTTCAGATCTATCCAATCTTGGATCTCTTTTCTTGTTGGATGCCACATCCACATATCCCTCAATCAGATCCTGGTCCCAGCAATGGAACCATTTGTTGGCTTGAGGGGTTTTAGACCCAGGTTTGGAGTAGTTGTGATACCAACAAAAGCCTTTAATACTGGCCCTTTCAACAACAATCTATTACATAGACTGAAGTTTCACCCGAGGAAATATTAGGGGATGATAGAACCAGGTTTCTACATCCAGAGGGACTATGGAGTGTGGTTTTAAGGCTTATCTCTACTTAGGGCTCAATCTAAGTTTCATTGAACCATCAACTTTCTATGAAAAATGTTATTCAATTACTCACTTAATCACCTTGTGCACTACACCTTTCTACTCTAACATGCAATATTCAGTATATAAAGCAACATTCAAGCCTCTGTGATGAATTTACTAAGTAAATATACAAAAACCCTAATATAGCACACATAATTCATATAAATAGATAACTTAAAGATACATAATAAATACATATAACTTCCTTCAAATCCTTCTTTTATTAATCAATATCCTTCAGTTACAAACCTTCTCACCCTGCACACTCAGCTAAAGGGGTCTGCACACGCAACTCTAGACTTTCTAAGGCCTCCAGCATATAGCTGCAGAGCCTTCCTTTTACCCCAAAATAGATAAAGATAGAAATAATTATAGACTCAGTTCATGTTGATCATTCTTAATTATGCTTAATTATCCTTGAATCATTAAAACATATCCTTATATAGAATTATTTCTTACAATGCCATGGTCCAGAAACCATGGGAGGAGCTCAAAATATCCAAAAAAAACCTAATACCTTTACAAAAGGATGGATCTTGACCCGCCCCAAAGCCCCTAAGACTCTTATAACTTTGCACGAAGCTCTTAAACTCTGCATAATTGTCTTCTTTATGCTAGATCACGCACTCCGCTTCCTCAAAATATGGAGTCTTTTTCTCAAAACTGAACCAAGTTGGGCCCTTCCCAACATGCAGTTAGGAGAAGCAGGTCACATAGGTGCTATAGAAAATCAACAACGCCTGCAACAACATGGAAAAAAATATCAAGGGCAAAGCAGCTAAGTGACAGGGGACGAGTCACATGTGAGTTTTGTTGGCTTGTTGAGCGCAACCCAACTTGGCATCCATTTTGGCTAAGTCTCCACATTTTGAGGAGTGGAGTGCGAAGTATACCGCAAAACACAATATTTCGGAAATTCTGCGTAGTATCCCAGTGGCTTCGGGGTGGGTCGAATCCCCTCCTTTTGTAATGGGCTTAGGTTAGATTTGCTTGTATTTTTCTTAGCCCATGGTATCTGGACCATGGTGTTGTCACAATATAATACTATATAAAGTGATTCAATTATATGTCAGAAGTCAGAGGCGAATAATAATCGTATGTTCTATGGTCATGAGCTATTTTGTATCTGTATTTTGCAACGAAGGAAAGGCTATGCACCTGAGTATGTAGAGACCTTGGAAGAGTTTGCAACTATGTGCATAGGTTGGAGAGCTAAATGTACTTAAAAGATCCATAAAAATAGAAAATAATAAGTTTTGTGAAGATATTTTGTGTCGTTATGCGTTCTTGTCTATTTTCTTAATATCAGTTGTTATGAAGTAACTATTATAGTGGTGCATTACAACAGTGCAGTTTATGATATTGTTTATATGTTTTGTTGAATTTTGAAAATTAAGTGAAGGGTTTAATACAGTGCAATCATTTTATGTATGTTAAGGGTTAATAGTAGCATAGTAGATTAGCAACATCGTTCAGTCCCTCAAGGTTGCATAAACCTAGTCCTGCAACCGCCAATAGTCACCTAGGATGAGACTGCGGTATGCTTACAGGTCGTTGCCGAAAGGTCTAGTGATCAAGGGTTTTCTTGGTGTGAAGCATAGATTGAACCTAGGTCAAGCCCAAACGAGCCAAAAATACCAAATCAAACCCTTGTTTTAATTTTCTTATATATTTATGGTAGTTTTAATTTCCTCTCATGTATAGCCGAGAGGGAACTCTTTTCCCCTTCACTACCTTACTGAGCACATTACCCTTTTGATTTACGAGAAGGGAATATATTTGGTAGTGACACCACCTTTGAATTCATGCCTAAATCAAATTATAGAGACCTTTCCAGTCATGGGGGGTTGACATTAAATTAGATAAGATGGGTATGGCTTTGCAGGTCAAACCCCACCCCCTCATAACTTTGGCCTATCATCCCTTCTTAGAATAAATAATAAGTAATTTAATAATTAATTATTAATATTATAATGGTTAATAAATTATTTATTAAAAAAATATTTCTCAATTAATTTATTCCCAACGTTTATATAGGATTATTCTAAATTTTTTATTAATTAGAGTGTTGATGCATGATTAACATCAAATACAGAATTCATACAATTTGGAAATATGAGTAAAATATGAATGAATTTCATTATATTAAAACAAGGTTTATAGTCAAAATAAGATATGCTAGATGCTATATTATAGAAAAATGTTTATAAAGGTCATAATCAACACATGGGTGTTACAAATTGAACTCCTTTAAAGGAACACATTCCCTAGTGTTCCTAGAAAACCAAAAAGGACAAAAAAAACATTGAGATTTATAGAAACGAATCTTTAGCATCCATTACATATTATAAAAAAAAGGGTACACCACTTTCATCTGATTTGCATGCTCCCAGGTTTCCTCATAGGGTCGAAAGTGCTTCTATTACACCTTGAATTACTCTATTATCTAGTTATGGAGCATGATATACCTTTGGTCCAAGATGCACAATTTTTTGTGTTGGGACTCTCCCTTGGGATCCACCTATATCATAGGACAATCAAACACATGATTAGAATTGTTTGCATACTTTTTAAATAAGGATATGTAGAATAGATCATTTGGCTTTATGGTGGGAGGAAAGGCTAGTCTATAAGCCATTGGTCCCATTCTCTCCAAAATATAAAAATTGTCCACAAAACCTAGGTGCCAACTTCGCAAAGTATCCCACTTTGAGTGATATTATCCTTGGTTTAATTTAGAGATACACGTGATCCCCCACTTGAAAATCTCTACACATCCTCTACAAATTTGTGTATCTCCTCTATCTATTCTAGGCTTCCTTTAACTTCTACTTGATACTAAATAACCTCTTGTTCCATTTCCTTTAACATATTAGGTTCAAGAGTTACCCTATTTACTAGTTCATCCCAATTAATGGGTATATTGCACCTTATGTTACAAATAGCCTCAAAGTAGCTCATCTTTGGTGATTCATGATAACCATTGTTATATATAAATTCAACTAAGGGAAGAAATTCTTCACACATGTTAGGTTGGTGCATAACCCACATTCTCAACATGTCCTCCAACTCCATATTCAGTCTCTCAGTTTTTCCATCAGTATGAGGATGGTATGTTTTACTAAATTCCAACTAAGTTCCAAATCTAAAAAATATTGATTTCTAAAATTTGGTTGTGGATTTTACAACCTGGTCTGATATTATCTTCTTAGGTATGCCTCACAACTTGAATATTTTCTTCATCAAGATCTATGTAATATAAATTCCGTTATGGGTGGAATTAATAGGTATATAGTGAGTTTCCTTGCTAAGTATGTCCACCACCACCATGATGGCATCATTCTATCTCGGCGTCTTTGGAAAACCTGTGATAAAGTCCATGGATATGAATTCCCCCATCTACTCAGGGATTGGAATTGGTTGAAATAGTCCTATCAGATGTTCTCATTCCACCTTAACTTGTTGAAAGTCAAGACACTTGGAAATTTTCTTTCCAACTTTCTTTTTCATATCTAGCCAATAATACATCTTCTTGATAGTGGTAACATTTTCTGATATTTAGGATGACCTGAATAAGGTATTTTATGAAACTCATCTAGAATGAGCTTTGTCAAGTCATTTGTGCAGGGTATCTACCATCAATATTTGAACTTTAACATCCCATCATCTATGATTGTGTTTTTCTTACTCAAAGGCCCTTTTGGATATTTTAAAAAAAAATCCTGCACATACTGGAAGTGTTCATCCTATACCACTATATGCTTAATATTTTCCCTTATGATATAATCACAAGAAATTATGGTTTCTAAGAACTTTACATACTTCTACTAAGCAAATTAGCCACCCTATTATCCTTACCCTTGATGTACTTGATTTCTAAGTCAGATTCATTGATGATGGATAACCATCTAGTATTTCTTGCATTCAATTTATGTTATTAATCTAAAAAATATTTCATTCCTACAAGGCCCGACAACAACACAAATTTTTTCCAAATCAAGTAATGTATCCACATTTTTAATGCCTGAATTATTGTTATGAGTTTTAAGTTATGGGTGAAATAATTTATTTCATGCTCATTTAACTTCCTTGATTCATGGAAAATTACATGTCCCTCTCGCATTATTACTCCACCCAATCCTTATTTGAAATCATTTTTGCAAA
This sequence comes from Pinus albicaulis, assembly GCA_034641835.2. Classification (NCBI taxonomy): domain Eukaryota; kingdom Viridiplantae; phylum Streptophyta; class Pinopsida; order Pinales; family Pinaceae; genus Pinus; species Pinus albicaulis. The sequence goes on from CM076584.1 coordinate 930,972,156, forward strand.
CTAAGAAGACTTTCTCCAGATCAAAAATCCTTAATATGGGTTCATGCATGAGAAAACACATGAGTTTCTTAAAGATGGTTATGCATTGTGATGCCCACTGAAACCTTACTCCTTTCCTTTGTAGGTTTGTGATTGGATGCCTAATTTTTATATCTTGGATGAAAATCTAATAATATCTTGTGAACCCAATTAAATAAATTACTTTGGGACAATTCTAGGAGTTGGCCATTCCATGATGGTCTTGATCTTCTAAGGGTCCACAACCACACCTTATTTTGAAATCACGTTCCCTAAGTATTGAACTTAGAGTCTTAGTAGACTATAATATCATCCACAAATACTAAAACAAACTTTCCCAGATATTGGCTAAGAACATTTTTCATTAACCACATAAATGTGGATGGTGCATATGTAAGTTCAAATGGTGCCACGATGAAATTGTAGTTCATGTACCTCATTTTTAATGTCGCCTTATGAATGTCTTAATATTTAATCCTGACTTGATGATAACTAGATCTAAAATAACTTTTTGAAAACATAGTATCTCCTCTCAGTTGTTAAAATAAGTCATCAATTGTTCGAAGTCATCAATAACACAACTATCGCAGCTATTCTTGCATAAAGTCTAACAAACAGATTCAGATCAATTGTCAACTCAACATAAGTACTTAACATAGTTACTTGCAGAGTTCAACATAGACTCATGCATAACATAACAGATATCATAGAGTCCAACAACATTCCACTTTCATTAATACTTCAGATCCTTTTACAATAGCCAAAACCCAACCTGCGCACATAGCAGTAGGGTCCGCACACAGCAAGACTGAGGATCTCTGTGCACACAGCCAGCAGGAGTCCTTTCCCCAAAAACCCAAAACAGATCTACTCATTCGTGATTCGCACCAATCTTAGTTCATTTTCTACCTTACAACTCAAAAAAGGTTCAATTAATTATACCACTTTAGCCTACGCATCCAATGGTCCGCAAACTGTGGTTTGCGGATTCTTGTTCTACCCTTGACCCACTTACAATGCATTAGGGGCTTTGACCCACCCCAAAACCCTTGCGTTAGACTAAATATAATAAAAAATATACAAAATGGACCAGATTCACAGCTTTGTAGGAGACCTTGTTCCAACAGTCCCCCAACACAATGTTGTGACTCGTCCCGAGTCACTATGGTGGTGGGGCCTCCACCTACGTGTGCAGTGCATTGATGGCTGTGACCAACGAGGGCAACACTTCTTGACTCTGAGTAGCAGCGCTCTGCGCAATATCTACAAGCTTCTACGATGTCGTTCCCTCTGTCGTAGTCGTGACACTCTTCAGTGTCTGGTTTAGTCGCTTTATAGCACCATCAACATCCTGTAAGAGCTGGAGGGTTGCGGCAACCCAAGACTTCAAGCGTTCTCCGATAACATGCTTCTTATGGTGGAGTCCCCCGATCTCATCTTGGAGGGCGTTGCTGGTCCTCAATCACACCAAACGCTGTGCAGGGACCAAGGTAGGTAATGTAGCCTCGATCTGCTCGAAATATTCCTCCTTCTGTCGCAAGTCTTGATTTATTTTCTGGAGGACTGGTTTACATTGGACCTTGGTCCAAAGCTGCATGGCATCCTCGAGTAACTGGGCGCCCTGAGCAATCTGTCCTGTAATGGTGTTTGTAGCCGCGGTTACTAGCACAATGCACTGGGCTCATACCTTCGAGGGTGTTTTGGGCTGCAGTTTGGCCTGTAAGTCAGTGATTTGCTGCTCCAAATGTGTCTTAATGACCTACATTTCCGTCCTAGAAGCCTTCAATGCTATGACCAATCCTTCCAATTTAGCCCAGGGGGTGGCTATGGTTGGGATCTCTTCTGTAACCTCTGTGTAGTTCTGGTGGATCAAATTTTTGAGCTCTTCTTGCTACACGAAAGAAAAGAGTACTTCTGCATTCTAATGTGTGATGGTTTGTTTGGCCATACCAAGTTGTTGGTGTACTTTTTGGTCCTGATGGTGAATCTCTTGAAACACAACAGTGTGGAGACCTTGTAATGCTTCGTGGGGTAGCTTGGCAAGATTCAACTACACCCCTGCACCTGCTTGGAGTTGGATCTTCTCGTCCGGCGAACTGATCGCAAGGGCGGTGCTAGGTAAGGGACATAGATGGATTTCTTCCGTGGCTAGCGTTGTACTGCTAGATGCTAAGGGAATTAGTCCCTAAACCACATTGGTATTTAGTGTGTCTATCTTTAGTTGTAAGGTTCTAAGCTCTTCTTGGATGGCGTTGATCACAGAATTCTGGTGTTCCTCTAAAGCTACCCATTTTTATTTTGTGGCCAATGTGATGGCATCCATGATTTATTTGAGATCTCCATCCGTTAATGTAACTGTCTGATCTCGTTCCTTCCATTGGGCGCATTGCTTCTTTCCGGGTCCCTTGACAGGCTCACATGTTCACTTCGTACCTCCGACGTTTACTTCATCCGACCCAGCTACGAATCGACCTGGGTTTCGGCCTCGGTGTTCTTCGTGGTGGTCTGCGTTGGTTGCGTGTCATTTTTTGTGGTTGCGCCTGAGTCTTTCCCTGTGGTTCCAACATCCTGCTAATACCGGCGGTGCCCCTTGCGCTGGTTTTGAAGCTTATCTTCCAGGCAAGAGGTCATAACACAATCACATTGTCAATTTCCTCGTCTGCTACCATGTAAGGAAGTGACATCCAGGTATTATGCTTGTGGCTATGGATCTGAATGTTGTTGGTGGTAACCTGGAATGCTACGATACTCTTGTGTTTTTCATATACTTTGGGGGACAACCGAGGACGAGAATTGATGGCTATGGCCATGCTACTCTGGAAGAGGACCCAAAAGACTTGGTTATCTTCTATGCGTTGCGCGTCCTTGGAATCCCACAAATGGGCATATCGAGCCCCTTTTCACATATCTGGAGGGAGCTTAGGGAGGACTGACTCTGCAGGGTTTCCCAGGCAATGAGGGCTATAAGAAATAGTATCCAGGAATAAAAAAAGGCTTTTCCCTACTCCTGCGATTCATAGATGTTGGCTAAGAACTCATCTCATAAGTATTGGGCCTAATTGAGGCAGATCCCCTTCACACAATGACCGGCTAGCCGAATGAAATAGGTAGGGACAGTTTCCCTGACACTTTCACATTAGCTTGCAAGCTAGTAATATGGTACCCATCTGCGTAGCTGGGTCGCCGATGGATTTTATGACGAAGCCCCGCGTATTCCTTTCCACATGGTAGGTCTTATGCACATATTCAGTGGTGTCCCCTTCATATTTCTTGCCCACACGCTCCAAAGGGTGTGGCCCATTCATGGGAAGGCCCATGATTCTGTGAATCAATGTAGCATCTATGGGGACCCTATCCCAAATCCATAGGCAACCATTATGAATTAGGGCGAGTAGCTATCGGGCCAGCCAATCCGTGACATTGTAATGGCCAAAGTGGGGCATACGCAGCAGGTTCAAGAGCTCGGATCCAGCCGATCCGCTTACCCAATGCTAAGGAATAGCTGTGACCTCATCGCCTGCGTAAATTATTTCGAAGTACAGCGCGGGGGTTAGCTCAGGGAAGGCTTCGTAATTCGCCAAGTCATGATCATCGAATTTAACCTCATGGAGCTTCCAACATGAGTCACTTAGGATAGGGACTTCTCCCAGGGTTAGTGGCATCTACAGATAGATAACCATGCCATCAAGGTTATTTGGTGTGTGCGTCGAGGGCTTGTGTGGGTAGATGAAGGGAGGTAACTAGTTGATTAGATTGGCAGGCAGGGCTTCCTCCTGCACAGCCTGAGCCTGAGGCATTTCTCTCGGGGTCTTGACATGCCTTGGGGAGGTCCTGGGCTTCCATGAAGCCCATTTCACAGCTTTGGGGGGCTTCGCTGAGCCCTGTGCCTGCTCTTTTCCCTTCCTTGTGACCGACGTTGAGGGCATTTCTTCATCCTCAGACCCGATCTCCATTACTTCCTCAACTTCTGGGGCAGTAGGTGCCGAGGGCTCAGCTGGGTTAGTGGTTGTCATCCTAGCACGAAAAATGAATCCCTACTCTGGGTGGCTACTATCAGAAGGGGGAGGTTAATTCGACATGAAAGGGACAGTGCATACCAGAAAAATCTTACAGCTCAAGCTCGTGTGAGATAAAGAGGATAAGTACAAGTTATGCAAGTGATAAAGAGCCCTTGTTTGAGTTATATGACCCTTTTTATAGTGCCTGCAGGCATCCAATGGTAGGGTAAACTTGAACTAGAAATTACCATCAGGTAAACAGTAAAAAATCCTCAAAATCTGCCCCATTAAATGCCAGCGGCTCGCTCCTTTTAACGGTAAATTTTTCTTTTTACCAGATGTTATTGTGCCAACAGCTAGTTTTTGCACCTCCTGTGTGCTTGGCATACCTGCTACGCTTGGGTTAAACACCTGCACCTCCTGCACATCTTCCCCCAACACAGGCTTAATCCCTAAGTACTTCAAACCCAAAGATATGTTTGCTCGACATGTGTCATCCCCACATAACTGGGCTGCCTTCGTAAGTGAATCATTCAGATGTGCTATGATCACTGCATACCTTCGAATGAACTATCTATAATAACCCGCGTGGCCGAGAAGTGAGCGCATCTGTCCCCTTGTTGCAGGAGTTGCCGGATATATAATATTGACATCCCCAATTTTAGCTAATGTGGGATGCGTCTCAATGCTATCACCCTGAGTGGTCTGGTAACCGTGCACACCTTGTTCAATTCTGAGTCAGAACCCTCTTGTGGATCAGTCTTACCTTCTTTTGGGGCTAGGATGCAGTATTTGATCATGCTTGGTACCCACGGTTCCCAATTGGGCATTTCAAGTGCGATTCAACCCATGCTACAGTGTCAATGTCCTGCAAAGCTGTGTCAAGAGCCTCTGTCCTGCCTATTAATCCAAATTTTCCTATAAAGTCATCCTTCAAAGTCTCCTAGTGGCAGCTGCACTAATGGAGCTCCGCATCTAAGTACCATGCAGTGGGAAGTGGTTCCAGGGCATGAATAAGCAGATGAACCCACTCCTGGGGAGTTATGTCGCACCATTGTTCTATCCAAGTGAATAGATATTCGCATGGATCTTCAGGTCCAAGGAACGTTTTGATTCGCACGTCGGCTGGGGCCTCAAACCGTAGGATCATCATACTCCGACACTTCTCCCAATCCTGGAATGCCTCCTCATGCATCACCCACCATTGTGCAGGTGATCCACGCATGGCCAACTTACAGACCCATAGTCGTCGTTCTTGGGAAACCTCGGCTTCAAATGCTCGCAAAAAGTCCCTAACATTACCAGAACCATCGAAATAGGGTAGATCTCTTACCTTTGAGGAGATGCAGCGGAAGTTCTTCGTGATCCGAAGACATCGCAGCGCAGAGACATCATGTAACCAGTTTTTCCAATTCTCTATCTCCTCATCAGGGTTGGAGAAACATTCACTATCCTTTTCCCAGCAGAGTACCCCCTCTACCATGGGGTTGATCCAATCTTCATCTCGCGTAGTAAACTTATAGATGTGGTCCACATTCTCTTTGTCATGCACTGGTTCTGTGTATCGTTAGCCTTCTGCAGGATCTAATGGTACTATTACCCTTGTCCCGTTATTCTCGAATACCATGCTTCTCTGCTTTAGGTTAATGATGCCCCGCATATCGATGACCCAATCCAAGCCTAGGAGCACAGGGTAGGGGTCCGCATCTTTGACAATCTGAATTACTTCAAAATCAGCCCAGACCTTAACCCCTACGATATCCACCACAAACTTTTATAGTCTTCCCAAGGGTATGATCTTCTATTGATTGGCCATATGCAGCTAGAAATTGGACCATTCCAACTTAGGTTCCCCCATTCATTGCCAATTATATTTAGGTAATAAATTCGCATCTGACCTGTAATATCCCCAAAGGGAAATAACCGGTAATACACAGAAATATGCCAAACAGATATAGAAAATACAATGCTGGAACCAGATCATGGAACAAGTACACATAGAATGCCAGAAAACTGAGCCATTTTATTAATTTGAAAGTACATAGAGAGGAGTACAAGAAAATCAGAATGAGTGCACCTATCCTTGCCCTAGGCAAGTGGAGACCCTCTCAGACAAACAATGGCTGCAAATAAGGACAGCGTCCTAGCTGGCTGGAAACTGCTCTGAAGACTGAAGCTGGAATGCACTGGAACTATGAGCTGAAGACTAAAAGATAGCTGATATCAATCCTCCAAACCCTCACCAATGAAAACGTTGTCCCTGCTAGTGACAGCGCAGAAACAGATGGAGTGCTAGTCACAAGAACCTCCAGATGAGTGGATCAGCTCCTGAATGCTGGAAAACGCTGTCAAGCCCCTCTCACACAATCCTGCTCACCAGATCAGCGTCCTCCCTGATGGATCTGCGTCCTGTATGCTCAGATCTACTGGATATGAAGCCTCCAATCCAGATCTGCGTCCTCCTAGATCAGATCTGCTGTTATCCCTTCAGATCTATGCTGGATCTGACAATATCTCTTCAGATCTGCAACCTCCAAGGCTGGATCTGATGTTATCTCTTCAAATCTAGGCTAGATCTGCCAATATCTCCTCAGATCTGCAATCTCCCAAGCTGGATCTAATGCTATATCTCCAGATCTGCACCCTACAGAACTAGATCTGCAAATACCCTTTCAGATCTGTAATCTCCAAGTCTGGATCTATCAATGTGCCTTCAGATCTGCGTTCTTCTTCTCCTAGAACAACGTCCTCTCTCTAAGCCTGATCTGCTTGCTTTCTCCTCCTGGAACATCGTCCCTCCTTCTCAGATCTGAACTGCGTCCTTCCTGGAACAGCGTCCTCACTCTAAGGCTGATCTGCGTCCTCTTTCCCCTTGGAACAGCGTCCCTCCTTTTCAGATCTGCGCAGCCACAAGAAGGGCTTCTTCCTCTCCAAACTTGCACCAGAAACTGCTGCTGCTTGCCACTGAAACTGAAAGGTGTTACTCAGAAAATAACCTTACTAGGGAAGGCACTCGAAGTCCCCCGAAGCTAAGGGTGAAACCAGAAATAACCTTACCAGGGCAGGCACTCGAAGTCCCCCGAGGCTAAGGGTGAGATCTCCGACCGAAGACACTCGGTTGCACTAAACAGTGCTGCAGACCGACTAAACAACCGGCGTGCTGAAGCAGACAGAAGTCTAGCTCTCCAAATCAATATCAAATCATGCATGTCCAAATGAGGTGAGAACCCCACCTTTTATAATGCTAAACTCCCTCCAAAACCTTAACTGCGTCCTTCACTCTCCTTGGCCTGCGCAGTTAACCTTGGGTCAGCCCGATGCCTCCCCATCATACTCATGTGGACCCCCCAAGGCCCCCTCTCTAAGTTATAACGTCAATCAACTAGGAAAAGAACACTTTATTTATAAAGTGAGGTGACTAAAGTGAGGTGACCCCTCTTATTTCTCACTTTATTTATTACTTCTAGCTAAAGCGGCAAAATTAAACAAAAATGAAATATTCCAATTAGCAAAGCTAATTGGGAATATTACAGTGCTCTGATACCAAGTAGCCTCAACCACTACACCAAAAGCCCGGACTGTTAGTGAGGGTGAGGGGCCCAGGTGTTAAGGGTGAGCTCAACAGCCCACCGGAGCATCTCGGGACGGGGACCCTTGCGCAGTCCCCCAATTACGCTGACCTCGGGGCGTGTCAGGACCCACCGGAGCCTCAACAGGACGACTACCCTAAACAGGGATATTACAGCCCACCACGCTCCGCAGGTCTCGGCCTCGAGACCTCGGCTCTGATACCAAGTAGCCTCAACCGCTACACCAAAAGCCCGGACTGTTAGTGAGGGTGAGGGGCCCAGGTGTTAAGGGTGAGCTCAACAGCCCACCGGAGCATCTCGGGACGGGGACCCTTGCGCAGTCCCCCAATTACGCAGACCTCGGGGCGTGTCAGGACCCACCGGAGCCTCAACAGGACGGCTGCCCTAAACAGGGATATTACATGACCCTACGTCCAAAATAACCTGATCCATCTCGTAATCATCGATTTGCGCAGTCAACCGCATCTTCCTACCAGTGCGTTTCTTATATCTATAGAGTTTGTGTACGTCCTTGAATTCTGGAGGGAGGATAGGTCATGTTGCGCAGCTATCTAACAATTCCTGAAGATTTTCCACAGCCTTTGGGTTGCACAACAACTTCCTACATGCTTGTAAAAAGGGTTTGACCTCCTCATTTGCCTTGAGGTCTTCAGGTGGCTGCAAAGTAAATGTCTCTGCCTCAACAAAGTCTTTGTGAGTTGCGACAAATGTTTCTTTATCCTTTTTTAGATCCAACCTTCCTTTTTGATAACTTCTAGTCGGATCAGAGGCTCGGTTGCAGTTTTCTCCCCAGGCCCCTCGGTGGTCATCCCATTGCATGTTAGGACATTCGCGCTTCGATCTTTGTCTCATAGTTTGGCCTTAACCCTATGTACATTCTGCGTAGGTGTCGGCTGCTTTTCCTGCATATTCACTATCAATAATGGACAGTCTTCAATTGCATGGTCTAGCTGCCTGCAATACCGGCAGGACTGTCTTGTAGGGTTTGGACAGTCCCTAGAAAAGTGCCCTACCTCCCCACAACTATAACAGATTAGTTTTCCTCATCCCCGACCTGCGTTTCCACCTCTTCTGCCTCCCCTGCCCCTTGTTGGGGAGCCCCCCTGCGCTCGAGAGGGATCTTGGTGAGGATGGATCTGACTGTACCCTATAGAGATTCCCTCGATCAATCATCAAATCATATGTCTAGCAGTTCTATTCATCATGTCCTACCAACCTGCAGAACCTGCACCATTGCTGTTTTACTTCTGGGATGTACGCAACAAGGTGAGGACAATGGTTTGTGTTGCGTAGCCCTGTAACGCAGCAATCATCGCACCATAGTGCCAACCCACTTGGTCCTGCAACTTTCCTAGGGCGCAATGGACTAGGTCCCCTAGGCTGCATGTAGTCTGTTAACAGAGGCCAATTATCCTTGGTGTGACCATTCGTCCTACATCGTATGCACCATCTTTTAGGGCTAGCCTCTACTCCTTGCTCCTTTCATAGATTCTAGATCTCCATGTGCATCACCTCCAGTTTTCCTTGGATCTGCTGGAAGCCTAGCTGGGTATCATCTTTGGGCGCAACTTCTAACTTCATAGCAACCTCCAGGGATTTTTCTAGCGATTCAAAATTTTGGTGACCCATAGGTATTCGTAGGTGAGGCAACAACATAGCAATGAACCATTCCATGTGTTGTCTATCATTATACTAAAATCCTACTTCTCTGATCACCTTCTTGAGTCGTTGATTGTCCTCCCACACAGACTCAGACAACCCTTGCTTGAAATTCTTTAGATTGACCACTATTTGAGAATAGGAATTAGGTTTCTTGAATTGTTGTTTCAAGGTGTTCTTGATCTCTTCAACGGTTGAATTTGCATGCTGTCTGATGTATCCCATGTACCAAACCAAAGCTCTTCCTTCGAAGGTAAGGGACAACTGTGCCCTCTTCACCGCATCACTAGCTACGTTCTGCGCAGTCCATACCGATTCTGCGACAAACCAGAACTGATCCATGTCTTCATCTCCCACACCCTTAAAGGTAGGCAACTTCATGTGCACAACCATGTCGTCTTCTCCCCCGGCAAAACGTTGCTTGTCCTCAAGCAACTGAAGTGATGGATGCTGTAAGATCCTCTCATCCTCCCAAGTGGCATCCTCATCCGGCAAATCCTTCCATCTCACCAAGAATTCTCTGATCTTCCTGCTACGCATTTGCCTCTCCCTGGTATCGATAATAGCCTCCGGCTGCAACACCAAATGCCCCTCATCATCTGTAGGCGGTAGCTCCTCGGTGATTCTCACATGCTGGCCCAGTGCCTTCTTCAGGCATGATATGTGAAAGATGTTATGAATCCGGCTGCCTTGGGGCAGTTCCAACTCATATGCAACCTGCCCAATCCTGCGTATCACCCTGTATGGTCCATAAAAACGAGGCTTTAGCTTCTCTGCCCCCTTCTGTTTGAGCGAAGACTGTCGGTATGGCTGTAACCGTAGGTAGACTAGGTCCCCTACCTCAAAGTGTCTCTCCACCCGACCCTTATCAGCATACAATTTCTGATGATTCTGTGCTGTGGCTATGTTGTCCTTGAGAGCCCGGAGGATGTCTTGGCTCTCTTGGATCCATAACTTGGCTCGCGGAGCCCTGCTAACACCAAACATCATGTCCACAAAAGATAGGGAATGATATCCATACAACGCATAGAAAGGTTTCATACCGATGGACATATGGTGGGTTGTGTTGTAGCAGTACTCGCCCAGATGTAGCCATTTCAGCCATGCTCTCTGCTGCCCACTGACGTAGTTACGCAAGTAGCCCTCTAGCCACTTGTTAACTATCTCCGTCTGCCCGTCCGTTTGGGGATGATAACTAGTGCTCGGTGTCAACTCGGTCCCCACTAGTCGGAAGAGCTCCTGCCAAAATCCACCCATAAAACGGCTATCCCTGTCACTAACAATGGTCTTGGGTAGACCATGCAATCTGAAAACCTCCCGGAAAAACAACTCTGCCACCTGTGCCGCTGTGTGATGTGCCGAAATGGCGAAAAAATGAGCATACTTCGTTAGCCAGTCAACCACTACGAAGATGCAGTCCTTGCCCTGCACTGTGGGCAACCCCGTGATGAAGTCCATCGAAATAATTTCCCACTTCCCCTTCGGAATGGGAAGGGGCTGCAACAACCCCGCAGGATGACTCATCTCTCCCTTGTTCCGCTGGCAAACCTCGCACTCCCTGACATGCTGGAGTACGTCCTCCTTGAGGCCCTTCCATGCAAATCTCTCCCGGATAGCCCTGTACATCTTGGTGAACCCCTGATGGCCCTGATCTTCTCCTCGTGGACTCTCACCCCGTCCACTCCTATGATGTGTCCCAGATACAACATCTCCGTCAATCCAAACTCACACTTGAGCTTAGCAGAAGCTGCTTGCTCCTCCAAAATGTACCAAGGCAGGTCTCAATGTCTTTGGAGATGCTCCTCCCAGAATCTTTCTTGTATATAAGGATATCATCAAAGAAAACCAACAAAAACTTCCTCAGATGATCCCTGACAATGTGGTTCATACAAGACTGGAAAGTAGCAGGTGCATTGGTCAACCCAAATGGCATGACCAGAAACTCAAAGTGCCCATAATGACACCTGAAAGCAGTCTTGGGAATGCCCTGTTCCCTCATGCGTATCTGATGGTACCCGGATCTCAAATCAATCTTTGAGAAGAATCGTGCTCCTCTCAACTCATCCATCAGCTCGTCGATCCTGGGAATGGGGTACCTGTTCTTCAGGGTCTTCTTGTTCAGAGCCCTATAGTCAATGCACATGCGTAATGTGCCGTCCTTCTTCTTCACCAGCACTACTGAAGAAGCAAAAGGACTGGTGCTGGGTCGAATGTGACCAAGGGCCAGCAACTCCTGAATGGCCCGTTCTATCTCATCTCGATAGGCCTTGGGATGCCTATACGGTGTGGTAATCACAGCCTGTATCCCCTGCTCAAGCTCGATCGTGTGCTCAAACCCCCGATCCGGTGGCTGTCCTGGCGGAATGTCCCCAAAAACTACTGCATATCTGTCGAGAATAGACTGCAGATCAGGGTGCACCGTCCGCCCTGTATCTACTGCCTCTGAAGCCCGCAACTCTACTGCCCACTCTATATCTCCCTTGCGGAAAGTCGCCTCCATGCTGTGTGCTGATACTGTCTGGGGTGGATATGTGTTCTGCCCTCGTATCTTCTCATGCTTCCCCGTCTTGGGATCATCCCACTCCATCTCTAAGGCCTTCCAATCCGTCGTGACCTTCCCCAGAGTAATAAGCCACTGAACCCCCAATATCACATTGGTGTCCAGGATGTCCACCACAAAGAAGTGATCGGTCAATGTATAGGTGCCCATCGTCACTGATAATTCTGGTACATATCGAGCACATGCCATGGTCTGATCTCCTGGTACCAAAACAGAAAACCCATCAAAGCCCTCCGTCGGTATGCCTCTCCGCTCAACCATCTGGGCATCAATGAAGTTGTGGGTATTGTATCATTAAGGCAAAACTTGGATTGTCCGCATGCCTTGTCCCAATCACAGCGCAATGTCGGTCTTGGGGACTCCTGTGATCTTGCTAGAGCTCTCAGTGGAAGTGCGAATGATGCCCCACCGCATCGGGTGGTGGAGGGTGGTAAGGTACACTGTATTTGCATAACATCCTAATCCTCCTCATCATCCCCCTAAAACTCTTCTCACATTTGCTCTCAGAGAAGACCTCTATGAAATGTGCCTTCCCTGCCGCACATTTGTGTCCCGGTGCCCATGGCTCCTGGCAAGTGAAGCATAATCGCTTCCGCCTCAGCTCTCTCCTGGCCTCATCATCAAACTGTCCTCGTCCCGGATTCGCCTTGGGAGGCGGAATCCTCGCGTCCTTACCCTTAGGCTGGAAAGCCTGTCTCTGGGGATAAGGTGGCCGAGTCCTGGGCAAGACATCCTGTAAGTCACGAGCCCTACTGATAGCAATACGTGGGTGGCAGGTTTGTTCGGCCAGGACTAGGCCACGAAGTGGCTCTGACAACCCCTCCACAAACATATAGACCATCCGAGCTGTCGATAAGTTAGGTACCATCACTGAAACCCTCAAGAAGTCTGAGATGTATGCCTCTGCACTCCCAGTCTGTCTGAGCTTGGTCAGCTCAACAAAATGCTGCTCCGGATCCCTCCTGTCAAAACGCTCCACCACTCTCCTGGTGAACTCAGCATATGTCGTCACTGTGGAATGTCCCAGTGTTGCCATCCCATGAAGCCACCAGTCCTAGGCCTCACCATCTAAATGCAATGTAGCCATCTTAATGGCCTCCATCTCCGACATCTGGTTAAGCTGAAAATAGATGTCCAGCTTCTCCACCCAGGACTTTGCCGTATTTTTTGATGAACCATCAAACATAGGCAAATGGAATTTACTAGCCGCACGGTGGCCCTCACGGTGGGATCCACGCCCCTTGTGTTGGTGCTGCTCATGCTCAGGGGGTTTGATGCCACATCGGTACTGGAGATAGCGCTCATAGGGGAGAGTATCCATGAATGCCTGTCCTAAGCCCTGCCACTCTGCAAAAACGACTGCATATTGAGTTGGACTCACCTCTCTTGGTGCTGTCGACCCCTCGTCCTCTACCAGGAAGGTAGGCATGGTGAGTCGCGTGGGGACTGGATTGTCCCTCGGCGCACTTCCCCGTACTCCTATCCCCGTGTCCTGTGGCGTGAATGTGGGCATAGTGGATCGCGCGGGTGCCTGAGTCGTCACAATGGGGATATCATCACGCACTGGTATGTGATGAGACATACCCGATCCTTCTCCGACCTGGAAAACCCTAGGGGGTTCTCTCTGTGCTACCTCTACTGCTGCAAGCCTCTGTGACATATTCTGCATGTGATGGATGATTGCATCCAGCTTTTCAGCTGTGTCTGCCATCGGGTCCCGCTGCTCTGTGTCCCTCACAGGCTGCTCTGTCTCTGAATCTGTTTCAGATGGCTCCTGATCAGAATCACTTCCCCCGAAAGGAAACTTCCACCTATCCTCAGCTTCTCTACGTTCCTTCCGATAGATGTAGGGGTTATCCCCGGGCGTCATAGACTGCTAGCACCACAGGCTGAGCCAGATCTATGCTCTGATACCACTGTAATATCCCCAAAGGGAAATAACCAGTAATACACAGAAATATGCCAGACAGATATAGAAAATACAATGCCGGAACCAGATCATGGAACAAGTACACATAGTATGCCAGAAACTAAGCCATTTTATTAATCTGAAAGTACATAGAGAGGAGTACAAGAAAATCAGAATGAGTGCACCTATCCTTGCCCTAGGCAAGTGGAGACCCTCTCAGACAAACAATGGCTGCAAATAAGGACAGCGTCCTAGCTGGCTGAAGACTGCTCTGAAGACTGAAGCTGGAATGCACTGGAACTATGAGTTGAAGACTAAAAGATAGCTGATATCAATCCTCCAAACCCTCACCAATGAAAACGCTGTCTCTGCTAGTGACAGCGCAGAAACAGATGGAGTGCTGGTCACAAGAATCTCCAGATGAATGGATCAGCTCCTGAATGCTGGAAAACGCTGTCAAGCCCCTCTCACACAATCCTGCTCACCAGATCAGCGTCCTCCCTGATGGATCTGCGTCCTGTATGCTCAGATCTACTGGATCTGAAGCCTCCAATCCAGATCTGCGTCCTATCCCTCCAGATCTGCGTCCACCTAGATCAGATCTACTGTTGTCCCTTCAGATCTATGCTGGATCTGATAATATCTCTTCAGATCTGCAACCTCCAAGGCTGGATCTGATGTTATCTCTTCAGATCTAGCCTGGATCTGCCAACATCTCTTCAGATCTGCAATCTCCCAAGCTGGATCTAATGCTATATCTCCAGATCTGCACCCTACAGAACTAGATCTGCAAATACCCTTTCAGATCTGTACTCTCCAAGTCTGGATCTATCAATGTGCCTTCAGATCTGCGTTCTTCTGTCTCCTAGAACAGCGTCCTCTCTCTAAGCCTGATCTGCGTACTTTCTTCTCCTGGAACAGCGTCCCTCCTTCTCAGATCTGAACTGCGTCCTTCCTGGAACAGCGTCCTCACTCTAAGGCTGATCTGCGTCCTCTTTCCCCTTGGAACAACGTCCCTCCTTTTCAGATCTGCGCAGCCACAAGAAGGGCTTCTTCCTCTCCAAACCTGCACCAGAAACTGCTGCTGCTTGCCACTGAAACTGAAAGGTGTTACTCAGAAAATAACCTTACTAGGGCAGGCACTCGAAGTCCCCCGAAGCTAAGGGTGAAACCAGAAATAACCTTACCAGGGCAGGCACTCAAAGTCCCCCGAGGCTAAGGGTGAGATCTCCGACCGGAGACACTCGGTTGCACTAAACAGTGCTGCAGACCGACTAAACAACCGGCGTGCTGAAGCAGACATAAGTCTAGCTCTCAATATCAATATCAAATCATGCATGTCCAAATGAGGTGAGAACCCCACCTTTTATAATGCTAAACTCCCTCCAAAACCTTAACTGCATCCTCACTCTCCTTGGCCTGCGCAGTTAACCTTGGGTCAGCCTGATGCCTCCCCATCATACTCATGTGGACCCCCAAGGCCCCCTCTCTAAGTTATAACGTCAATCAACTAGGAAAAGAACACTTTATTTAGAAAGTGAGGTGACTAAAGTGAGGTGACCCCTCTTATTTCTCACTTTATTTATTACTTCTAGCTAAAGCGGAAAAATTAAACAAAAATGAAATATTCCAATTAGCAAAGCTAATTGAGAATATTACAGTGCTCTGATACCAAGTAGCCTCAACCGCTACACCAAAAGCCCGGACTGTTAGTGAGGGTGAGGGGCCTAGGTGTTAAGGGTGAGCTCAACAGCCCACCGGAGCATCTCGGGACGGGGACCCTTGCGCAGTCCCCCAATTACGCAGACCTCGGGGCGTGTCAAGACCCACCGGAGCCTCAACAGGACGACTGCCCTAAACAGGGATATTACAGCCCACCACGCTCCGCAGGTCTCGACCTCGAGACCTCGGCTCTGATACCAAGTAGCCTCAACCGCTACACCAAAAGCCCAGACTGCTAGTGAGGGTGAGGGGCCCAGGTGTTAAGGGTGA
Source organism: Pinus albicaulis (assembly GCA_034641835.2). NCBI lineage: Eukaryota > Viridiplantae > Streptophyta > Pinopsida > Pinales > Pinaceae > Pinus > Pinus albicaulis. The sequence continues at coordinate 930,987,882 of CM076584.1, forward strand.
GCTCAACAGCCCACCGGAGCATCTCGGGACGGGGACCCTTGTGCAGTCCCCCAATTACGCAGACCTCGGGGCGTGTCAGGACCCACCGGAGCCTCAACAGGACGGCTGCCCTAAACAGGGATATTACATGACCCTACGTCTAAAATAACCTGATCCATCTCGTAATCATCGATTTGCGCAGTCAACCGCATCTTCCTACCAGTGCGTTTCTTATATCTATAGAGTTTGTGTACGTCCTTGAATTCTGGAGGGAGGATAGGTCATGTTGCGCAGCTATCTAACAATTCCTGAAGATTTTCCACAGCCTTTGGGTTGCACAACAACTTCATACATGCTTGTAAAAAGGGTTTGACCTCCTCATTTGCCTTGAGGTCTTCAGGTGGCTGCAAAGTAAATGTCTCTGCCTCAACAAAGTCTTTGCGAGTTGCGACAAATGTTTCTTTATCCTTTTTTAGATCCAACCTTCCTTTTTGATAACTTCTAGTCGGATCAGAGGCTCGGTTGCAGTTTTCTCCCCAGGCCCCTCGGTGGTCATCCCATTGCATGTTAGGACATTCGCGCTTCGATCTTTGTCTCATAGTTTGGCCTTAACCCTATGTACATTCTGCGTAGGTGTCGGCTTCTTTTCCTGCATATTCACTATCAATACTGGACAGTCTTCAATTGCATAGTCTAGCTGCCTGCAATACCGGCAGGACTGTCTTGTAGGGTTTGGACAGTCCCTAGAAAAGTGCCCTACCTCCCCACAACTATAACAGATTAGTTTCCCTCATCCCCGACCTGCGTTTCCACCTCTTCTGCCTCCCCTGCCCCTTGTTGGGGAGCCCCCCTGCGCTCGAGAGGGATCTTGGTGAGGATGGATCTGACTGTACCCTATAGAGATTCCCTCGATCAATCATCAAATCATATGTCTGGCAGTTCTATTCATCATGTCCTACCAACCTGCAGAACCTGCACCATTGCTGTTTTACTTCTGGGATGTACGCAACAAGGTGAGGACAATGGTTTGTGTTGCGTAGCCCTGTAACGCAGCAATCATCGCACCATAGTGCCAACCCACTTGGTCCTGCAACTTTCCTAGGGCGCAATGGACTAGGTCCCCTAGGCTGCATGTAGTCTGTTAACAGAGGCCAATTATCCTTGGTGTGACCATTCGTCCTACATCGTATGCACCATCTTTTAGGGCTAGCCTCTACTCCTTGCTCCTTTCATAGATTCTAGATCTCCATGTGCATCACCTCCAGTTTTCCTTGGATCTGCTGGAAGCCTAGCTGGGTATCATCTTTGGGCGCAACTTCTAACTTCATAGCAACCTCCAGGGATTTTTCTAGCGATTCAAAATTTTGGTGACCCATAGGTATTCGTAGGTGAGGCAACAACATAGCAATGAACCATTCCATGTGTTGTCTATCATTATACTAAAATCCTACTTCTCTGATCACCTTCTTGAGTCGTTGATTGTCCTCCCACACAGACTCAGACAACCCTTGCTTGAAATTCTTTAGATTGACCACTATTTGAGAATAGGAATTAGGTTTCTTGAATTGTTGTTTCAAGGTGTTCTTGATCTCTTCAACGGTTGAATTTGCATGCTGTCTGATGTATCCCATGTACCAAACCAAAGCTCTTCCTTCGAAGGTAAGGGACAACTGTGCCCTCTTCACCGCATCACTAGCTACGTTCTGCGCAGTCCATACCGATTCTGCGACAAACCAGAACTGATCCATGTCTTCATCTCCCACACCCTTAAAGGTAGGCAACTTCATGTGCACAACCATGTCGTCTTCTCCCCCGGCAAAACGTTGCTTGTCCTCAAGCAACTGAAGTGATGGATGCTGTAAGATCCTCTCATCCTCCCAAGTGGCATCCTCATCCGGCAAATCCTTCCATCTCACCAAGAATTCTCTGATCTTCCTGCTACGCAGTTGCCTCTCCCTGGTGTCAATAATAGCCTCCGGCTGCAACACCAGATGCCCCTCATCATCTGTAGGCGGTAGCTCCTCGGTGATTCTCACATGCTGGCCTAGTGCCTTCTTCAGGCATGATACGTGAAAGATGTTATGAATCCGGCTGCCTTGGGACAGTTCCAACTCATATGCAACCTGCCCAATCCTGCGTATCACCCTGTATGGTCCATAAAAACGAGGCTTTAGCTTCTCTGCCCCCTTCTGTTTGAGCGAAGATTGTCGGTATGGCTGTAACCGTAGGTAGACTAGGTCCCCTACCTCAAAGTGTCTCTCCACCCGACCCTTATCAGCATACAACTTCTGCTGATTCTGTGCTGTGGCTATGTTGTCCTTGAGAGCCCGGAGGATGTCTTGGCTCTCTTGGATCCATAACTTGGCTCGCGGAGCCCTGCTAACACAAAACATCATGTCCACAAAAGATAGGGAATGATATCCATACAACGCATAGAAAGGTGTCATACCGATGGACATATGGTGGGTTGTGTTGTAGCAGTACTCGCCAAGATGTAGCCATTTCAGCCATGCTCTCTGCTGCCCACTGACGTAGTTACGCAAGTAGCCCTCTAGCCACTTGTTAACTATCTCCGTCTGCCCGTCCGTTTGGGGATGATAACTAGTGCTCGGTGTCAACTCGGTCCCCACTAGTCGAAAGAGCTCCTGCCAGAATCCACCCATAAAACGGCTGTCCCTGTCGCTGACAATGGTCTTGGGTAGACCATGCAATCTGAAAACCTCCCTGAAAATCAACTCTGCCACCTGTGCCGCTGTGTGATGTGCCGAAATGGCGAAAAAATGAGCATACTTCGTTAGCCAGTCAACCACTACGAAGATGCAGTCCTTGCCCTGCACTGTGGGCAACCCCGTGATGAAGTCCATCGAAATACTTTCCCACTTCCCCTCCGGAATGGGAAGGGGCTGCAACAACCCCGCAGGATGACTCATCTCTCCCTTGTTCCGCTGGCAAACCTCGCACTCCCTGACATGCTGGAGTACGTCCTCCTCGAGGCCCTTCCATGCAAATCTCTCCCGGATAGCCCTGTACATCTTGGTGAACCCCTGATGGCCCTGATCTTCTCCTCGTGGACTCTCACCCCGTCCACTCCTATGATGTGTCCCAGATACAGCATCTCCGTCAATCCAAACTCACACTTGGAGAGCTTGGCAAAGAACTGCTGCTCCTCCAAAATGCGCAAGACCGTCTCAATGTGCTGGAGGTGCTCCTCCCAAGTCTTGCTGTATATAAGGATATCATCAAAGAAAACCAGCACAAACTTCCTCAGATGATCCCTGAAAATGTGGTTCATACAAGACTGGAAAGTAGCAGGTGCATTGGTCAACCCAAATGGCATGACCAGAAACTCAAAGTGCCCATAATGACACCTGAAAGCAGTCTTGGGAATGTCCTGTTCCGTCATGCGTATCTGATGGTACCCGGATCTCAAATCAATCTTTGAGAAGAATCGTGCTCCTCTCAACTCATCCATCAGCTCGTCGATCCTGGGAATGGGGTACCTGTTCTTCAGGGTCTTCTTGTTCAGAGCCCTGTAATCAATGCACATGCGTAATGTGCCGTCCTTCTTCTTCACCAGCACTACTGAAGAAGCAAAAGGACTGGTGCTGGGTCGAATGTGCCCAAGGGCCAGCAACTCCTGAATGGACCGTTCTATCTCATCCCGATAGGCCTTGGGATGCCTATACGGTGTGGTAATCACCGCCTGTATCCCCTGCTCCAGCTCGATCGTGTGCTCAAACCCCCGATCCGGTGGCTGTCCTGGCGGAATGTCCCCAAAAACTACTGCATATCTATCGAGAATAGACTGCAGATCAGGGTGCACCGTCCGCCCTGTATCCACTGCCTCTGAAGCCCGCAACTCTACTGCCCACTCTATATCTCCCTTGCGGAAGGTCGCCTCCATGCTGTGTGCTGATACTGTCTGGGGTGGATAGGTGTTCTGCCCTCGTATCTTCTCATGCTTCCCCGTCTTGGGATCGTCCCACTCCATCTCTAAGGCCTTCCAATCCGTCGTGACCTTCCCCAGAGTAATAAGCCACTGAACCCCCAATATCACATTGGTGTCCGGAATGTCCACCACAAAGAAGTGATCGGTCAATGTATAGGTGCCCATCGTCACTGATAACTCTGGTACATATCGAGCACATGACATGGTCTGATCTCCTGGTACCAAAACAGAGAACCCATCAAAGCCCTCCATCGGTATGCCTCTCCGCTCAACCATCTGGGCATCAATGAAGTTGTGGGTGGCCCCACTATCGACTAAGACCGAAACCCGTTGTCCGCGCACTGTCCCCTGTACGCACAATGTCAGATACTTGGGGACTCCTCGCAATGCTGCTAGAGCTCCCCCAGTAGGTGCGAATGATGCCCCACCTGCATCGGGTGGTGGAGGTGGTAAGGTACTCTGCGCTGCATAACATCCTCCTGCCTCCTCATCATCCTCCTCATCCTCTTCTCCGCTGCTCTTGGAGAAGACCTCTATGAAATGTGCCTTCCCTGCCGCACATTTGTGTCCCGGTGCCCATGGCTCCTGGCAAGTGAAGCATAATCGCTTCCGCCTCAGCTCTCTCCTGGCCTCATCATCCATCTGCCCTCGTCCCGGATTCGCCTTGGGAGGCGGAGCCCTCGTGTCCTTCCCCTTAGGCTGGAAAGCCTGTCTCTGGGGATAAGGTGGCCGAGTCCTGGGCAAGACATCCTGTAAGTCTCGAGCCCTACTGATAGCATCCTGCAGTGTAGCCGGTTTGTTTGACCGGACTAGGCCACGAAGTGGCTCTGACAGCCCCTCCACAAACATATAGACCATCCGAGCTGTCGATAAGTCAGGTACCATCACTGAAACCCTCAAGAAGTCTGAGATGTATGCCTCTGCACTCCCAGTCTGTCTGAGCTTGGTCAGCTCAACAAAATGCTGCTCCGGATCCCTCCTGTCAAAACGCTCCACCACTCTCCTGGTAAACTCCGCATATGTCGTCACTGTGGAATGTCCCAGTGTCGCCATCCCATGGAACCACCAGTCCTGGGCCTCACCCTCTAAATGCAGTGTAGCCATCTTAATGGCCTCCATCTCCGACATCTGGTTAAGCTGAAAATAGATGTCCAGCTTCTCCACCCAGGACTTTGCCGTAGTCTTCGGTGAACCATCAAACATAGGCAAATGGAATTTACTAGCCGCACGGTGGCCATCACGGTAGGATCCACGCCCCTTGTGTTGGTGCTGCTCATGCTCAGGGGCTTTGACACCACATCGGTACTGGAGATAGCGCTCATAGGGGAAAGTATCCATGAATGCCTGTCCTAGGCCCTGCCACTCTGCAAAAACGGCTGCATATTGAGCTGGACTCATCTCTCTTGGTGCTGTCGACCCCTCGTCCTCTACCAGGAAGGTAGGCATGGTGGGTCGCGTGGGGGCTGGATTGTCCCTCGGCGCACTTCCCCATACTCCTATCCCTGTGTCCTCTTGCGAGAATGTGGGCATAGTGGGTCGTGTGGGTACCTGAGTCGTCACAATGGGGATAGCATCCCGCACTGGTATATGGTGAGACATACCCGATCCTTCTCCGACCTGGAAAACCCTAGGGGGTTCTCTCTGTGCTACCTCTACGGCTGCAAGCCTCTTTGACATATCCTGCATGTGATGGATGATTGCATCCAGTTTTTCCGCCGTGGTTCCGCGATCTATCCCGCCGCTTCCGTGTCCCCCACAGTCGCTTCGTCTCAACTGCTTTCAGTGGCTCCCGATCGAATCACTTCCGAAAGGAAACTTACCTACTCTAGTTTCTCTCGTTCCTTCCATAGATGTAGTTATCCCCGGGCGTCATAGATCGCTAGCACCACAAAGGAGCTGCATCTATGCTCGATACCACCGTAATATCCCCAAAGGGAAATAACCTGCACACACGTAAATATGCCAAACGTATATAGAAAATACAATGCCGGGACCAGATCATGGAACAAGTACATATAGAATGCCAGAAAACTAAGCCATTTTATTAATCTGAGAATACATGGAGAGGAGTACAAAATAATCAGAATGAGTGCACCTATCCTTGCCCTAGGCAAGTGGAGACCCTCTCAGAACAGATAATGGCTGCAAATAAGGACAGCGTCCTAGCTGGCTGAAGATCTGCTATGAAGAGCTGCTGCTGGAATGCAATGGAACTGTGAGCTGAAGACTAGAAGATGGCTGATCTCAACCCTCCAAACCCTCACCAATAAAAACGCTGTCTCTGCTAGTGACAGCGCAGAAACAGATGGAGTGCTAGTCACAAGAACCTCCAGATGAATGGATCAGCTCCTGAATGCTGGAAAACGCTGTCAAGCCCCTCTCACACAATCCTGCTCACCAGATCAGCGTCCTCCCTGATGGATCTCGCGTCCCGCATGCTCGCGTATCTATCGATTCAAGCCTCCAATCCAGATCTGCGTCCTATCCCTCCAGATCTGCGTCCTCCTAGATCAGATCTGCTGTTATCCCTTCAGATCTATGCTGGATCTGACCATATCTCTTCAGATCTGCAACCTCCAAGGCTGGATATGATGTTATCTCTTCAGATCTAGGCTGGATCTGCCAATATCTCCTCAGATCTGCAATCTCCCAAGCTGGATCTAATGCTATATCTCCAGATCTGCACCCTACAGAACTAGATCTGCAAATACCCTTTCAGATCTGTAATCTCCAAGTCTGGATCTATCAATGTGCCTTCAGATCTGCGTTCTTCTTCTCCTAGAACAACGTCCTCTCTCTAAGCCTGATCTGCTTGCTTTCTCCTCCTGGAACATCGTCCCTCCTTCTCAGATCTGAACTGCGTCCTTCCTGGAACAGCGTCCTCACTCTAAGGCTGATCTGCGTCCTCTTTCCCCTTGGAACATCGTCCCTCCTTTCCAGATCTGCGCAGCCACAAGAAGGGCTTCTTCCTCTCCAAACCTGCACCAGAAACTGCTGCTGCTTGCCACTGAAACTGAAAGGTGTTACTCAGAAAATAACCTTACTAGGGCAGGCACTCGAAGTCCCAAAGCTAAGGGTGAAACCGAAATAACACACCGAGTAATTCTCGAAGTCCCCGAGGCTAAGGGGTAGATCTCAGGCCAGGAGACACTCGAGTTGCCTTAACGGTCTTGCGGGCCCGACTAAACAGCAGACGTCTTGAAGCCAGAGACGAAGTCTAGCTCTCCAATATCAATATCAAATCATGCATGTCAAGTAAGGGTGAGAACCCCACTTTTGTAATGCTTAATGCTAAACTCCTCCAAAACCTTAGCGCATCCTCACTCTCAGCAACTGCTGTGATTAACGCCCAAATTCAGCGATGCCTCCCCATCATACTCATGTGGACCCCCAAGGCCCCCTCTCTAAGTTATAACGTCCATCAACTAGGAAAAGAACACTTTATTTATAAAGTGAGGTGACTAAAGTGAGGTGACCCCTCTTATTTCTCACTTTATTTATTACTTCTAGGCTAAGCGGCAAAAATTAAACAAAAATGAAATATCCCAATTAGCGAAAGCTAGTGGGAATATTACAGTGCTCGATACCAAGTAGCCTCCAGCTACACCAAAAGCCGTTTATTAGTGAGGGTGAGGGGCCAGTGTTAGGGTGAGCTCAGCGACCCACGGGTCTCTGGACGGGGACCCTTGCGCGGTCCCAGATTACGCGAGACCTCGGGCGTGTCGGGACCCAGGAGCCTCAACGGAGACTATTTGCCCTAAAAACAGGGATATTACAGCCCACCACGCTCCGCAGGTCTCGACCTCGAGACCTCGGCTCTGATACCAAGTAGCCTCAACCGCTACACCAAAAGCCCAGACTGCTAGTGAGGGTGAGGGGCCCAGGTGTTAAGGGTGAGCTCAACAGCCCACCGGAGCATCTCGGGACGGGGACCCTTGTGCAGTCCCCCAATTACGCAGACCTCGGGGCGTGTCAGGACCCACCGGAGCCTCAACAGGACGGCTGCCCTAAACAGGGATATTACATGACCCTACGTCTAAAATAACCTGATCCATCTCGTAATCATCGATTTGCGCAGTCAACCGCATCTTCCTACCAGTGCGTTTCTTATATCTATAGAGTTTGTGTACGTCCTTGAATTCTGGAGGGAGGATAGGTCATGTTGCGCAGCTATCTAACAATTCCTGAAGATTTTCCACAGCCTTTGGGTTGCACAACAACTTCATACATGCTTGTAAAAAGGGTTTGACCTCCTCATTTGCCTTGAGGTCTTCAGGTGGCTGCAAAGTAAATGTATCTGCCTCAACAAAGTCTTTGCGAGTTGCGACAAATGTTTCTTTATCCTTTTTTAGATCCAACCTTCCTTTTTGATAACTTCTATTCGGATCAGAGGCTCGGTTGCAGTTTTCTCCCCAGGCCCCTCGGTGGTCATCCCATTGCATGTTAGGACATTCACGCTTCGATCTTTGTCTCATAGTTTGGCCTTAACCCTATGTACATTCTGTGTAGGTGTCAGCTGCTTTTCCTGCATATTCACTATCAATACTGGACAGTCTTCAATTGCATGGTCTAGCTGCCTGCAATACCGGCAGGACTGTCTTGTAGGGTTTGGACAGTCCCTAGAAAAGTGCCCTACCTCCCCACAACTATAACAGATTAGTTTCCCTCATCCCCGACCTGCGTTTCCACCTCTTCTGCCTCCCCTGCCCCTTGTTGGGGAGCCCCCCTGCGCTCGAGAGGGATCTTGGTGAGGAGGGATCTGACTGTACCCTATAGAGATTCCCTCGATCAATCATCAAATCATATGTCTGGCAGTTCTATTCATCATGTCCTACCAACCTGTAGAACCTGCACCATTGCTGTTTTACTTCTGGGACGTACGCAACAAGGTGAGGACAATGGTTTGTGTTGCGTAGCCCTGTAACGCAGCAATCATCGCACCATAGTGCCAACCCACTTGGTCCTGCAACTTTCCTAGGGCGCAATGGACTAGGTCCCCTAGGCTGCATGTAGTCTGTTAACAGAGGCCAATTATCCTTGGTGTGACCATTCGTCCTACATCGTATGCACCATCTTTTAGGGCTAGCCTCTACTCCTTGCTCCTTTCATAGATTCTAGATCTCCATGTGCATCACCTCCAGTTTTCCTTGGATCTGCTGGACGCCTAGCTGGGTATCATCTTTGGGCGCAACTTCTAACTTCATAGCAACCTCCAGGGATTTTTCTAGTGATTCAAAATTTTGGTGACCCATAGGTATTCGTAGGTGAGGCAACAACATAGCAATGAACCATTCCATGTGTTGTCTATCATTATACTAAAATCCTCCTTCTCTGATCACCTTCTTGAGTCGTTGATTTTCCTCCCACACAGACTCAGACAACCCTTGCTTGAAATTCTTTAGATTGACCACTATTTGAGAATAGGAATTAGGTTTCTTGAATTGTTGTTTCAAGGTGTTCTTGATCTCTTCAACGGTTGAATTTGCATGCTGTCTGATGTATCCCATGTACCAAACCAAAGCTCTTCCTTCGAAGGTAAGGGACAACTGTGCCCTCTTCACCGCATCACTAGCTACGTTCTGCGCAGTCCATACCGATTCTGCGAAAAACCAGAACTGATCCATGTCTTCATCTCCCACACCCTTAAAGGTAGGCAACTTCATGTGCACAACCATGTCGTCTTCTGGTGGTGGAGGTGTAGGTGAATTCTTAACCTTACGCTAGTTCGAAAGTGGTGTGACTGGAGGAATTTGTGCAACTGCTTCTCTTACCGGGCTGTAGACAGATCTACCTCCTTCTTGGTTGGTCCGATAGTGTTCGCGTCGTACTCCCGTCTAGATCAGAGGTCATTCATTCGGTGTGGCTACACATAATACTTTTTTTGCATAGTACTATCTTAATCAACAATGTAAAGTCTTCAGAAACTTACCCCTAAATCCTTTGAAGAATCTTCACTCTGCTTCAGAGTATGAGATGAATTGATCGATGGAAAATTCTATCACGAATCCTCCTAGCACGCTGTCCACCCAGTGGTATACTGTGCAAGTGATGGTGTTATCAGCCTTCTCTTACTGCTAGATCAATTCTGGGGTCCACTATGTGACCCACTCGTCCTTCCAACACTTCTGAAATTCGACCAACCTTGCGAGCCACTCCTGGAGCTCGATCGCAATGGTTACAAAGAAGATCTCGTAGATCTCCTTGAAAATATACTTATTTTTCCACTCTTTAGTGGTCAACCTCTTACTGCAGTTTTCTTTTACTGTGAATTCCTGAACTTGTTGTTCAAACCATTCATCAATTTCTTTTCTTTTAGGTTTCCAGTACAGCCTTGGCATTACCCAATCCCTCTCTCAAAATTTTCTCGGTCCCAGCAACAGAACCATTTGCTGGCTCGAGGGGTCCTGACCCAGGTTCTGAGGTTAAGGTTTTCCAACAAACCTCTATACTATTGGCCCTTTCAGCAGTGACCTGCTTGCGCAGGCCAAAGTCTCACCTGAAGCAGTATGGGAGGGTGCTAGAACTAGGTTTCTGCACCCTAGCAGAGGGCAGGTAAGTCAGGCAGAGATGCTTTCGACTTTGCAAATATCAGATTGAATATTACAGAACCCAGATCTATCATTCCCTTCGCATCCACGTGCGCAATACCATATATAATCACAATAAATAACAGATACATGACAATAACACAACTATCGCAGCTATTCTTGCATAAAGTCTAACAAACAGATTCAGATCAATTATCAATGCATCATAAGTACTTAACACAGTTACTTGCGGAGTTCAACATAGAATCATGCATAACATAACAGATATCATAGAGTCCAATAACCTTCCGCTTTCATTAATCCTTCAGATCCTTTTACAATACCCAAAAACCAACCTACGCACATAGCAACAGGGTCCACACACAGCAGGACTGAGGATCTCCATGCACAGCCAACAGGAGTCCTTTCCCCAAAAACCCAAAATAGATCTACTAATTCACAATTCGCACCAATACTAGTTCATTGTATGCCTTACAACTCAAAAAAGGTTCAATTACTTATACTACTTTAGCCTACGCATCCAATGGTCTGCAAACTGTGGTTTGTGGACTCTTGGTCTACCCTTGACCCACTTACAATGCATTAGGGGCTTTGACCCACCCTAAAACCCCTGCTTTAGACTAAATATAATAAAAAATATACAAAATGGACTAGATTTTCAGCTTTGTAGGTAACCCTGTTACAACACTTTCTTCCTAGCTCATATGGAAAACTAGACTAGCCATGGCTTGGTATCAGGGAAAAGTTTAAGGATTTTTTTATTAAAGTTCAGAAACTGTGGCAAATCTCACTAGACCCTAATATGAAAATTATAAAATGTTTGTTGATATATTTGTAAAAATGTTCAAATTTTATTGGTTTTATATTTAGTCTCTATATAATTTTTGCGATTTTTAAGGTAAAATAATTTTATATCATAGAATTTGGGCGAATCAGTTTTAGAAAATACAGAAATCAACAAATCTTTTTTTTTGGAAAAACCATGAAAAATTAGCCCACTTGCGAATATTAGCCCCTAAAATTTTCCATGCTTGGTATGCTTTTTATTTTGCATGCTGTAATATTTTACAATTTTAGGTATAATATGAATAAGGTTAAATCCTACATCAATTAAAATTTAGGTTGTTTGGTTAATGTCTTACCTTCCATATCAATGATTAAGGCTTGATCACTCGCTTGTCGATTATCTAGTGCAGTATAAATCTAGGGCATGGTCTAGGCCACATCATTCACCATCATCACCTCTTAAACGTTGTAAAACATTTTGTCATTATGCTTTTGTGGTTTAAGGAAATCCCTTCTCAAGTGGCTCCCCCCATAGTTCCAACAATGAAGCTTTAACTTGTACCCCTCGGCTTCATCTCTTACTAGCTTGGAGGGTTGCTCTCTATTCACAAGATGTGTCTATTGGAATTCACCTTTGGTATAAGTGGTGAATTTTACCCCTTTACTCATCTATTTATGCCCAAAGGGTTTTGATCTTTTCCCCATGAAATTACTTTGATATTTGTTCTTCTAATCAATTTGTTTCTCAACCTTATGTCTGGATTGTTCATAATAGTAATTGGTTTTTTGAATATTATTCTCCAAATATTGATATTGTCTCTAAATGCTCAAGGTAACCCACTAATATACATTTGATTTTTTAATTTTCCATCCTTTATATAAGGTACATACCTCAGTATGTCTAAAAATTTATTTTTGTACTCATTTCTAATGAGTTTTACCAATTTGAGCTTGTGAAATTACTTAATCTTATCATCATAATACATGTTTGACATATACTTCTCTTGGAAATATTTTTCAAACGCATTCCATGAAAACTCATTTTATCTCATGTATTTGATTTTACTCCAGCCCTCCCACCATATTTCAAACTTACATTTTCAGTTGAAAATAGCTACCCTAGCCTTCAAGTTCTCAGTGTAGTCATGTACTCTAAAATATTTCTTCATCTCTAGTAACCAGGCCTCCAACTATAAACTTTATTATTCTTTCCAACAAATATGGGGGACTTCACTTTCTTAAATTCCTCTATTATTCAACTTTTCTCACTCCATTTTTTACAATGTCTTCAAGCTATTATTCTTGATGATTTATTAGGGTTGTATGTCCTTCACTCTTGGGTGTTTCATGGAGTTTCTCCTTTCACAATATCTTTGCTAGATTACATGTGCCCTTTTGGTTTACTATGTTATACTCTATCATATCCAATCCATGTATTTATATTTTAATGGGGCTTTGCATGGATTGTCATTTTTCTAAGTAGTTGGCACCAAGATTGTATCATTTTTTCCTTTGTAAGTCTGATACACTCTGCAAGATCATCACATTCACTTCTATTTTCTTCTCCTGAGCCCTTATTATTCTTTAATTATATACTTTTTCACTTCTCAACTTGAGCTTCATACATATGAGGGTGTCCATCTAGTCAAGAGATTCATCATCCACGGTCTGTCCAAAATATTCCTCCTCTTGATCATATTGGGCTCTCTCTGTGTTGTATTGCACCATCTTGCTACTCATATTTTAATTTCTATATAGGATGTTTGTTTCCTTATTTGTGTTGTTACACACACGTAACAATTAGTCTAATCTAAAATAACATGTCAACATGCTAAAAAAATATTCATTCATATTACTCATAATTGCAATTGCTAAGACACATTTAAATTTTATCCAATATCATTCATTTTTCAAGGCCCATTCAGTCCATGTGATGAACTTGGACTCTGATGCCACTTTGTACCACTACCTACCACCCCCTTGTAATATTTCAGATAAAAAGACATAAGGCTAGTTTGGTTTAAAGGTGGATAACAAAACATAAGGGTATGGCTTCAAGACTATTTACATCATTCTAGCTTACACAAGTTAATATGGTTTACCTAAATGTATTACATTGTAAATGTGTAGTTGATCATATGTATATTTATATATGTAGGTGATCATTTTTATATGTATGTGCACAATAGTATCATTGAGGTGATTCAAAACAAAACAGGGGAAAAACAATGGTGCGACTTTGCCAATGTTTTAAAACACCATACAATTTGACATCCATTCAACCAGGAAATATTAATACCATGCATGATTTTGAAACATGAAAATTCTAATCCTTGTTAAAGCATATCAACATGTTTATAAAATTCAAATCCTTTAAACATTTAGCATATTTCCCATAGTATTTCACAAAAAATTAATTACATGATAACTCAATATTTTGGAAAATTTCCTAGGAAATACCACTTAATGATTGGAAGTGGGATTGATGATATCCTCCCAACTGTAGGTATTTATGCTAACCTGTCTCGTAAATTTCCACCTCCATCCCAAGTCCAAATTCTGAGAGATTAAAATTTCTTGGAAATACACTAGTTGAGTTGTGGGAGTGGTGCCACTTACAACTGGTTTATCAACCAGAGACGAGCATCAATAGTTTTTCGGACATAGTAACAACCAATGTTTTAGAAATCCCAGTAGCACTAATGAATCATTGTACATTTGGTTTCTTATACATAGAGAAGAACTAATAGTTTATCAGTTGTAGCAAGCATAAGTAGTTTTTCCCTCCTATCAAGCACTTGATACTCTCCTTCAATTTAACTCCACACTTAAGCTTGGAAATTCCATGAGTTATTGCTAGTACTATTTTTTCCTCAGAAATTAGTTTCCCTCCTGAAAAGATTAACCATTTGATTTATTGGAATGACACCACCTTTGCATTATTGCCCAGATTATATTATAGTAGCCTTTCCAGTATTGGGGGTTTGGTATTAGATTAGATGAGATGGGTATATCATTTCAAGTCAAACCCCATCCCCTCATAATTTTGGCATGCCATCCCTTATCCTCATATATATATATTTTTTTAACTGAAACGGGTATTTTTATTGATAGGGTGGGTTGGCCGAAGCCAAATCAGATATTATAGATCACTTCATCAAGCATTACAATTCACTGATTTTACAAGTGCGCCTTGTCCAATTAGGGGATAGTTGCCATATTCACTGCTCCTGCATTTATGCTGATCATGCTCTTTTCTAGAGTGCATCCTATATTTGCCAGTCTGTCTGCTTCTGTGTTTAATTCTCTGAGGATGTGGAAGATTTGAGCTGAGGGGAAGTCTTTCAGGAGTCTGTTCACTCTTGCAAGCTGTTTATTTAACAGTGGATCTTTGAGCCCTTTCTTGTTTATAAGAGATTTTACCAACAACTCTGAATCACCAAAAACTAAAATTTCCTTTGGATTCTCTTGCTTGGCCAGTTGACAAGCTTTTAAAAGACTGAGAACTTCAGCCTGATTGTTGGTTTTTATCCCAAGTCCCCAACTGAAATCTTCTTTTTTCCCATTCGGGAAATAAATAGCCCCTCCTGCTCCTGACCTGCCTGGATTGCCTTTTGAGGCTCCGTCAAAGAAGATGATGCATTTTCCTTGTGTTTTCCACCACTTCTGAAAACTTTCTAGTGTGTCTTGAATCTGCCATTTTCCTTTGTGGTCTGGACGTGTAATTGCTGCAGGTCTGGGCATGGGGGAAAAGCCATCCAGCCATACCCTTTCTTCATTTCGGAGGGAACTATCGTCTTTGACTGTGGAGTGACTCAAAGTTTCTAATAGAAGTTTCTTGGCCTGCTCTGCAGCGATATCTGCAGTCATTTCTTTTTGATTGAAGACAATTTCGTTTCGGGCTAGCCACAACTTCCAATAGACATATTTTGGGGCTGCAATCCAAACCTTGTGCCAAAGAGATTTGTCTACAATGTTGGAGGGGTATCGAGCTTTCCATGACGAAAACATGTCCATAATCGAGCAATGTGCTGGGGTTCTCACATTCAGACCTGTCAAGAAGATGCTTCTGTGCAAACTCACAATCAATGAACATATGATCTGTGGTTTCCAAAGCATTTTTGCAGAGAACACATCGGTGAGGACCAGCAATGTTTCTTCTGCACAGATTTTCTCCAGTGAGGATTTTGTTGTGAAACAAAGTCCAAAAAAAGAAATTGATCTTGGGAATGCTAAAATTTTCCCAGATCTGTTTCCACACTGTTTCAGGATGCAGAGAGTCCTTTTTACCTTGCAGCTGTAAGTATCCTTGTCTGACTGTGTATACCCCGGTCTTTCCCCATCCCCATGAATCTTCCTCGTCCTTATGCACTGGAGTGTAGTCTGCAATTGCAGTTGTAAGAACTTTTAACTGATTTTTTAAATGCTCTGGGGTATTAGGCAGAATCCAACTCTGCCAATTGCCATCATGATCCCAATCTGCAATGTCCTCAATTTTTCGAACTCCTTTTGAACTTAACCAATCTCTTAATTCTGCAATTTCGTTGTTAGCTGAAAGAGGAGGATGACCCATGATTCGATCTCTCCACAACGATGTTTTTTTGCCATTCCCTGGAATTTTATACAGGTGAGTTCTGAAGAAAACGATTGCTTTGCTGCAGAGCTTCCAAGTCTGCGTACCTCTTGGAGAATTCGCAGGGTTGAAGGTGATGATCGATTGATTATTGAGGTATTTGAGATTAATGATCTGGCTGACAGGGTGGGAGGGCTCGGTTAGCAGCTGCCACAAAAACTTACACCCTAATGCTAAGTTGGCATGCTGCGGGTCACGGATCTGGAGTCCGCCTTCTACCAGTGGACGCTTCACAATTTCCCAATTAATTAAGTGGAAATGGTTGCTGTTGCCCCGCCCACCATTCCATAAGAAATTCCGCATGATACAGGAGATACGATCTGCAATTTTTTTTGGTGCCATCAGCAATGAGGCTTGAAATGTAGGCAATGCTGAGAGAACAGTTCAAATAAGGGTGAGTTTGCCGCCAGTGGAGAGCCAAGTTCCACCCCACGCTGTAATCTTTTTCTTAAACTTGGAGATCACCTCCTCCCACATATGATTTCGGTTGGATCCCCTCGATAATGGAAGGCCGAGGTACTTAATTTTATCCCAGATTGCGTGGCCATTAAATCCCAATACACTAGCAATCCTTTCAATTGTCTGTTGGTCTGTGTTCCATCCAAAAACTGCGCTTTTCCTCTCACTGATAAGCGCTCCAGAGATGTTGCAGAACTTTTGGAGGATGGACTTGAAGGTGTTGGCAATTTTTAAGGATGCGCCCCCAAGCAGGAGTGAATCGTCTGCAAAGAGTGCGTGGTTCACTGGAGTGATGCCTTGCACAATTCTAATCCCAGGAATGGAGCCTGTTTGTTTCTCCTGTGTCAACTTCCTGCTCAATGAATCAGCCATCAGTATGTAAAGAAAGGGAGAGAGAGGGCAACCCTGCCTCAATCCCCTGGTGGCTAAGAAAAAGTCTGCTGGTCTTCCATTCACCATTGGGGCGATCCAGATATTCTCAGTGCAAGCTTTGATGAGGTTTATAAATTCCTGACTGAATCCATAGGCAGCAAGAACCCTATACAGAAAAGAACGATTAACTCTATCAAATGCATTACACATATCCAGTTTTATGATCATACCTGGTTCTTTCCGAGAATGACTGGAGTGCAGGGCTTCTTGAACTTGAATGACGTTGTCCAGAATTTGTCTGCCTTTCACAAATCCCCCTTGAGCTGGAGAGATGAGTTTTTGAAGAAGGGGCTTGATTCTGTTGGCTAGAAGTTTGGCCACGATCTTGTAAGAAGAATTGCAGAGAGAGATCGGCCTATATCTGTCAAAGGAGCCAGGGTTTGTTTCCTTGGGGATTAGAGCGAGGAAGGTGGAGTTAATTCCACCACCGATTTTTGCCTTCCTCGAGATTCCCCTTATCAATCTGAAGAGATCAGACTTGATTATCTCCCAACAGATTCTATAAAAATGCACTGAAAATCCATCAGGTCCTGGAGCTTTGTCTGGTTCCATGGACCAGACAATGGAAGTTATCTCCTCTTCTGTGATTGGGCTCATCAGAGAATCATTGTCCTCCACGCTGACTAGACTTGGAATGTTGGTGAGAAACTCTAATGCATCCTCCTCGTTCCCACTTCTTTCTGCACTAAGGAGGTTTTGGTAATGATTTACTGCTGCTTCTTTGATTTGTGCAAATCCTTTATACACCTGGCCATTAGAGGTGGAAATTTCTGCAATATGGTTTCGTGAGAGACGTGCCCTGCACTGTCTATGGAAATAAGTGGTGTTCCTGTCTCCGGATCTAAGCCACAAACTTCGGGACTTTAAACGCCAATACTCTTCTTCATTTCTGAAGGAGCTGTATGTATTCCTTTGGGTAGCTTTTTCGTTGGCTAAGTCAGAGGGTGAGAGATCTTTCTCCTCCATTTCTAGTTGAAGACCTTCCAGCAGAAGAACTGCCTCCTTCCTCTGTCTAGTGGGGGTTTTCATGGATTTCTTTATCCAATCTTTAAGTGCTTTTTTTGTGTTTTTCATTTTTTGTTCCCAAACAAAACTTGGGGATCCGGAGACTTCAATCCCCCATGCTGTCTGGACTGTTTCAAAGAACCCTTCTTTTCCGGCCCAGAGAGGACTGAAGCGAAATGGAAGGGGGCCTAGATCCTCTTCTTCTTTCAGGCATAGGAGAATTGGCTTATGATCCGATGTGAGCTTTGGGAGGATCTTGGTGAAAACAATTCTGTTATCCATCATTAGCGAGCTGCTGATAAGGAATCTGTCCAGCCTGGCTGAGATATGGTTTTCGCCTGTTCTGTTGTTAGTCCATGTGTATTTTCCTTTCACTAGCTTGTAGTCAACCAAGTCCCACTGCTGAATCAAATTTTCCACTGTATTGATGAAGGGATCCCTTGAGTAAACCCCTCCTCTTTTTTCTTTGGGATCTAGGATTATATTCAGATCACCACCTATGACTATATTGGAAGGATTGATATGCTCTATATAATCCAAGAGTGACCTCCAGCATTCTCTCTTTTCTTCATAATGGACAGGAACGTACATGTTGAACAAGGCAAGGGAGAGGTTGCTTGCAGTGTGGCGCAGTTCAGTATAGATCCAATGTTGGGTCTCAGAGGATCGTTCTAAAGAGAAGGAGTTTTTGACCAGAAAGTGCCTATACCTCCGGCCGAGCCCCTTGCACTAACAGCTTTTCCATTGTCATATTTCCATTTCATGGAGCTAGTATTTAGAAGGGTTTCCCCTTCAATTTTGGTCTCTTGGAGCATAAGGATGTCCACAGTTTCGAGCTTCAGTAAGTATTTGATAGCATCTGCCTTATTGGGATTTCCTAGTCCCCTGCAATTCCAAGAGACCATCTGCATCATCATTTACCGCTTGATGGGGTGGGGCCTCCTCCCTTGGGCGCCCTTGTTCTTGTATTTCTCCCGAGGGTCATTTCAATGGTAGTTTGACTGCCTAGGGTTTTCTGCCTTTCTGATTCTTCTTCCCTGGTTTCCTTGTTTGTTCTTCTTCCCACTTTTTTGGATGGCCTTTCAAAGGTTTCCTCATCAGATGATCCCATGTTTTCTGGACTCTTCTTCTTTTGTTTAATAATATCAGCATACGAAGGAGAAGAAGTATTGCTAGGGGTCAGATTTAGGGTGTTACATGGCACTTCGATGTCTGCATTGTTCATCTGTGGTGGATCTTCCTGCTCGAGCTCTGGAGGATCTGACAGTGGTGTAAGAGATTCAAAGGGATTTTAATCTCCTGCAATGCTGATAGCTTCCCTACTTCCACTGTTTTGGTTACTTGTATCTCCTTGCCCTGTTTTGGCCACTGTCTCTCTTGCTTTACTTTTGTTATTCTGTCTATTGCTTGCTGTTCTCTTTGCTTGCTTCCATTGTTCACCTTTCTCTTTCTCTGCTGTTTCCTCATTTTTATTTTTACAATATCTGGCAAAGTGCCCATATTCGTGGCAATGTCGACATTTAAAGGGCAGTTGCTCATAATCGATCTCTTGAATGTGCGTCCAGTCTGCCACTGAGAGTCTGATGGCTTCGGGGAGCCCGACCTCCAAATCAACTTCAACACAGATACGGGCGCAAGAGAACTGATCCTTCCTCGGGGCCTGATCGATATACCTGCCTAGGGCATTGCCGATGGATTGTAGTGAGCTCTGACTCCAGCAGTGGAGAGGGAGGTGCGGGAGACGCACCCAAACGGGGACGGCTGTGGGCACATCTTGTGCAGGATCGAAATCTGGGGACCATTTATTCAAATATAACCCTTGAGGGCCCATGAAATATGGCCCGTTTCGGAAGATCAAGCTTCGGTCTTCCACACTGTCGAAGACGAAGACGTAGAACCCCTTGCCAACAAAATGGATTTTTATTCCTTCCTTGACCAGTGGTGACCAGTTTCGTTTGACCCAATCATCTATTGCTTTCGGGGATGGCCATAGCCCTGTGAACTGGCCGATGAGGCCTCTTTCAGCCAGGTTTAATGCTGATCTACATGCATCATTCACCGGGAGAGACACCGTAGGAATATTATCCAGCTTCTTAACAAACTTTTGCTGAGAGACCGAGGTCGGCCTCTTTTCTGCTGCAGCAACAAGAGTTCGAAAAGCCTCGAGATCAGGAGGCAGGAGGGAGTCTCCATCATTCGTCATGGTCGGGGTTGGAGATCAATGCAGGAACCCCATGAAAATCGACCTCCAGAGATAGCAAAACGCAGGGGCAGCACTCGTGGGCCAAAGCCACACGGATCCAGGGCGCAACCTCCAGAGAAAACTGATCGCAGGGCAGAGTCTCTCTTCTGGGCCAAAGCCACACGGTACCAGGGCGCCACGAACCTGAGAAACAACGCCGAGCCCAGAACAGCGGCGGGCGGAGCCGAGCCCAGGGGTTGCAGAGCAAGCGCGGGCCAGAAGAATGAATCCCCCTTCTCCTCATATTAAATACTAACTACTTGAACAATTAATTTTTTTTTTTTTTAACTATGGTAACTGGAAACTATATTAGTCTCATACTCACGTGAGGTGGTGTTGATTTAAACTGCTACCACTATACCTCTAGGGTCTATGACCTATCCTCTTCTCCATAGATTGGGTTACAACTAAGGGATTCAACCTTGGATATCTTAATTTGTACAATTTCACATCACTTCAATCAATAAATGAGCTTCCCCCAAAGGATAATTAAACAGTTAATTATTAATATTATAACGACTAAACAATTATTTTTTAAAACATTTATTCATAATTAATTTATTCCTAGCATTAATATATTCTTATTCTAAATTTGGTATTAATTAGTGTTGATGCATGATTAAAATTAAATATATCATTCATACAACTTGGTACTATGATCAAAATATGAATGAATTTCATCAGTAATAATCTTCATTATATTAAAACATGGTGTCTGCTAACAATCAAATTTTACGTTAAGATGCTCAATTATACAAATATGTTTATGAATATCATAATAAATGTAGCGGTGTTACAATTGATGAATTGGCATCTCTCATTGATGCAAATAGATGGTTGATAAGTAAACTTAACACTCAACTAAAGAAGGAAAAAGAGTGTTTCAAAGTTACATGGTTAGCTGAAAAATAAAGATATTATATTCTCTAAAAAATACCAACAATAGGTGGCTCTACTTACTAAAATGTAGCAATAACATAGGACCTCCATAAAAAGTGAAGTATATTCTTTTTTTTTTCTCCCAAACAAACTTATATTTCCAAAACATTGAAAATATATATTGTCAGATCATTTCAAAAATATTGATCAAATCCTTACTTTCATCATTATGATTAGTCCTAAAAATAACCATAGATCAATTAAGTCATTCATACAAGTGATACATATGAAATTTTGTGGTTGTGATCTCTTTTCAATCTAGTATCTCATAAATTCCAAAGGAGACTAATGGAAATTGTAAAACTTCCTTAGATAAGGTGTTTTCTTTCATGTCAACTTCTAGAAAATATGCTTGACTAAATACCAATCTAGCTTCCCTGATTCCTCATTGATATGCAACAAAATGTGTTCCATAAAAGGAGAATCAATGATTTCCTTTCTTTCAACCCAATCTATCACCAATTTTGAATCTCCCATAATGTGTAACTTCTTAAATTTTTAAAAATATGCCACAAATAACAATGTCCATAGGGTTGTAAACTCTTATTTTTTATTCATGCCCATTCCAGGCGAGTATAAAATCAACATATGGTAGTTTAATGAATATATATAACAACACCCACACCACATCTTGGATGATATCATTAACTGGACCCTATCAAGCAAGGCCTATGGAATATCCGAGAGAAGAGGAGGCATGGATGTGACTCTTTCTTTCTTACTTTTAGGATTTTTTTTGAAATTTTTGCAAATTCCCTCAATTATTCCCAACACAACTTCAATAGGAATATAATAATCCTATAATTTATATTGATTACGATCCCACCATATTGAGTTCATGAAAGTAGTAGTATGAAAAAGTTTCTCTTTGAGTGTGATTCCATTCACCCAATGTTTGACACAATCCAAAAGAGTGTCCTTATTCCAATTTGAAAATATTTTTTATCAACCCCCAAACTTGAACTATATAACTGCATGAAATAAATATGTGTAGTTTGTCTTAGCCCATAATTCATATAAGGAACATCTATTTAGGCCTGACTATTACCACTTTTGGTCATTCTCCTAAGTCAAAATATTGTCATGAAGGGAGATCAAGAGATTTATTTTGGTTTTTAGTGGTCCATTATGTTTCCAATAAAAATACCACCACCATTTCTTCTTACGTAAAAAATCCAATTCTATCTTTGAAGAATATCGTAACTTAGTTATGTGCTCACCAGACACAACACTCTTTGTCCATGCTATAATGTTATCACTTTCCAAATTTAGGTGAATAAAATAGGACATGAGAAATCAATATAACTAGTCCATTCAATAGCAAGATCCTCCTAAATCCCCAATTCAACAACTGATTTCCATGCTCGAGACCCAATTTCATGAGGCTGATTATATTTTGCATCCCCCAGAAATAGAATATAATGATAGTGAAGGTGAGTAAGCAGAGATTCAAGGAGAAGAAAGTTGTCGCTTAAGAAAATATAAGGATCCCTTCCAATGCATACATTCTTAATGTTTCTAACTTTCAAAAAAATCTAATTCTTAATCAAAGGGAAATCACTCGCCAAATCTCTTTTTGCTAGTGATGCATTTGTGACGGTATTTGATGAGTCTTAGATCCATTCAATTATGGACTTCACCATGAAATATTTATCTTGAGTGAACCTGCCACATAATTTTTTATTATTTAAACACCTCCATAAGCTCTTAATCACGAAATATTTACAAAATAAAAAATTGTTTTAAGCCCCAATCGTCCAACAGTTTTGGATTTGTGATATCATTCCTTTTGAATAAGGGAATGAAAAATTTCTTCCTCCCACCAAAACATAGGTAACGAACAAAGAAAATACAAATTTCTTTCAAACCCCTTTAATAATAATCACAATTAAGGACCAATACATTGGAATGGCTTCTATAATTGTTTTGACTAGAAACAAATGACCCTCTATGGATAGCAATATATTTCCCTAGATTTATATTCTTGCTTCAATTTTCTTAATCATTCAGAAACAGTCCACATTCTGATGTGTTTTTGGAATGAGACAAAAAACATTATACTTAAATCCTTCCTCCAGAGGTATGATGTTGAAAGAGAAAAAATGTAATGATCTTAATGAAGTCATTTGGGACATAGGCCTAAGCATTCTCAACTTCCAAAAATTGATTTTCATGCCCATTGTGAGATCAAATATATCCATAATTTATTTAATAATGGAAATATTGTGTGTCGATCCTAAAATAAAGAGTAGAATATCGTCTATGAACAAAAAGTGGGAAACATGAAAGCTCTCTATTAAATTTATGCCTATTATTCATCTCCTCTGAAATGCGGTGAGGAAAGAGATTAAGAACATTCAACATTTCAAGAATAGGACATCCCATAGGAGCCTTAAAAAGGTTCTTAAAATGTTGCACACTAGCTCTCATTATGTATTTGAAAGTGGATAGAATGTACCTGAAGTTATTTTTGAATTTTAATATGGAATTCATGTTATTTTAGAAATTAGTAAATGAATGGAAAAACTTTGTATTGTTGTCACCTTAGGAGATCCATGGTGCTCGACTCTTTTTTCGACAAATATCCTCATCCCGAGAAAGTATTTCTCTCTTTATAGCCTTTAGAAAACAAAGCTCATCCAAGTAAGTAATTGAGAAGATACCTAAGTCATTACCATGGTAGATATTATCAATATTTGATTTAGTCTCCAACTTAGAATATTTCTAATTCGTTATATAAATATGAATCCATCCCTTGATTTTTTCTTTCAAATACAATAATATTTTTTTTAATTGTTGCATATAAGAGAGATCATAATTTGGGTCAATATGTCTCCAATTGACCTTTACCATTTTAACAAAATCATCGTCTTTTAGCATGAAGTAATTTAACCAAAATGGGGCCACAAACATTATATATTAAGCTTCAATGTGGAGAAAAATCAAAAGTGTTTGACAAATTTCTAGACTCAACCAAGGATTTAGGAGAAGGAGGGATTTGAGAATTAAGTCAGATAAAAAGAAGTGATCTAGTTTCTTCGAATAGTTTTGTTTGCTACTCTCAAATTACTCAAGGTGGGAGCTAGATTTGAAGGTTTACTATCTACCAGCACCAATAAGTTAAATAGATTCAGGAAGATCACATGCATATAACAGATTGCATGATAATCCTGATGCATCAATGGTGAAAAAGGACCATCCCTTGAGCCATGGTTGCATGATGGTTCAAACTATGACCTCATTCAACATAGTTTATTACAAAAAATCCTCTATGTTTAAAGGATTGAGAGGAAAGTTTTGGGGTAATTTCTTTTGCGGTAACCCACAAAACCCCTCAAATTTAATGATAAAACAATAATCTCTTAGCCCTATCATGGGCTTTCTCAGCTCTAAGTTCCTTACAATGTTTTTTTCATACTCACAAGGATTTCTTCCTCCTCACAAATCTATGCTTTCAAAAGATGGGGTTTTATTCCCACTTGGCCAACATTTGGGCAATCTGAGGGTAAACCACCTTAATATGAAGAGTCATCCTTTATTCGCGAGTGTAAATTCTAATTACAATAACCTACAATATTATGGGTTTGAGACTTATACATAAAATTACTGGAAGTATCATTTCCATCTTACATAGGAGAGGAAGAAAAATCTATTGAGGAGGACGAATATGAGAAAATAGGGATATTGTCTTTGGATTCTACATATTTATTCAAGTGGGGAGATTAGTGGGAGTTCAAAGCTACATGGCGGGGAGGGGGGATACCTTGATAGATCTTCGACATTGTTTTAACATCGTCAATGTAAGATGATGAAATATTAACAATACTATGTGATGAAATTCATATCCGCATATTCATCATGACTCTAGATTATTCAAGAACTATATTAAGGCCTATGACATTTGAATTCCACTCCGATGACCGATAATGTTTTTCCTCCACATTTATGATCTAGATCTTATGTAGAGGATTGTATCCACTTGGATTGCATGGAAAATAGGTGGCTCAGTGATCGGTTCCTCCGCACATGAAAAAATAAAATGGGTTATTTCAATAATATATCATCTGATACCATTTCTTGTCCTAGAAAACTAGCTCTATTTTCTAATTAAACCCTTCCCTTACATCGACCTCATTATTAATCCAGGTGCAACATCTATAATTCTTAGAGAAATAGTCAATCTCCACACCTATGAAATTTCCAAGGTTATTTTTCATAGCTTCAAAAATCTCATGAGGCCAGAAAATCCCATGTTATATGAGTTTTCAAATGGACTCAAGTGGGGTTGAAGTTAGGGTCCATATTTGGACATGCATAATTTATTTTAACCATAGCTAAATATTCTCCATGATAAGATCCACCTCAGCACTAGATTTAAATAAAATATTGAACCAACCCCTAGCTAACATATTAAATGGAGGGATGCCACCCAATAAAGAGACTCAGTGTTCCATCATCCAAGATTTTACGGTCGTCAAACAAAAAATTCTACCACTGAGGCATCTAACTAGGGACTTCATAGAGGCTTAAATACTTACCGATCATCATGGTGGCCTAATTCTTCCTCACTTTCAATGTTTTAACATAATTCTATGAGGGAGGAGGAATGTTCTCCTTTGGGTTTGATGCTAACTCTAACTTTGAAACGAACTAGTGTAGGGAATGATCCACAACAATGATGGAGATAGAAAAATAAAATATATAACTTCCATCATAACCTTCAATCTATACAATACAAACATCTGGTGCCCAAGAATTATTTGCAATAATTTTGGCTTTGGTTATGAAAATGACACTTGCAGTGCGAGAATCCAATTCATAATCAACCTTATCCTCTATAATAATAGTGAGTTTCAAAAAATGAGTAGTTTTCACCAAAATAAATATCATCAAAAAATTATCTCTCTCAAGAAGGAAAAAAACCACTTGGAAAGTTGGCCAAAAAGACTTTCCCAAAGGAAGAATCGAAGAGAGAGGAAAACATAAACCTAGAAAATATCAAGCCCAAAACCAAGAGGTAGATTCTATTAAAGAAGAAAATTAAAAAAAAATGACTAGCTTTTAGGAAAACAAGGTCATAGTAGAAACACTTAGCCAACATATATTAGAAGAAAATTTGTTCTCTATAGATACATGTCAAAGAGCTGAAGGAAAAGCAGGGAAATTTTGATTTCCTTATGTTGATGGTGCTAGACCCAGAAACATTCAGGGGATCTCCCTGATATGAAGTCCCAACTAGACCTCACACCGTTTGGAGTAGGAGCCCTGGCAGTGGGGTGTTAATTATCTTCCTTGGTTTGGAAAACACATAGAGTGGTGCATGGTGTCTTTGGTGAGAACAAGTGTGTGTCTCTACTGGGAGTCAAGTGCGATACATGACGATTCCAAAAAACGATGGGAAAATGAAGTGTGCACCTTGGAAGCCTGTAATAGTATCCAACTTGGAGGGAATACACAAGAAAAAAGACATCACATGAACTAACAAGAAGAACAATCCACAAGTTAAGGTGATGAATTAATACATCAACATACATCCAACAAGATTCATACAAATGCAAATGAAATAGTTCATAAGCATATGCATAAGTTAAATAACATATATTGAAAACACAACAAGAGTATTCCTAATATATCAATAACATATGCATGAAAGCATGTTGGCTTTGAGTTTTATTAAAAGTGATAGTTCCAATCATACATAGGACATTAACAAACCCCTTGCCCCAATAGTGGAAAATGAAGTCTACAACACCTACTCCTCCAAAGAAGTATACTCCCTCTATGCTATGGAGCATCCACGACTCTCACAAAACTTCCAAACTCTTCCTAAGCCTAAGCCTAGCCAAAACTTGGCTCCCAAAAATCCCCTACATGAGTTATGAGGATCTATTTATAACAAAGGGGGGTGAACCTTCACATATTTCCTTGTGACTCTTGGAATCCCCTCATGACTCTTTAAATTATTTACAAAATGAATCATTAAATTACAATATGACTCTTCACATTCCAATATGGACACTTGGAATTTCACTTCTATAAACAATATTACATTTTCCACTCATACCCATATGAGACAAAATAGGGTAGTGACAACATGACAACCTAACAAGACAAAAGACTATGATTATTTAATTTGGGTGAAATCTATCTCAACAAATTTTACTTTATGCTTCTTGGTAACATATCAGTGCCAAGCTCAGTATTGTTCGATGACATCCCCAAACTACATGATGGTGTTTGGCTAGAAGAAGACTCTATCCTCCATAACATCTAGGTAAAATGACTTGGAACCAGTCTCGACTTCACTCTAAAGTAGGAACAACATTGTTTTGATCTAGACTGGACCATCGATGTAGTTTTGCATGTTCTGTCTATTCAGCTCCAAGTCCTTCAGGGTGGTGATCTGTTTTAGTTGCTCCAAGTTGTCTGCTCAACTTAGTGTTCCTAAATTGATGTCATAAATTGTCAACCAGGGCTAGTAAACTGTTTAAGTGAAGTGCACTATATGTGCCTAGGTATCTGCTTCCTACTTCGTTGTGTTTAATGTTTTTCTAATGTTTTTGGTTTTGTGTTATTATGCTAAGAGGAAAAGAACTAAGTGTTTGACAAAGAGAAGTTATTGGTCACACTAAAACATAGCAAAATCTATTCTAAACTATGTATGGCACCTAAGAAACAGAAAATGTTAATTCACAGATTTCAAAACTTGACAAGAAAAATAACTCATAACATGAACTCAATCAAATTCATTTCACTAGAAGTATGTTGGAACAACTTGAGAAAAGGATAAGTTTAATGCAATGAGGTTCTTCTAAGTAAACAACAACTTACAATTATCACAGAGAAAATCTCATCCATGGTTAGAAATTTGTTGGAACACATTTGGAAAAGATTATCTGTAACATAGTAAGGAACCCTACTCTAAATTAAATTATGACACTAAAATTAATCCATTCTGCAACTCAAAATGTCACTATTAAACCTCATTCAAAGGTTTGAAATCTTTTGGAATAGTTTTGGAAAGAGGCAAGTTTGTAAAATTATGAGAAATTGCGGAACAGTCAAGACTTCAAAATGACATTACCAATTCTTGTTCCTATGATAATGATGTTTTAGCAGAGATTAAGAAAAAGAGCAGTTTGTAAATAATGAAGGCCTTTAAGTTTAATGTAACAGAACTAGAATACAACTAGCTAATAAAACTTAAAATACATTAAACAGAACGAACTAATTATGCAATTAACCTCCGAAATACTACAGCTGAACTAAAATGAAATTAATCTCTGAAATACTAAAGATCTATCTCATTCAGTGTTACTGATATTATGGAACAATTCATAAGAACAAGACTGGCTGTACCATTCGAGGTAAGTGAGCATAAAACATAAATTTCAGAAAACTGCCTAAATTAGGAACGAAATAGAGCTAAAGTTACTTATCTAAACAATATACACAGAGCCTATCGGGCAGTAGGGGCCCTCTACCACCAGATTAGCACACGAATCTCCTCAAGATTGCTTCAGATCATGTATTAAAGTTGCTCTTCTTTCATTAAAGGAAAATGCTTCAAAAACAGAGTATTACAGTCTTGGACAACTTAACAATAAAACATCAATCTAGCTAACTGTCTCTCGGTTTCCCGAGTTATTCTTATAAGAGAAATACATAACTGCCCTGGAGAAGAAGTAGAGATAAGTGTCTTTTTAAATTAAAATCAAATTAGAACTCTTGTGGAGGCCTCGTACTTTGCTGAAGACATCTGTAGAGTCCTTGTCCTGGTAGGAATCCACAACTTAGTTTTGGTTTCCTCCACGTGCATAACCATTTGTAGATTTTTGCTCAGACTTCGGAGAGGGCAAGAAATGATGTAGGAGTGTTGTGGAATTCAACCATATGCATTTTTCCTTTAAGTGACACCTGTAACCTGTGTGAACATGAAGATAGCTGCAGAATAGGCGACTAGCTACAGAATGACTGCATTCTATAGCTAAGCCTGATAAAAAATCACTATAGCAACATAACCATAAAAGTATAGCAAGTCAGTCATTGTATGCATTCTTAAAGTAACTTTAATCAATCCTATTGATATTTTAAGCCTATAACTGATAAAGGAAAAAGGAAATGAAGTGAAATTTGGTGAAAGAAAAGGACATCTTTGGGGCTCAACATACCCCCACTGCAAAACATTTGCATGTCCTCATGCAATCAATCCATGTATTCTGAAACTTCTACTAGGACATCTAACCTCCTTTTTCTGATTTGCTTGGTGTTCAATGACATCCTAGGTTTCATTATGACCAACTTGAATCTCAAATTTATAAGTGCCCTGCTCAATTTTTTGTTTTTCTTCTTCAGCTTTTCACTAGCCTTGTACAATTTTTCCATTTGCAGAGAGAGAGTTGTGTTCATGTTACTCTTCAGTTTGACTTGTTCCTTTAAAATTTCATTTTCATTCTTTATATGCCTATTGAGTACTTCTAATTCATATTTGTCTCTTCTTAGTACTTCAATTGCAGATCCTGGTGGACTAGGAGTTTTTCCTCTGCTTTCCGAGGCTCTCTTTTCTAATGACTCAACATAATTATAGATTTGTTGTTTTGCTGGGTCTATCTCCGGAGCTCCTTCATCAAGATCCTCTTCGTGCTGGTACTCAGGAGATCTATCAGTTGGTGTCTCTTCATCTTCAATGTCTATGATGCATGTTTGCTTAACTGTTGTCTTCTTCAATATGCCTCTAAGCCTATGGCTTCGTCTTAGTTTAGATGGTCCCTCACCTCTCTCCTTAGCATACTTTCTTATTATCTTCTCCTTTTTAAGCTGTTTTTTGATTTCAGCCAATTTCTCAGAGATAATCTCCTCACTGTCCTCTTGTATGGACTTACCAGTTTTAAGTTCAATAGATTTGGAAATTTTCCCTCTCCTGCTTCTTCTTGCAAGTTTGCCTTCAGATGGAGATTCCTTGGGTTCTTCAAAGTGATTCCTCAAGAGGAACTCATCCCAATTGTCTCCCACCTTTCTCAAATGATGCTCAATTAGGATTTTAACTAGGCCATGGTGATACAAGGTGGTTTCCAAGAATTGAACCCTCTTTTGGACATTAGAAGCCTTTCTATTTAGGCTATGAAGTAAGAAAAAGGGTAAATTGATTTCTTCATCTAGGAAATGCATCATAAGACGAATGTGATAAAGATATAAGGTACCAAACCTTCCCTCACAAGTTATAATTTTTTTCAAAATGAGCAACATATTTCGCCATTTATTCTTTAGTGCTGAGCTAGGAATGCCCTTCTTGAAAACTGAAATATCCATACCTGGTGTTTTGAGCATCTGCCTCCATGCCTCATTGTGAAATTTCTTGTTTTTGAACCATCGTTCACCTTGCCTTGGTAATTATGTTGCTTCTGCAATGAAGGATTCTGTAATAGTGAACTTGAAATCTCCTATTTCAACTTATGATCCGTTGAAGGATCGTGCAAATGTCTTAGTTACCTCCTTATGAAAACCATTGAACTTTTCCAAAAACTGTAACCACCCAACCTGCTGTAGCATCTCTCTAATCTGTGGGTAACCCTCTAAGTATTTGGTTTCGACTGGTTCGGACCTTACAATGAGACCCATGGCTTCTTTTCTCAACCTTCAATTTACTTCTCCGTTACTGCTCTTCTATTCACGGTAAAAATGGCTGTAGAGAGTTGTTTTCACCCCAAAGATGACTTCTCTGTTTATGCAGCAGGAATTGACTACGGAAAGATGACATGAAGTGGTTTTGGGATGAGTGAAATACGGTGAGGGTGATTCACACGAATTAATAAGTTTGAGAGCTGTCATGGAGGAAAAGACCACAGAAAAATCTCGTGTGAATTTCAAAATCATCACTGAATACTTCAGATTAGTGACGTGACCTAATAGGTCACTTCAGTACTAACCGTTAATTTTTAATAAATGATGATTTGGTATGTCGGAATGGAAGGGATTTTGTCCAAGGATTTTATGATAAGCTCGATAAATATGAATAATTAAAATGACTTTATGAAACATACATATAACTTAACCATACTATAACTTTCATAATCTGTTATCATAATAATTTCACAACTTTACCTTAGCCCTTCCTTTGATATTTATGGTTTTAATATGCTTTTTCTTCCTTTGAAAATCATTGATCCTTCAGTCTTCATAATCCCTTTGATTTTGCTTGTTGACATAGGTGTGCAGGGTCAATTTGTTGCTGAAAAAGTGGTTGCTGGATAGTTTCCTGCAGGGTATCTGGCTGCGGAATATACTTGTAGAAAGCTTTGAAAGATGGAATGAAATGATTTGAAACATGGATGGAACGTTGTGTGAAATGAATTAAAATGGATCATGAAATATGGTGGAATGGAGCATGAGTGAAGTAAAATATAATGGAATGAAATGGATCATAGGTGTAAAGTGGAATGAAATATGAAAAGTGGCCTGCAACTTATGATTTGTAATACTCAATTGCAGGAAGAGATCAAATTTAAAATTCTGAAATGAAAATGAAGTGGACCATGGAATGGAGTGAATCAAGTATGGATGAATGGAGTGAATGAAATATGATTGAAGTGAGACATGATGGAGTGAAATGGATCATAAGTGGAATATGATATATAAAATGGGTCTGCACTTATGATTTTGTGATAGCTTCTTGCAGGAAAAGAACAAATTTGAAAAGCTAAAGTGTCAGAAGGATTCTGATTTTCACTTTATCTTTTCTGTATAAACATGCTAATCAGTGATTAGTTTTCATGTTTATACTTTATTTATTTATTTATTTATTTTTTTCATGCTTTTGAACTCAGAAAATTCAATTAAGTTGATGAAGAAGAAGAATTCTTCTTCATTAACTTCACATCACTGTTTTCCTGGAATCTCTTGACAAATTCTTCTCTAGAAAGTGGCTTATGATACAACTTCAATCTATGACCATTTACAAGAAAAGTGACCTTCTCTTCATCTATTTTCCTAATTTTATTGCTCCATTGTCAAAAATTTTCATAATTTCATATGGCCCAAGCCAATGTGTTTGGAATTTACCTTGAAAATATTTGAACTTTGAATCAAACAAGAGGGCCCAGTCACCTTCTTTGAATTTCTTTTCTTTAATGTACTTATCATGCCATCTAGTCCTTTGCTGCTGGACTATATTTGTTCTCTGGACTGCATCTTGTTTGATCTCATCCAATTCATTAATCTGCTCCAATCTGTGCTTTTGTGCCTCTGTTAGATCAAGTCCTAGCTGAACTGCCATTTTAAAAGTTTGAATCTGAAACTCTATGGGAAACAAGACTTGTTTTCCATAAACAAGTTCATAAGGAGTATGAACTGTTGTGCTTCTCCATGTAGTTCTATAGTCCCACAAGGCTTCAGGAAGCATGTCTGCCCAATCTCTTCTATGTAAATGAACAGTCTTTGTTAGGATCCCTTCAATGACCTTATTAGTAGATTCCACTTGACCATTTTCTTGTGGATGATAAGGAGTATATTTTTTGTGTCTGATTTTGTACCTCTCCATAATTTGTTCCACTAGCCTTGATGTGAATTGAGCTCCTTGATCTGTAACAATTTCTCTTGGGACACCAATACAAGTAAAAATATCCTCAAAAAGAAAATTAACTACAGATAATTCAGTAGCAGAAAGTAATGGCTTGGCCTCTACCCATTTGGTAACATAATCAGTGAAAAATAATATATATTTCTTTTGTCTTGATGGAGGACTAATAGGTCCTACAAAATCTAAAGCCCATTTCTCAAAAGGTTCAATATGTACCTGAGGCTGCAATGGCATCTCACCTGAAGGAGAAGGTTTTCCTACCCTTTGGAAACTGTCACACCTTTTGACATACTCTTTAGCATCTTTAAAAAGGGATGGCCAATAGCATCCTAAATGAAGGACCTTATAAGCTGTCCTTTTATTAGCAAAGTGTCCACCACAAGGTTCATCATGACATGCCTTGAGGATCTCAGGCATCTCATCTTCCCGAACACATCTCCTAATGATAAAATCTGGACTTGTTTTGTATAACTCATTAGCAACCCATGAATATTTTGCACTGTCATAAATGATCTTTCTTTTGTCTCTTGCATTCATTATTGAAGGAAATTTCCCTGAAACTAAATAATTAGCAATGTCAACAAACCAAGGAGTTTGAGTAGAAATTGAAAAAAGATATTCATCAGGGAATTGATCTTCAACTGGAGTATTGTCTTTGATGTTTTGGAGTCTAGATAGGAAATTAGCTACTATGTTTTGTTTCCCAGGCCTATATAGAAAGGTAATGTTGAATTCCTGTAAAAGCAATAACCATCTTATGACTCTGCCATTAGTAATTGATTTGTTCATTAGATATTTAATTGCAGACTGATCTGTGTGAACAAAAGTTTCATAACCTGTTATATATTGTCTGAATTTATTTATGGCACGAACAAAAACTAAGAACTATTTTTCAGTTACAGTATAGTTTAACTCTGAAGGAGTCAAATTTTTACTGGTATAGTAGATGGCATAAGGAATCAGGGCTTTTTGTCCCAATACTACTCCTAAAGCTGTATCTGAGGCATCTGTTGAAATATGAAAAGGTAACTTCTAGTTAGGTCCCCTTAAAATAGGTGCTTCAGAGATTTTTGTTTTCAGGGTCTCAAAGGCTAACTGGTAATCAGGATTCCACTTGAATTCATAGTCCTTGGTAAGTAATTTGAAAAGTGGAGATGCTATCTTGGTGAAGTTTTCTATAAACCTTTGATAATATCATGTAAATCCTAGAAAAATCCTAACATCTTTTTGAAAACTTGGAATAGATAAGTTAGAGATGACTTCAAATTTTGACTCATCAACTCTAATTCCATCCCCTGAAATGTGATGCCTCAAAACAATTCCTTCAGTAAACATCATAAAACACTTCTCATGACTCAGTGAAAGATTTTCTTCTTTACATCTCTTTAAAAAAATTTCCAAGTTTGCTAAGGCTTCTTCAAATGTGTTTCCATAGACTGTGAAATCATCCATATATACCTCTACACAATCATGTATTAGATCTGAAAATATTCCTAGTACTGCCCTTTGAAATGTTGTAAGTGCATTTCATAGTCCAAATGGCAATACTCGGTAAGCATAGGTACCCCAAGGACAGGTAAATGTGGTTTTGTCTTGATCTTTAAGTGCCACTTGAATTTGGTTATAACCACTAAACCCATCTAAAAATGAGAAGTACTTTTTGCCAGCTAATGTATCTAAAACCTGATCTATGAAAGGTAGGGGAAAATGATCTTTAAGAGTAGCTTTGTTTAATTCTCGGTAGTCAATACATACCCTCCATTTACCATTTTTATTTGGCACAACTACCAAAGGAGAATCCCACTGACTATCTGAAATGGGATAGATAAAGTTGACATTTAACAATTTCTGCAATTATTCTTTAACAATCTCCCTAAGATTTGGATTCATTCGTCTTTGAGGTTGTCTGATTGGTTTACAATTTTCCTCTATGTAGATGTGATGAGTGCAAGTCTTAGGGCTTATACCTTTCATATCAGTGTACTCCCATGCATATGCAAAAGAATGTCTCTGTAATATCTTGACTAGCTTTTCTTGTTGAGATTTTTCTAGGTTCTTGTTTATGTTTAAAGTTTCGCCTGGAAATATCTCGATTGTAGAGCTGCCAAATTTATCCATGGAGTAAAGAAACATCTGTCTTGATGATAAAAACTAAATGTTGGATTCTTCTTGAAATTGTTCATGTTTATATTCCGAAGAGGATTCAAAATTTTCTAAGGTATTTAGAATCTGGCTATCTTCACTAATTTCTGAAATTGTGAAGAGAGGTTGTATGTCTTCTTCATCCTCAATCCACTGAGTATCATCTAATTCTATAATTGTCTTTGCTGGAGGATACAAGGTAAGTTTCTTGGTTGAACTACCATCAGAGATGTACATATCACCGGATCTACAACTAATGAAAGCATCAGTTGTAGCTAACCAAGGTCTTCCTACTATGATAGGATGTCCTCCTAGATTATTCTTAGGGGTTAGGATCATAAAATCCACAGGATACTCCCAAGAATCTAGGGACAATGGAATGTCTTCTATTACCCCATCAGGTTTGATCACAGATTTGTCTGCTAATTGTAATAATGTGGGTGTAAAAGGAAGATTAGGAAGTTTCAATCTATCCATGATTTTTCTACTCATGATATTGATTGCTGCTCCTAAATCAATAAGTGTGTTTTGGATCTCAGTTCCATTGATGTGTATTTTAACAACTGGATTTCCTGGGTCTAGATACTTTGGAATGGCAATCTTACCCATCATGATATCTGCTATTTTTCCTGCCAGTTGAATTTTCTTTGTCTCTTTGATTCTTTTCCTGTTTTTTTCATGCTCAACTCCTTTATTGTTTTTCCTAGAATTGGAATTTACTTGATAGCTTGTAATAATGGGATCTTAATACAAACATTTCTCAGATCATCTAGGAAATCATAATTAGGCACCATAATTTGTTTTTCTACACCTCTATCAATTTGTAATCTTTTTGGAAAGGGAGGTGTAGAGGTAGATGTTGATGGCTGCTCTAATATAGGAGTTGAAATTATTTGCTCTTTTTGTTTTGATTTTTCACTATTCAGGTCTTGAAAATATGTGTCTTCTTCAAGACTTTTATTTACCCGTAGAGAATCTTCCTCAGAGTTTTTTTGTTCTTGTATGATTACATAAGGTTTCTTCTTTTCAAGTATTCTTCCAGACCTAAGTTGAACATCATTAAGGTCTAAAGGAGTGATCAAATAGGTTGGAAACTATTGGCCTTCTATCATGTATGTGTTCTGAGGATTTTTATTGTTGGGGTTTGGTATGGGTTGGGTAGGAAACTGATTTGTTTTCTGAGGAAATGGTAATGGAAGTGGTGAATTTTGATGTTGTGAATTTTGAGGATTTTTTTGAGGGTTTTGTTGAAGATTTTGTTGAGGAGGGAAATGTGGATATGGTGGATAGGATGGTGGATATTGATAGTACTGAGAGTATCTTCCATAGGGATTTTGTGCTCCTTGTGCCCAAGTTTGAGATTTATTTTGGAATTGGGGCCAAGGTTGCTGCCAAGAATTCCAATTTGGTGGGGGTTGATTATATAGATGATCATGGAATCCTTGTGTTTGAGGTCCTTGCAGGGGCCTCCTAGAGACAAAATTAAGAGATTCTGTGGAATTTGTAGGGGTTTCTTCTCGAAAGACAGCTTTAAGACCAGAAAGTGAAGGGAAAATCTTGGTCTCATGTTTTTCTGAACAAATTACACAAGTCTCTACTAATTTTGCATCCAAAGGGCACTCTCTCAAGGCATGCTTCTTTCTACATTTGGGACAAAAGATTGCTAAGGCATCAGATTCAACTTTTTCTTGTTTTGTAATTTAAGGACGTCTATTTTTTCACTAAGACTCCCTAAAATATCAGATTTGAATTCATCAAACATATGTCCTATTTCTGCCCTACTTACTGTCCCAGAAGCAGACTTACTTTCCCTTGCAAGAGCAGGGTCTCTTGGTCCTTTTATAGTTTTATATTTCCCTCTTGAAAGGTTGATACATAATTCAACTATTTCAGGTAATGTGAGCTGAGATATATCCCCTTTTCCCATCATGTTAAGGATATTTAACCATTCATCCCTGATTGTCTTTAACAAGAGAGCTTTCAAAGTATCTTGGTCTAAGTTTTCCATTTTTTCTCTTTTGATGTTGTAGTTAAACCTCTCCAACAAATCTTCTAGGTTTTCATCCTCTTTTTGTAGCATTTTAAACACTTCCTCCTTATGGTTGACTGGCATACAGTAATCCAAATACCTCTCTAGAAATGCATGTTTCATGTCTTCCCATGTCCTAATAGAACTGTTGATCAAACTCATAAACCATTTTAATGCTGCTCCTTTCAATGTTGAAGGGAATAGTTTAAGTTTTTGGGCATCTTGTAAGTAGTCATAGGTTCTACATAGGACTTCAAATTCAAATAGGAAGGTTTCAGGATCTTCAGTTTTGAGTCCATAAAAGTTTGGAAGGACAGAGGGTGAAATTTTTTTCATAGTTGCATTGGTTTCTTCATCTACTATAGAAAACCCAAAAGAGCTTCCCATTTCCCTTCTACCTCTTCCTCTGCCTCCTTCTTTACCTCTACCTCCTTCTCCTTCTGCACCTCTACCTCCTTCTCCTCTACCTCTACCTCTACCCCCTCCAAATAATGTATGTTCTCCATTAAAGACTCCTCCTCCTCCTTCTTCTGCCATGGTTGATTCTCCTGTGGAAGTGGAAAAGTTTAGGTCTCTAGTAGGGGTCCTTGAATCTTCTTCTAAGACAAGTTAAGTGGATGAAGTGGAAGGTCTCTCTAATGGAATATTTGATCTCAAGCCTTATATAAGTCTGTGATCAGTATAGGATGGGATGTGGGTTTGAGTTGGAGGTGTGTTGCCCCTTGGTCTTGGTGGAACAAGTGGTGTTCTAGAAATCAAGCTTTTGCTTTTTATGAATCTACCCCTTGAGTCTCTTTCTCTACGCATATCATTGTTTCTGGGAGGTAAGAAACAAGGCTACCTAGTTACACTTCCCCGGCAACGGCGCCAAAATGTCTGCTCAACTTAGTGTTCCTAAATTGATGTCAGAAATTTTCAACCAGGGCTAGTAAACTGTTGAAGTGAAGTGCACTATATGTGCCTAGGTATCTGCTTCCTACTTCGTTGTGTTTAGTGTTTTTCTAATGTTTTTGGTTTTGTGTTTTTATGCTAAGAGGAAAAGAACTAAGTGTTTGACAAGAGAAGTTATTGGTCACACTAAAATAGAGAAAAATCTATTCTAAACTATGTATGGCACCTAAGAAACAGAAAATGCTAATTCACAGATTTCAAAACTTGACAAGAAAAATAACTCGTAACATGAACTCAGTCCAATTCATTTCACTAGAAGTATGTTGGAACAACTTGAGAAAAGGATAAATTTAATGCAATGAGGTTCTTCTAAGTAAACAACAACTTACAATTATCACAGAGAAAATCTCATCCATGGTTAGAAATTTGTTGAAACACATTTGGAAAAGATTATCTGTAACATAGTAAGGAACCTTACTCTAAATTAACTTATGACACTAAAATTAATCCATTCTGCAACTCAAAATGTCACTATTAAACCTCATTCAAAGGTTATAAATATTTTGGAATAGTTTTGGAAAGAGGCAAGTTTGTAAAATTATGAGAAATTGCAGAAAAATCAAGACTTTAAAATGACATTACCAATTCTTGTTCCTATGATAATGATGTATTAGAAGAGATTAAGAACAAGAGTAGTTTGTAAATAATGAAGGCCTTTAAGTCTAATGTAACAGAACTAGAATACAACTAGCTAATAAAACTTAAAATACATTAAACAGAACTGAACTAATTATGCAATTAACCTCCGAAATACTACAGCTGAACTAAAATGAAATTAATCTCTGAAATACTACAGCTCTATCTCATTCAATGTTAGTGACATTTTGGAACAATTCATAAGAACAAGACTGGCTGTACCATTTGAGGTAAGTGAGCATAAAACATAAAGTTCAGAAAACTACCTAAATTAGGAACGAAACAGAGCTAAAGTTACTTATCTAAACAATATGCACAGAGCCTCTCGGGTAGTAGGGGCCCTCTACCACCAGATTAGCACAAAAATCTCCTCAAGATTTCTTTAGATCATGTATTAAAGTTGCTCTTCTCTCATTAAAGGAAAATTCTTCAAAAACAGAGTATTACGGTCTTAGACAACTTAACAATAAAACATCAATCTAGCTAACTGTCTCTCGGTTTCCCGAGTTATTCTTATAAGAGAAATACATAACTGTCATGGAGAATAAGTAGGGGTAAGTGTCTTTTTCAATTAAAATCAAATTAGAACTCTTGCGGAGGCCTCGTACTTTGCTGAAGACATCTGTAGAGTCCTTGTCCTGGTAGGAATCCACTTCTTAGTTTTGGTTTCCTCCACGTGCATAACCACCTGTAGATTTTTGCTCAGACTTCGTAGAGGGCAAGAAATGATGTAGGAGTGTTGTGGAATTCAACCATATGCGTTTTTCCTTTAAGTGACACCTGTAACCTGTGTGAACACGAAGATAGCTATGGAATAGGCGACTAGCTACAAAATGGCTGCATTCTATAGCTAAGTCTAATAAAAAATCACTATAACAACATAACCATAAAAATATAGCAAGTCAGTCATTGTATGCATTCTTAAAGTAACTTTAATCAATCCTATTGATCTTTTAAGCCTATAACTGATAAAGGAAAAATGGAATGAAGTGAAATTTGGTGAAAGAAAAGGACATCTTTGGGGCTCAACACAAGTATTCATCAATCATCTTCCTGACTTGAAATTTTCGTTTAGCTTCAGAGAGTGAGCTGACTGATGGGATCTTCTGGTTTCTCACCATGAAATCCAAATTTTTGTATATATGTACATATGAGGCCTGAATAGTCCCAATGAAAGGGGCGAGTTGGTTGTTGTTCTAGATCAAATTTCGAACTCTTGATTTCTCTAGCTTTGCCTACAACTTCATTTTCTTATGTAGGGTAAGAGATTACCCCTTCTATTGCATTGTCCACTTATGCATGATAGTGATGGAAATTGCACATTCCTAAGGATCTCGAAAAACTCTCTGCTCTTCCATGCCAGCCATGTAAGTGGAAAACTTCCTTATGTATGATCATGAGCTCCTCATAGAGGTCCCACATCATATCTCCAAGTGTTGATACTTCACAAAGTATCACTACTCTCATTTCCTCCAAGTATACCTATAAGGAAATTTCATTTTTTGCTATTGTGCAAATCTATTAATCTCTTGTTGGGAAACCTCTATATTTTGTACCAACTATTTATTATTGGACGTTAAATACTATTATTTAAATATCGCCACACCTTTGAAGGCCAAGTTGGCTTCAACAATGATATTTGGATTCCATCTGGTGT
The DNA here is from genome assembly GCA_034641835.2 of Pinus albicaulis. NCBI lineage: Eukaryota > Viridiplantae > Streptophyta > Pinopsida > Pinales > Pinaceae > Pinus > Pinus albicaulis. The sequence continues at coordinate 931,027,844 of CM076584.1, forward strand.
CTTCCACTATCACACTCTCTCTAATGAATTTAGGTGGTGTATAATCATCCAGAAAATACTTTCTTTGTGCTTGTACAATCCTCTTATTTATTTCATCAAATGACACATTGTACACATCCATTACTAGATCATCATTAGAGGCACTATGTCCCCTCCCGTGCTTGAGGTTAACTCTAAAACTGGAGGTGATGGACTCTGAACAGTGACCTGCAGTGTGCTATGCATTCGATCCACATCTTAATCTTGCGGCTCCGGATCCAAATCCATGTACGCAACTTAAACCAAATATTCAATATGTTGAGAAAGCACTCGATCCTGCATCTGTTCGCTCTCTCCCTCTTCTATTGACTGGTCATGTTCCTTCTCTTCAATCTGTATTAGTGTTGTTTCTTCCACTGTGGCATCTTTCCTTCCTTCTTCTTCCTACTTCTACTTCTCCTCATGTTCTCTTATCCTTTGCTCTAGTTGTTCCCTTAGTTCATGTTATGCTTTCTATGCACTCAACTCTACTTCCTCCAATCTCTACTTATCTCTCTTCCTTTGCTCTACTCTCTGTAATCTTTGCTTCCTCTTTTCTTATGCTTCCAAATCTGCTTGTGTAAGGATTAGATCTGATTTCATCTTCCAGTTTTTTTCTTCCTCTATAGTGCCAGTAGTCTTCTTATTTCCCTTTTCCTATACTGGGTTGTTACCTTTTGCTACCGTTTCTTCTAGAATTTTTGTCGTCTGTGTAGTGCTTTGTGAAGTCCCAGATATATTTTTCAATTCGCGAGGCCTGGAGGCATTATAGAAATTATTCCATGTTTCCTCCTCCGGGCATGGAAATACCCCAGTAACATAGTTGTAGTAGATTCTTGTACTGTGGTCCTTGCAAATTCCCTTCATATCATATATATTGAAGTATTTTGTACCGAACTCAAATTTTACTATGGATTTGGCTTTGTTATCTTCAACTTTGAGATTATTAATATCACATAGTCTAATTTTCAAAGGAAGAGCGGGCCATGGTGCTTTATTATTCCTATGTAGTGTTTTTGAAAACATTGTGACGATATGATATGACACTTCTTGCATGAAAAGCTTGTCGGTGGCATACCTTGGAAAAATATGCGGCGAGATTTGTTTTTTGAAAACTAATAAGTGTGTCTTTTGGTAAGGAAAACCAATATGTGATATCTGATATTGCCTCCATTACTCCTCATGTCATGAAAGGTGGGTCCTGCTCAAAGATAAGCTTGTAAAGTGTATTGATGAAGTGATCAATTAGTTGTTCCATAAATCCTCTATGGTTGTAATCCGAAAGAAGCTTATAGTAGATATGTTGGACATTTTCTCATGGAGTCCATGTCCAGTTCATGCCAGGAAACTAATTCTATGCACAAATTACATATAGTAAGTGTGAAAACATGTAAAAACTTGCTTGCTCACCCTTGGGAGGATAACAAGATTGTGCTACTTGGGATTTCAACTGATGAGCGAAAAAATCTCACCAGTTGAACGACTTCCCCTCATTCACCACCTGGTTCAATAAGATTTCCCACCCCTCATGAAAGTTCTTTGTCTTTTTCTAACAATATATTTGACATGCTAATATGACCAAGAGTTGATAGGCCTTCTTGAGTCACTTTTTCTTGTATGAATGTGTGGGTGTCTCTAAAAACTTAAATGGTCCTTTCACCCATCCATTGAAAATATTTTTCACGCTCACATAGGTTTGGGTGGAATAAAATTATGAGTCCATGAACTTTACTGGCTCAGGGAGATGATACATGCATTGAAAATCCTCTACCAGAAAGGTGGCAAGCTTGTTTCCACTAACCTTGCTCAATGTCATAGTTTTCTCATCAATGTGTAAGGAAATCTAGCTGATGACATCTGCACACGAGAAGGCTCGATATCTGCATACAACCTTGTATAATCCTAACCATCGGATACTGAGATATACATGTCGATATTCAAGATCTTCCTCGGAGTCCTTTGAAATAAAATATTTAACCAAATTCCATGTAAGTGTTGATTCTTTTTCTATAAAAAATTGAGTGTCTACATATACTAGAAAAATTAGTGGAATTTTGAGGTCTAAAATGGGCCTTCTAAGGAAATTATAAAATAATAGTGGAAATAATAAAATAAGATTATATTACATCATCAAATTTTAGAGGGAAAAAGTAAAAACTTCTTTTTCAACTTATCTTTGTATGGGTTTACTCCAATTTCGAGAATAAACACTTGTTTAATGCATAATTCGATTCCTCATCCAATGAGTACCCATGTTACATACTTTCTATGGACCCTTCTACACAAAAAATGAGAAATACATGAAAGTTTGATTTCAATCACATTTTTTCATGTATTTTTCATTTTTCGTGTAGCAAGGTCCATCGAAAGTATGCAACATGGGTACTCCTTTGATGAGGAATTGAATTTTTCATCCAACGAGTACTCCCACTCAGAATTTGAATAAAACCTTATGGAGATAAGTTGAAAATAGGAGTTGAAAAAGGAGTTTTATTATTTTATTATTTTTTAATCTTCTTATTTTTTTACTCCAAAAATTGTGAATCATCCCCCATGGTTGAAATCATCATCTTGAATCCTATTGGTTCTTACAAAGTTTATTTTGGTTGTACATTTTTCTTAGGAGGCCCATTTTAGACCTCAAAAATACCCTAATAGTTAACTAGCGTTGGCTCAAATTCTTCCCCAGTACTGCTTTCAGTGGCCTCTTTTGAAGTATCTCTCTTTGGTACCATTGTATAAATAACTGCTAGGAGAGGTGCTCAATAGCTGTGGTACCTATGGGATAGAAAATGCACTCATGGAAAGTAAACATCATTCTTCTCAAATCTACTTTCAAGGCATGATCAAGCAACAACCAGAAAAATAGAGAGAAGGATTGCGTAATTTTCATTGACAAGAGGGGATGGATTCCTGTGGGAACTGCGCACTGTGTAGTCCTAGAAGCCAGGGATGAATCTTATGGATCGAGACTGCAAAATGTGCAGTTCATCCTAGACAGTGGTCTAGGAGACTATGCATTGGGTAGTCTCAGTGGCCATGGATGAAATCTGATCCCTTGAATGGTGCAATGCATAGTTGGTCTATCATGTACTGCACATTTTGAATTTCCAGAGGCCAAGTTCTTGTCTTTAGCCTTACGATTGCACAATGCCCAACTGGGAAAAGTAAAAACTTGCCAAGGAAAGTGAAAATCTGCCCGAGGGAAGTGTGAAAAATGAGTAGATCTAAGTGATAGTGAGGGCTTGGGTGCAGGTACAACTGAATGTGAATGTATCGATGTGAATAGAGTGTAGAAACTAAATATACTAGAATACAACCAAATCGGTGAGGAGACTTGCTGCAATGACAACCATCAGTGAAAAAAAAAAAAAATATCGATGTGATACTTGTGAAAGGAAAAAATAAATTGGAACAAAACTTATACAAGATAAAACATGTTAAAACACAATAATGCATGGAGAGAAATGAGCAAAAAAATTCTCACACAAGCAAAAAAAAAAAAAAAAGCGACAGAAAAGGGGATAAAAGAGATAAAAGTGAAACTCTCCCAAAAAAAGTGACGAAAACCACACCGAAGTTTCCTTGATATCCTTGGGAATGCTATAGATCCAATATCGTAGGTTAAAATGAGATCTATAGCCATCAATTAAATTGATTTGAGAAAATTAGGATTTATGATGCGCACGCCTAAAATCAAGGAAAAATCGAAACATGGCGAAAGTTTATAAAAATAGCTATTGTCCCTCCTTTGGGATACTATAATGGATATGTATTTTTTAGCGATGCTTTTTTTTTATAATATTTTTCTTCGCTTTCCCAGAAAAAAAAATTTCCATGCACTTTGTTGGGAAAGATTGCACAATTCAGGGGAACTGGGAAAATTTCCAGTTCATTGCACTGCGCAGTTTCTGAGCTCAGTGAGGGATTTCATATTTTCTGGACTCAGTGTTGGGCTACCTTCCATGATTGTGGATTTTTTGAGTTCAAGGCTGACTTCCAATCTAAACTACGAAATTAAAATCATCAAGGTTGCTTGCCCTCAACAATTGCGGAGGTTCTGGAGGAAATCCTTGAACTGTTGTGCATTAACCAAGTCAGGAGGTTAGCTTGTGACTTAGAAAATTTGGCTAAGTCTGAAAACAAGTATACACAAGCACAAATAAAAGTATAAGTCTCAATCATATTATGAATACTTGATAGAAGTGCAAGATAAGATCATGTTAGTAGAAATTCAGGCTCCAAAATATAATCATGGGAAAAATCTTGGAGGGTGCTTGTAGCCACTACAACTCAGGCGACACGCTGGTAGAACTCTAGCTCTTTGAATGTATATTGTCTCATGCAAAACTGGCCTCACCCTTCCAAAAGTATTATTTGATTCATTGAATTCCACATATTCCTCACTTATTCTGAGTTAAATACATTGTCCTTACCATTCTCTTTATCAGTGACACACTAACCAAGCCAAGTCAAACTGAGTTGTTTCGATTAGGGATGAGGAGTTTATAAATTCACAAGTAAAATAATTTTTTAGAGTCTTATTTTTCATCTTTGGTCTTGCTCTGCTGCCAGTAGGCCGAGGAAATACCCTGATGGAGTCACTTCTGGAACACAAACATTTCTCCACTTCCAGTGAGCCTAGATAGTACCCTGGTGGATTTTCTTGATTCACCTCTTTGCGAACAAATATTTTCTCTTCTTTCACTCTTTCTTTTTATTTTTATTTTTATTTTTTTTCATTTTTTGTTTGTTCAAATAATGGTGCATAAGCACTTATTTATCTCATAGGGCGGAAGAGGGATCCCAACTTATTGACAGCAGAAGAGGTTGTCCCTTTAGAGAAATATTTTTATATACACCTATGACATACTTTTTAAGGTTTTCCTCCCCTCCTTACTCTACTCGACTAAGTTGAAAAGGATTAATTGAAAACATAAAACCAATTTAGAGTGGGTGGTACTAGCTAAAATTCAAACACCTTGATTTCAATGCAATTTTCTCCTATAAAGAATGTATTTTCCATCAGTGTGTCATTGAATAAAAGGATGCAATATTTACACAAAGAGAGGGAATAGACAACAAATTGGACGTTGATAGTAGTACAATCTCCTCTTGGATTTTAGCATGCTTTCTTCAGAATTCAAACATGTTTTCGTGCGAAAACTATCATATAACTAGAAATAAAAAATAGGAAGGAAAGAGCGGAATGGAAAGAAAATCAAAGTAAAGCAAAGAAACACAATCAAAAAAAAAAAAAAAACTACTCCTACTCCTACCCTAAGCAAAGCATAGGCCAAAATCACATGAAGTGATACTTCCAATGAAACCACCGATGCATTGGCTGGCCTATGTAGGTGAGGGAATGCAAGTCAAGAAATATATACAAGCATAACAATAAAAAATAAATATAAGATAATGAAAATTACAACGTTTGAAGTTTAAATGTACACATAGAAAAGTAAAATAAAAAAGTGTATGTAAGACATCTTGTGGAGGAATCATGGTGTTCAGACACATTGCAAGTGAAAGACATGCAAGAAAAAAATTTTGAACTACAAAGATGACCGAAAAAAAATAATGAAGAAAAATTTTGTTTTTATACAGAGCTCACTATGTACGAGTCCTTCAATGATTCAGTGATAGGATCGTGTAATAGAGGTGGAGTATCCGAAAATTGTAAAACAGATTGATATTCAATATGTGTGGCAGAGTAACAAGGAGCTTATAAATATTCAACACTCTTCTGATGAGAGGTCGAAATGACCTCAAGGCCACGAGGACCTAACATAACCATCAACCGAGGTTGAAGTGCCTCGACAACTTGAGGACGTTCCAATTCATTGGAAGGTATATCATCAAATATTAGTGGCTTAGAACGATCAACAATAGAAAATTCATAATCATGACCAACTGAATCAATGAAAAGGTGACAATAGCCATGATAAAAAATTTCAAGATCATGAATGGACACATCCTCGTGATCTTATGAATCATAGAGAGCGGGAGATGAAAAATGAAAAATTTCACCCTCTATGTTTTTAGAAAGGTAAGATGAGAGATTGGAAAGATCAAGAGTAGAGGATTCATCCTCTCCACATATGGATGAAAATATCACATTACACATGTTCTATGAATGATCAGAAGTAGGAGCATCATTAAAAAACAAATTTTCACTAGATTGAATGGATATGACAGAATGGAAATATCACTAGAATTATGATTTGGGGAGAAGTCATTAAATGAGGGCGAAAATTCAAAAAAAATTCAAGGGCTCATCTTGTCATTTGGCCCTCCTTATAGCACCAGAAAATTTGACGTTGTTGGACCCAGAAACATTCAGGGGATCTCCCTGATATGAAGTTCCAATTAGACCTCACATTGTTTGGAGTAGGAGTCCCTGCAGAGGGGTGTTAATGATCTACCTTCGTTTGCAAAACACATAGAGTAGTGCACCGTATCTTTGGTGAGAACAAGTTTGTGACCCTGAGCATAGTCAAGTGAGATGTGTGATGGTTCTAACACACAAAGGGAAAATGAAGTTTTCCCCTTGGAATCCTGTAATAGTATGCAACTTGGAAGGAACACATGAGAAAAATGACATCACAGGAACTAAAAAGAAGAATAGTCCACAAATTTAGGTGATATATTAATACATCAAAACACATCCAAAAATAATCATACAAATGAAAAAATAATATTTCATAAGCATATGCGTAAGTTAAATAACATATATCGCAAACACAACAAGAGGAGTCCCACTATATCCACAACATATGCATGGAAGTGTGCTAGCTGTGAGTTTTATTAAAAGTGATAGTTCCAATCATACATACAAAATTGACAAACCACTTTCCCCAATAGTAGAATTTGAATTCTACTACACCTGCTCCTCCAAATAAGTATACTCCCAAGCTCTTCCGAAGAATAAGCCTAGCAAAAAACTTGGCTCCTAAAAATCCCCCTACATGAGTTATGAGGATCTATTTATAACAAAGGGGGATGACCCTGCACATGCCCCTTTGTGACTATTGGAATCCCCTCATGTATCTTCAACTTCTTTACAAAATGACTCATTACATTAATGAATCTTCAAATTCCAATATGGACACTTGGAATTTCACTTCTACAAATAATATTTCATTTTCCACTCGTACCTATATGAGACAAAATAGGGTAGAGACAACTTGACAACCTAACAAGAAAAAATAATATGATGCATGAGTTTGGGTGAAATGGATCTCAAAAAATTCTAGTTGATGCTTCTCGGTCACATATTGATGAAAAGCTCGGTACTCTTCAATGACATCCCAAAAATACATGATGGTGTATGGTTGGAAACTGACTCTAGCCTCCATAGCATTGAGGTACAATGATTTGGAACCAGTCTCGACTTAGCTTTCAAGAAGGCACAACATTGTTCGGATATGGACCGAACCTCCGATGTAGTTTTACATGTTTTGTCTATTCAAATCCAAGTCCTTCTAGGTGGCGATCTATTTTAGCTGCTCCAAGAATTCATCGATTTCCTTCCTGACTTGATGTTTGCATGTAGCTTCAATGAGTGAGCCGAATGATGGGATATTGTGGGTTCTCACCATGAAATCCAAATTTTTCTATATTTGTACATATGAGGCTTGAATATTTCCAATGAAATGGGTGATCTGATTGTTTTTCTGGATCAAAATTTGAACTCTTGCTTTCTCTAGCTATTCACGCGGCTTCATTTTGTTCAACAAGGTAATTGGTGCCCCCTTGTATCGATTGTCCACTGATACACGAAGGTGGTGGCAGCTTGAAAATTCCTAAGGATCTTGACAAACTCTCTACTCTACCGTTTCAAGTCATGTAAGCAGAAAACTGCCTTATGTATGGTCATGAGCTCCTCATAGAGGTCCCACATATTATCTCCAAGTGTTGATACTTTAGCAAGTATTGTTTCTCTCATTTCCTCCAATTATACCTGTGTAGAAAGTGCATTATGTGTTGTTGTGGAGAGCTATTCTATCTCTTGTCGGGCAACCTGTAGATTTTGTACCAACTATTTATTCTCGGAAATCAAATACTGGGTGTTAGATCTCGCTACATCTGTGAAGGAAAAGTTTGCTTCGGCAATGGCATTGGGATTCCTACTGGTGTCTTCCAGTATCACACTCTCTCTAATGAATGTAAGTGATGCATGATCATCCGAAAAATGATTTCTCCATGCTTATACAATCCTCTTTTGGAGTTCATCAAATCAAAGATTGCACACATCCATTACCGGATCATCATCAAGAGGAAGTATGTCCCCTTCCTCGCTCGGGGCTAAATTTGTCGCTGGAGGTGGTGGCGTTTGAATGGTGACCTGTGGTGTGCTAGGCATCAGGTCCAGATCTTCATCTTGCAGCTCCGGTTCCAACTCCACATCTGCAACTTTAATCAATTCTTCAAATATTTTGTGAGCAAGCTCCCGATCCTACATCTATTCGTTCTCTCCCTCTTCTATTTGTTGGTATTAGTCCCACTCTTGAACCTGCATTGGTTCCATTTATTTCGTTGTGGCACCTTTCCTTCCTTATTCTTCCTACTTTTGCTTCTCCTCCTGTTATCTTCTCCTTTTCTCCCATTCTTCCCTTATTTCATGTTCTTATTTATGCACTCTCATCTCCGCTTCCTCCAATATCTGCTTCTCTCTCTTCCTCTGTTTTTCTCTCTGTAACCTATGCTTCCTATTTTATTTGATTTCCAAAGCTTCTTGTGTGAGGATCAAATTTGCTTTGATCTTCGAAATTTTTTATTACTTTGTAGTGTCTGCAACCTTCCTCTTTCCCTTGTCCTATACGGGGTTGCTGCCTTCTGCTAACGTTTCTTTTAGAATTACTGGCATCTGTCGAGTGGCTTGTGAAGTACCAGCTATACTAATTTCCTCGTGGGGCTTGGAGGCATTATAGAAATTATTCTATGGTTCCTCCTCCAGCCATTGAAATAACTTGCTGACCCAATTGTAGTAGATTCTCACAAAGTGGTCTTTGAAAATTCCCCTCGGTTCATACATATTGAAGTATTTTGTACCAAAATCAACTTTACTGTGGCTTTGGCTTCGGTATCTACAACTTTGAGATTCTTAATGTTGTATAGTCTGATATGAAAATGAAGAGTTTTCCATGGTGCTTTCTTATTCCTGTGTAGTGTTTCTAACAACATTCTGGCGAGATGATATGACACTTCTTGCATGACAAGTTTTTCGGTGGCATATCTTGGCAAAATATGCGGCAAATTTTGTCTGTCAAACACTCCAATAAGTATGTCATCTAGTGCTGAGTCATAAAAAGGTATCTTTTGAACACCCAATTAGGCTACATTAATTATCAATCCGGGAGCGACTTTTTATTTCAAGAGTGTACTCTGTTTGAGGCTGCAATTAACTCAGAGTAATGCTATGAAGATGTAGTACATAATGTTAAATATAAGAGTAAACAGATGCTTGTAAAGAAATCTAATTACAGTAAAATAAATGGAAATTCTCTAAAATCTTAACTACATCAATCTGCAAACCATCGATCAGGGATACAGTAGCAGTAACTCCTTCCCTTAGAAATCAATGCAACTGAAATCACATTGAGGCAAGATAACCAATCTGGGAACTTGGAAGCAGTAACCAGTGTTCTCTATAGTTGGTGGTCTTGTTATTAAAGCAATAGAAATGAAATCAAGCTCGAACTACTTGCTGATAAAGATAACTGAAAAGAACTACAAAGGCTAGAAAGGAACAACAACTCATAATTCATATTCATTCACAACAAATATAACCAATCTATCTGCTAATCTGAAGCTATGAATCAGAAATAAACAATAAAAAGAAATGGAAAAACAACATGAATTGAACAACAATTATAATTCTAACGCAATCAAGCAACTAATCTCCATACTCCAATCCTGTCAACAGCCAATACTGCACAACAATCAATTATAACAAATCATAAACCAATAGAACAACAACTAGAATCGATTATAGAACAGTAAAGATTTTATAACGATAGCAAGATAAATGAACAACGAGTGTACTTCTTGCAAAGGATAAAATAGAAATGCAATTCGTTAATGAATATGTATTCAATCGAATAGTAGTCAATCAACTATGTAATCAAAATACCTTAAACACAACTTCACACAACAGTAAGAAAAGATTAAAAATACAAACAGCAAGGTAATTCCACCAGAGCTGGGCCCTTAGCGCCAGTGAAATACTGCTGGGAAACTTCAGAACTTAAGAGGTGAAATGAAATGCGTGTTTGATATTAATCAAACATAAAGTATTAGAGAGGTTGTTATCTCAAAGCCGAGAGTCAATAAACATAATATTACAAAGGAAATGTTTGAATATAAGAACTTTACGACCCCTTGATCACTAAAGGATGTTGTTTTATTTAACAGACCCTGACGGACAGGACAAGGAATAAGATGAATTTGAACAGTGATCCCTTAGGATCGAAGGATCCTGAGGGATTCACTCCCCTTCTTTTAGTTATCATCTTGGTTTACTTTGACCGAAGCCGAGCTGTCCCCTGCATTTTCTTAGCAATTCATTCGGATCTCCTCGTCTTTGGCTAGATGTGGTTTAACGCTGATGGAGCAGTAGTTACATTGATCTCAGCCTCGCCTTTGGTACAACTGTTCACCTCATCTAATTCCTGTTTTGTCAAAAAAAAATCAATCTTTAGTCATCTTTTTACAATAAACACAAACCTTTCCAATTCTACCATAATTATTATAATAAATTACCTTCCTAAGGTAAAAAGGAGTATGTCTATAGTAAAAGAATGAGAAGATACACAGTAATTTCATACCTTTTTCACTGCCCAACATACCCCCTGCTTAATCTTTTTCATGTCCTCATGAAAACTATAGTTCACATGGAGAGCAGTCAAAGAATAAGCTGGATAAGGTTTTTCATCAAAAGGCCTAAAACCATGCAGTTCAGCTAATTCCTCAAAAACATGCTCTGTCTGTCCTTCGGGGAGTTTGTAAATGGCTTTGTAGTCTGAAGCAGGATACCATGCAATAGGGAATTTAAAAATACAGGCAAATTTACAGTGCATTTCTGTTTTAATACAACCAGTAATTTAAGGTGGCGAGGTCTTATCACATCTTTCCTTCCGTTGCACGTTATATAGGCCTGCACTATCTTGGCCAATTCCGTCCATGGTTCCCCCAATGATGCTTCCTGAACTCCTTTGCCTTTGACAACTAATGTCTGTCCACCATCCTGAAAAATCTTCATGGCTTCTTAAAGCCTGAGCTTCTTCTGCGTCCATATAGTTCCTTGTGCTAGTATGTTAGACACTTCTGCAGTTATTTCATCGGATACAGCTATTTGTCTTCCTCTAACCATGGAGAACCCTTCTTGCAAGTTCTGTAAGAATTCGGTGACCACTGCTTCATGAGGTTGTTGCATCCTCATGAAATATGTAATCCATCGTAGTCTTTCTAAAATCTCTGGTGCAACATCAGAAACGACCAGCACCTGTGGCTCACTGTGAATTGGTTGTCCTCCCATCGTCTCTGCACTCTGTTAGTTCTTTCCAAACACACAGTGATCGCAATGGAACAACACAACAAGTTAAATTGGAATAATGTCATTAATTTTTTGTTATTCCCTAAAATGCAGGGATTTGGTTCGCATACAGGTAAAGAAATATCAGGATTTGATCTGCATGCAGACATCCGCGTCCCCCTTGATGGATGATAGGTTTCCCTCGACTGTCAATTGAGAGAGGCAAGTGTGGCACAACAGTAGTACAACAGGAAAAAGTAGGCATAATTATTATACATTCAATCAAATTATAGCAATTACTGAAATCAATGCATGTGATAAATCGGTAATAGATATAAAATTGTTTTGTAATGATTCAAATATGAGGAGAAGGGACATCTTAAGATGAACATAAGTATAGATGCATTATTTACCACTTCAAACTAATATGATCGATTTATAATGATTTTCATGTATAATGGGTTCGAAATCAAAGGTTAAGGATTCATACTTTCATTTGATATTTAAATAGAGATATAGGACAAAGGGTTAAATATGACTATTGATGTGTATAAATGTGACTCCAATACCATCATCAGAGCTCTGTTTCCCATAGGTGTCCATAACCTTGACAGAGTTGCTTTATCACCCTTGGAACCATTGTCCTTTATTAATGCTGAGGAAGTTCTTGTTAAATGTCATAATGGAGGCCATTGTGCTGGCTTGGTGACCAGATAAATCACAATGCCATTCACCTGGAAGAAATGAAAAGTAGGCAGGTCGGCTCGTGATGAGACCTCTTGTTCCAAGGACTTCTTAATTTTTTTCAATTGTCCATTGGACCATATCCCTGGTTTGGTGGCCATGATGGGAATGCCACTTCACTGACTTCCTTATGATCATGGTAGGCTGGATCTTGATGAGACCCCCTATCCTCCATTTTCCAAATCATAAACTTATTAGTGGAACATATAAATATTTTTCTTTTTCACATAGCACTTTCCTAGTTATTCATAAAGGATGGTTCAACACTCCTTAAGAGTAGGGATGGTGGAAGAAGTCTGGACATCTCAATAGAAAATAATATGCCCTTATTCCTACTCCATAAATAAAAATCAAAGAAATTTATAACGTATGGGAAAGAACCAATCATGATAAGGATAATTGATCAGATTAATTCAATGGTAATAAAACAGCAAAATTATGTTATTGATTATGTCCCTTTTTCCTGTTTTCTTATCATTACTAAACAATTTTCTTAAAAATTACGATTTATTTTGATTTTATGATTAGATTAAGCTTTAATTTGTATGATTGTATATAAATAATATGTTTGCCTTTATAAGAGTCATCAGAAATTCTCAAAATGCTAATCTAAAACAAAAAAAAAACAATCCACTCAAAAGGTGTTGTTCCTTTAAAAAGAACAGCAGAAACAATTTGCGGAAATGATGTTCCTTCAAAAAGGAACAACAAAAACACTCTGCGGAACTGTTGTTCCTTCGAAAGGAACAAAAGAAACAAAACTCAAGACAAACGAAATAAACAAAGTTTTTGAAAAAAAAGCAAAATTCCATGAAACAAACAACGAAAACTGAAATAAACAGAGATTTGAAAAAAAAAGAATTCCCTAAAACAAATAATCCAAATAAATGAACAATATTTATGTACAAAATTTAAAAAAGAAATGATTTAATAAACTGGTGCGGAGGAGGAGTTATCCCCTTCAGCCAGAATTTCCATGGTAGAATCTTCCTGTAACTGTTGGTAAAAGGATTCCCGGGTAAGCGGTTTATGATACAATAGTACTCGATGATCGTTTACCTTAAAGGAATGCATAGATCCATCAATGGTAGCTAATGTAATAGTGCCATTATCATGCACTTTTTGTATTTCATAGGGTCTGAGCTATCGTGTCTGGAGTTTCCCTGGAAAATCCTGAAACCTAGAATCATATAGGAGTGCCCAGTCCCCTTCGTGGAAGATCTTTTCTTTGATAAGGGCGTCATGCCATTTTTCTCTCTGTTGTTGGATTAACGCTGTGTTCTTCAGAGCAGAGAGCCTAATTTCATCCAATTCATTAATTTGCTACAGTCTTTTGGCTTGGGCTTCATTTAGATCTAGACCCACCTTTTGAGTTGTTCTTAATGTCTGAATTTCAAATTCTATTGGAAAGATGGGTTCTTTTCCAAATACCAATTGATATGTTGAATATCTCGTAGTGGGTCTCCACGTTGTTCGATATGCCCACAATGCTTCTGGCAATCTGTAGGCCCAATCTCGTCTGTGTGAGGCAACATTTTTTGTCAATATAGATTCAATCATCTTGTTCATGCTTTCTACTTGGCCATTGGCCTGTGGGTGGTATGGGGTTGTAATCTTGTGCTGAATGTGGTAGTTTTGTAGTGTTTCAGATAATTTATTACCTACAAACTGTGGTCCTCCATCTATGATTATGTCCCTTGGGAGGCCATATCGCACAAAGATTTGGAAAACAAACTGTATTACAGAGTCCTCTGTAGCTTTTGAAAGTTCCTCTGCTTCGACCCACTTAGTGACATACTCAGTTGCAACTAGGATATATGTTTTTTGGTTTGAGGGAGGGCTAATAGGGCCAACAAAATCAAGTGCCCAACGTTCAAATGGTTCAATCACTAGTTGAGGGTTCAAAGGCATTTCATCAGACTGCCCAGGGCGACCTGCCCTTTGGCAGCTATCACAGGCCTGCACAAATTTTTTAGCATCTTTAAAGATGGTAGGCCAATAATAGCCTGTTCGTAAAACCTTATGGGTAGTTCTATGATCTGCAAAATTCCCGCCACATTGCCCATCATGGCATGCTTTTAAGATATCAAATACCTCGTCCTCCTGGACACATCTTCTTATTTGCATATCTTCCCCTGTGTGAAATAGGTAGCCCCCAATCCAAGAGAATCGGGTACTATGCTGTATTATTTGTTTTCGTTCATTAAGGGATAGATGTTTAGGTAATTTACCTATTGCAAAATAATTTGCTATATCAGTATACCACGATGTTCTGATAGTAACATCGAACAGATGTTCATCTGGGAAGTGGTCTTCGACTGCTTCTGTATCTGTTGGCTTTGGCATTCTTGACAGAAAGTCAACTACAGGGTTCTCTTTCCCAGGTCGATCTTTGATTGTAATGTCAAATTCCTGCAATAAAATCAACCGTCTTGTCACTCTTCCATTTGTAATAGGTTTATTTGCTAAAAATTTAATGGCAGAGTGATCAGTATATAGTACTACATGATACCCAGTTATATAATGTTTAAACTTATTTATAGCATGTAATATAGCTAAAAATTCCCTCTCAGTCACAGTATAATTTAATTCAGTAGGGGATAGATTTTTGCTAATGTAATAGATTTCATATGGCTTCTTGTCTTCCTCCTGCCCAAGTACTGCTCCAATTGCTGTGTCTGAGGCATCGAATTAAATTTGGAATGGAAAATTCCAATTTGGGCCCCTCAACACTAGGGCTGTTGAAACAAGCTTCTTCAGATCATTAAAGGCATTGTC
Organism: Pinus albicaulis; assembly: GCA_034641835.2. Taxonomy (NCBI): domain Eukaryota; kingdom Viridiplantae; phylum Streptophyta; class Pinopsida; order Pinales; family Pinaceae; genus Pinus; species Pinus albicaulis. The sequence continues at coordinate 931,042,920 of CM076584.1, forward strand.
ACATTTATCTGTCCAAATGAAATCAACATTTCCAGTTAGTGCATATAAAGTTGCAGCTATTCGAGAATAATCTTCTATAAATCTTCTATAGTAACCAGAAAATCCAAGAAAGCTACGTACCTCTGTTTGTGTGGTGGGTGTAGGTATTAACAAGATTATTTGAATTTTAGTTGGGTCCACTTGAATTCTAGCTGCTGAAATATAATGCCCTAAGATAACTCCTTCGATCATCATCATATGACACTTTTCATGGCTTAAACAAAGCCTAGTGTCAATACATCTGTGCAATACCTTTTCTAGATTTTCTAATGTAGGCTCAAAATCATCTCCATAAGGTGTGAAATTATCCATATATACTTCGAAGCCTTCATTTATTAAGTCTGCAAAGATGCTGAGAATGGCCCTTTGGAATGTAGCAGGGGCATTGCATAGGCCAAAAGGTAAGACTCGGTAGTCAAATGTCCCCCATGGACAGGTAAAAGTGGTTTTTTCTTGGTCTTCAGGGGAAATCTGGATTTGATTGTACCCACTGAAGCCATCGAGGAAATAAAAGAATTTCTTTCCTGCCAATGTGTCTAATACCTGGTCAATGAAAGGAAGGGGAAAGTGGTATTTCTGTGTTGCCTTGTTAAGTTCACGATAATCTACACATATTCTCCACTTTCCATTCTTTTTTGGTACCACTACTAATGAAGAGATCCACTTGCTATCAGATATTGGGTAGATGAAATTAACATCCAATAGCTTTTGTAATTCAGCTTTCACAATATCTTTGAGGTGAGGGTTTAGTCTTCTTTGGGGTTGGTGAATGGGTCTTGCATCTTTTTCAATATAGATGTGGTGTGTGCACAATTGAGGGTCAATTCCTTTCATATCGGGGTAATCCCATGCAAAGGTTGCTTTGTATTTTCATAATAATTGGACCAACTTCTCTTCTTGTTCAGCAGTAAGATTTTTGTTAATGTTTAGAGTTTTTCCCGGCTCAATTTCTACAATCTTGCTATTGTATACAAAAGTAGTGGGTATTACTTGATCAGGAATATCTTTCAAAGGATCTTCTTCTTCTTTATTATCAAATGCTGCCTTGATCATGTGACATTGTAGATGAGATCTGATTTGTGGTTTATTAATAAAACTATTAATGATATCATCCTCTATTTGATCTTTAAAATCAAGATAATTTTCTACAGTTAGAGGTGATCTCATATTTTCCATAAGATATGATACAGGTTGTTTTTTTGTTTTGATTATTGATAGACTTGGTTGGGCTGGGGGATATAAAGCTAAATTCTTGACATAGTTTCCCCTTGTTATTGTCATGTTGCCTTGTCGGCATCCAATATAAGAATCGGCAGTTGCCAACCAAGGTCTACCTAAGATTAACGGATGTCCTTCTAGCCGGTTCTTTGGATTGATAACCAGGAAGTCAACAGGGTATTCCCAGGAATCTACAGATACCATTACATCTTGTAGTGTACCTTCTGGTTTGACTACCGATCGGTCAGCCAATTCCAATAAGGTTGTTGTTGGTTCTAGCGATGTAATGCCAAGTTTTTGACAAGTGGTGGTTGTTAGGATTATGATTTTTTCTCCCAAATCAACTAAGGCATTTGGAAACAATTTCCCATGGATTTGCACTGTCACTATAGGATTTCCTGGGTCTTCATATTTTACGAGTGTTTCCATTCCTAATAATAAGTCAGATAAAGCACTGACTATTTGGACAGTTGGATTGGTGGTTTTTCTCCTCTTTGGATTCTTTATGCAGAATTCCTTAATGGTTTTTGCATATATAGGAATGTCTTGGATAGCGTGGAGGAGAGGGATTTTTATACACAAATTTTTTAATTCTCCCAGAAGATCAAAATTAGGATGTTCTAATGCACATGGTATGATTAATCATTTTGGGAATGGTGGAGAGGAAGCTGTTACTTGTTGTTGATTTTGTTGTTGAACCTCCTTCTCTTTTTGTAATGTTTGTTCTACAGGTAACAAATCTTCAATATGAACATTATTGGTTCTCTATGTTTATACTATGCACCCAGACCTTAATTGAAGGTCATTGCACTCCCTCAGTTCAGTTTCTAATTCTGGAGGTCCCATTATTTGGATAGACTGAACTGGCCTATTGTTTGGGTTTGGGTTGGGTTGGGCTGGGAGTTGTGGTCTTAAGTTGGTCTGGGGGTTTGTATAGGGAGCTGGCAGTGTAGGTTGAGAGGGAGGGATTGTTCCAGCTGGCTGATTTGTAGGTCTTTGCCAGTTTGACTTCCAGGCGTGACTCTGGGAAGTAGAGGGGGACCATTGTGTAGGATAGTTATTATTTTGCCAAAACGGTGGGCAGAAAGGAAAGCTAGGCCAATTATTTTGATTTGTTTGATTTGGCCAAGATGTTGTAGGGAATGGCTGTTGTGACCAATTGGGGAAAGGTGGTTGATTTTTCCACATTCCACTATATTGCTGAGCATTATATTGAGGAGGTTGGAAATAAGAAAATGGATCAGTTGGCATACCTGATTGTCGTGGCTGCCATTGTCGGTGCTGATTAAGCAGACATACCACTTCTGATTCTTCTTCTGCCTCCTTATAAACTGCTTTTAGGCCAGGAAGCGAAGGACATCCTTCTGTTGGGTGATATTTCGTGCAAATGGTGCAGAATTTGATCACATCCAACGGGCAGTCTTTGTGGCTATGTTTCTTCCTGCATCTGGGACATAATATTGCTAAATTTTTCTCTACTTCTGCTTGCTTTTGTTTGGCTTGCATGATGTCAAACTGCGTTGTTAGAGTCCCAAGTATGTCTGTCTTAAAATATTCTAGCAGATTTCCAATCTTTGCACGAGTCACACCTTCATTAGAGGTCTAATTTTCTCTTGTAATCATATCATGTTCTGCTGATTTTAGCCTTGTATTGCCCCTCGAACTCCTGATACACAAGTCAATGATGTTAGCATAAATTTCCTGATATATATCACCTTTTACCATAATATTCAATGTTTCAACCCATTGATCTTTCATTCCCCTAATTAATGTAGTTTTCAACACATTATTAGGTAAGGGTAAGGATGCATAAGGAGATCTCTGAAGATTGTATTGAAACCGTTCCACATATTCTTCCAAGGTTTCATTTGGTTTTGCTGTCATTTGGAATATGTCATCTTTTAGTTCCCAAGACCTGCAATAATCTTGATACTTCTTTAAAAATGCAGCTTTCATCTGATCCAAATCAATTATGACACCCCCACCTAATCCCATAAACCATCGTAAGGCTGCTCCTTTTAATGTTGAAGGGAATAGTTTTATTTTTTGGGGATCGGTGGTATAATCATATCCCTTGCATAACACATCAAATTAAAAAAAAAAACGCATCTGGATCTTCTGATGTTAAGCCATGAAATGTGGGAATATGTTGAAGCGGAATGGCCTTCATAGGCACATTAAATGCAGTATCTACTATAGGATATTGTAGCGTAGAGGTTTGCTAGGGTGTCTGCTAGTTCTGATTTTGGTTCTGGGCCATTTGGTCAAAACTGTGCCAATATCCTTCTAGGATCTCCAAGGAATTTCTAGGCTGACTAGCAGGGACAGGAATGGCTTTGACAGCACTCCCCTTATCTGGAATGAGTATTCCTTGTTGGCCTACTGTTTGAGGTGATTCAAGGCCTTGGTTTTAAATGAGTTTAACAACACTTCCCTTATCCAGACTGCTTATTTTTTGGGCTATTTCAATAGGAGATGTTGGGTCTCCTGTTTCTCATGTTTCCCCTTCTCCTTCTCGGAGATTACTAGAGTTCCCTTCTTGAGGGGAAATTATGCAGGGATTCTCAATTTCTTGGGAATCTTGCTCAATCCCCTCTGTTTGACTATGTATCTCAGCAAAGACTTCAGATGGTGACTCTGTAGCCTGAAGGGAACTAGTAGGCTGTCTAGAGATAGCTTTTCTAAATCCTACTGATGGTTGAGATTCAGTTCTTTTAAGGATTTCTTCAACAAAATTTGTCTGCCCAAGGGTCACCGATCCCTTAGGTTTTTCAATTTTAGGAGGATTTTTTTTTCTTAGTTGATCTATTCATTCAAGAAAACAAACCTTCATTCCTACCTAAAGAAAGAAGCTTACCTACTGCTGCTGTGAAGCAGACTGTGAGCAAGTGTGTTTCTTGCCCAGTGCGTTTCTTACCTTCCTTCTTTAATACCCAATTCTTCGCAAGCAGAATAAAATCAGCCGTGCATCACTCTTTTGAAATAGCATACACTCTCCTTGGCAGCAACGCCAAAATGTTGAGTCATAAAAAGGTATCTTTTGAACACCTAATTAGGCTACATTAATTATCAATCTGAGAGTGACTTTTTATTTCAAGAGTGTACTCTGTCTGAGGCTGCAATTAAATCAGAGTAATGCTATGAAGATGTAGTACAAAATGTTAAATAAAAGAGTAAGCATATGCTTGTAAAGAAAGCTAATTATAGTAACATAAATGGAAATGCTCTAAAATATTAACTACATCAATCTGCAAACCATCGATCAGGGATACTGTAGCAGTAAATCCTTCCCTTAGAAATCGATGCAACTGAAATCAAACTGAGGCAAGATAACCAATCTAGGAACTTGGAAGCAGTAACCAGTATTCTCTACAGTTGGTGGTATTGTTATTAAAGCAATAGAAATGAAATCAAACTCGAACTACTTGCTGATAAGGATAACTGAAAGGAACTGCAAAGGCTAGAAAGGAACAACAACTCATAATTCCTATTCATTCACAACAACTGTAACCAATCTATCTGCTAATCTGAAGCTATGAATCAGAAATAAACAATAAACAGAAATGGAACAACAACATGAATTGAACAACAATTATAATTCTAACACAATCAAGCAACTAATCTCCATACTCCAATCCCGTCAACAGCCAATACTACACAACAATCAATGATAAAAAATTATAAACCAATAGAACGACAACTAGAATAAAATATAGAACAACAAAGCTTTTATAACGATAGCAAGATAAATGAACAACGAGTGTACTTCTTGCAAAGGATAAAATAGCAATGCAATTCATTAATGAATCTGTATTCAATCCAACAACAGTCAATCAAATCTGTAATCGAAATACCTTAAACACAACTTCACACAACAGTAAGAAAAGATTAAAAATACAAACATCAAGGTAATTCCACCAGAATTGGGCCCTTAGCGCCAGTGAAATACTGCTGGGCTACTTCAGAACTTAAGAGGTGAAACAAAACGCGTGTTTGATATTAATCAAACATAAAGTATTACAGAGGTTGTTCTCTCAAAGTCGAGAGTCAATAAACAAAATATAACAAAGGAAATGTTTGAATATAAGAACTTTCCGACCCCTTGATCACTAAAGGACGTTGCTTTATATAACAGATCCTGACGGACATGACAAGGAATAATATGAAATTGAACAGTGATCCCTTAGGATCAAAGGATCCCAAGGGATTCGCTCCCCTTCTTTTAGTTATCATCTTGGTTTGCTTTGACTGAAGTCGAGCTGTCCCCTACATTTTCTTAGCAATTCGTTTGAATCTCCTCGTCTTTGGCTGGATGTGGTTTAACGCTGATGGAGTAGTAGTTACATTGATCTCAGCCTTGCCTTTGGTACAACTGTTCACCTCGTCTAATTCCTGTTTTATAAAAAAAAAGCAATATTTAGTCATCTTTTTACAATAAACATAAACCTTTCCAATTCTACCATAATTATTATAATAAATTACCTTCCTAAGGTAAAAAGGAGTATGTCTATAGTAAAAGAATGAGAATATACACAATAATTTCATACCTTTTTCACTGCCCAACATCTGGTAAGTCAAATAAATATGTGATCTTTGATATTTCCTCCATTTCTACTTGTGACATGCAAGGTGGGTCTTGCTCAAAGATAAGCTTTTCAAGAAGAATGATGAAGCGATTAGTTAGTTGTTCCATAACCCCTATATGGTTGCAATCCAAAAGAAGATTACAATAGATATGCATAGTAGTTTCTCATGGATTCCATGTCCAATTCATGATAGGAAACTGATTATGTGGATTGATTGCATCTATTAAGTTATATGCATACATGTAAAACCTTGCTTGCTCACCCCTGGGAGGATCCCAAGCTTGTGCTACATGGGCTCTACACTGGTGAGCCAATTAAACTGTCCAGTTGGAATGATTCCGCTCGTTCACCACGTGGTTCAATAATATTTCCCACCACTCATGAAAGTTCTATATGCTCTGCTGACCATATATTCTACATACTAATATGACCAAGAGCTGATAGGCCTTCCTGAGTGACTTTTTCTTGTATGAATGTGTGGGTGTCTGCCAAAACTTTGATGGTTCCTTCACCTAGCCTTTGAAAATATATTTTGTGTTCACATACCTGTGGGTGGCATAAAAGTATGAGTCCATGAGCTTTACTAGCTCGGGAAGCAGATACATGCAATCCTCTTCCAAAAAGGTAGAAAGATTTTTTTCATTGTCACTACTCAATATCATAGATTTCTCATCAATGTGAGATGAAATTCATTTAATGACATCTACACATGAGAAGGCTGGATATCTACAAGAAACCTTGTATAATCCTGACCACTGGATACTGAGATATACCTGCCAATCTTCAAGATCTCCCTCAAAGTACAATGAAAGAGAATCTTTAACCAATTGCCATATAAGTGTTGATTCCTTTTCTATAAACAATTGAGTGTCAACATATACTGGCAAGTTAGCTCTTGTTTGCTCAACAGCTTCCCTAATACTTCTTTCAATAGTCTCTTTTGATGTAGCTCTCTTTAGTGCCATGGTATTAGTGACTGCTAGGAGAAGTGCTTAACAACTGTGGTACCTGTGGGATAGAAAAGGCACTCATCGCAAGCATAAATCCTTCTTTTCAAATCTACTTTCAAGTCATGATCAAGTAGAAAACCGGAAAACTAGAGAGAATGATTGCGCAATTTTCATTAACAAGAGGTATTGGCTGCCCGTGTGAACTTTTCACTGCATAGTTCGAGTAGCTAGGATGAAGCGTGTGGCTTGATACTGCGTCATGCGCAGTTCAACGAGGGTAGTGGTCTATAAGAGACTGCACATGTGCAGTCTCAGTGGCCAGGGATGTAGGATGAGCCCTAGAATTGAAAAATGCATAGTTAGTCCAGCCTACTTCACATTTTGCAGTTCTGGAGGCCGAGCTCTTAGCTTGAGCCTTAGAATTGCGTAGTGCCCAACTAGGCAAAGTGAAAAATGACCAAGGAAAGTGCAAATCTGCCCAAGGAAAGTGTGAAATATGAGAATATCTAAGTTATAGTGAGGGATTAATTTCATATATGACTAAGTGTGAATGAATCGATGTGAATCAAGTGCATAAACTAAATAAATGGGAAGAAAACCAAATCGGTGAGGAGACTCTCCACAATGACGACCATTGGTGCGAAAACAAAGAAACTGATGTGATACTTATAAAGGAAAACAATAACTTGAAAAAACACTTCTACAAGCTAAAAAATGTTAAAACTATAACATGCATGAAGAGAAATAAGAAAAACAACACTCACACAAGTAAAATGAAAAAAAGTGACAGAAATCATGACAAAAGTGATAAAAGTGAAACTCACCCAGAAAAAAGTGACGACAAACACACCGAAGGTTCCTTGATCTCCTTGGGAATGCTATAGATACAAGATCGAACGTGAAAATGAGCTCTGGAGGAATCGAAAAATAGATTTGAGAAAATTAGGGTTTATGACGCGCACGCCTAAAATCAAGGAAAAAGGGACATATAGTGAAAGTTTATAAAAATAACGAGTGTCCCTCCTCCAGGATAATAATAATGGATCCCTATTTTTTAGGGATTATTTTTCACCTTTTTTTTCAAATAAAAAATTTTCTGACACTTTTTTCAGGAAATATTGCGCAATTTCGGGGAATAACTGGGAAAATTTCCAGCTCAACGCACTGCGCAGTTTCTGAGTTCAGTGAGGGATTGTATTTTATGGCACTAGTGCTGGGATTACTTTCATGACTACGTAGTTTTAGAGCTCAAGGATTACTGCTAGTATGAACTGTGTAATTCTAATCATCAAGGTTGCTTGACCTCAAGGATTGCAGATTTTGGAGTCAAGCCCGGAAGTGATGTGCAACCAAGCCAAGAGGTTAGCTTGTGACTTAGAAAAATTGGCTGAGTGTGGAAATAAGTGAAAAAAATCCCATATAAAAGGATAAGTTGAAATCACAACATGAATACTTGATATCAGTGCAAGGTAAGCTTCTATGAGTAGAAATCTAGGCTCCAAAATCTAAGCATGGGAAAAATTCTAGAGGGTGGTTGTAGCCGCTACAACACCTTCCAAGTGAATATGTAAAAAATAAATCTATTTTCTTTTACTTTTAGGAGATGTTCTATAGCAAGGATAATGATATAGAAAAACATCATGATAATCTTCTTAAATTCTCTAATAAAATATAATCTCAACTAAAATATCAGAAGGAACCTCAATCTTCTTTAAGGACATGCAGGTTTAGGAAAATAAGAATAATAATTCACTTGAAAATATCCCAAGGATATCATATGAGAAAGAGTTTAATTTTTGAGTATCCTTATACACATGGTTTAACAAATGTGGATATTCTCAAGAGATAATTAAATAAACAATAATCGTAGAGAATTATAGGATACAACATCATATTTAATTGAAGAATATGACATTCAAAATGTTTGGTTCCTAGGACAAATAGTGTCATTTCCAACTTTCCTAGATGAAGTAAAGAAACAAAGAGATTATAAAATGGAAAATATTTATCATATTGATACATGGAACAATGACTTAGTCTTAGAGCTAATATCCAAACTCAGAGATTACTAGAATTAAATTACCTATTTCATGTAAAAAGTGAAAATAGAACATGTTAAAATTGTTCCTAGACTCTACAAGTTAGAAGAAATATGGAAATTCCTAGACCTCTTCTTGTTTCTCAACTATTAAATAACTTCTTTTTATGGAAATAATATTCTAATGAAAAGGTCACCAAAGAATCCACCATAAGAAAGCAAGGTTCTCATTCCTAATCAACATGTGAGGGTCATGTTTATTTTATTGAATGTCATTTGAATAAAAGTAACATAGGAACATTTTTTTTAGTTGTAACTATCATTTAATGAACATTTTCATTAGGTTTAGAGGTTGAAAAATTTCATACTCAAACTTACACATTGTTATAAATTTGACTATGATTTCAAAAGAGCAATATTTTTTTAACAGTCATAGGTATATTATAGCATTTGTGTGAACTATATGGTTTTTTATCTATTCAACCTTATTTGAAATTTCTTTCCATAGTGTAATCTAATCATTAATTATTCATGAGCTAGATATGACAATGAATTCTTGATGTGTTAATTATTATTTAATGGTTAATGCATTATGAATATGTGATTATAAAGTTTTGAACCAAGAAATTTTTCTATAGCCTTAATAACCTATCTTTATTTGGGGTATCACCTTTGAAAATAGTTTTATGCTCTTGTTGGGGATAGGTATTCTATATTAAATAATTTTGATTAATTTTAAGATATTTTATGTAGTAGTTTAAATTATATTTTTTCCCTTACATGTAATTTTTGTTTATTTCTACATGTTTCCTTGCTTAATTGAGCCCACATATAGGTCAAAAATACCATAGCAAACAAGAGTAGGTACAAATAGTGCCTTACAACAATTATTTTTCGCGTAGTTGATGAAGGGATTTTCCTAACTATAAACATGGGTATATCTCGTTTTTGGAAATTACTTCAAGGAAATCATCCCCAAATTCAAATCCAACAAAATTATTTTATAATTTTCCTCAAAGGTAGACATTATGCTTTCATAAGGAAAATGAAAGAATGCTCAACAACATTGAGAATTGCTTCAAATTTGCAAGAGGAAAAGTCTTCTAAGGAAATATTGGATTTTTCTTCCTTGGTAGGGATGAAAACTAGGCAATCTAAGAGGGTGGGGAGTTGATGGGTGACATGATAGTGCCATGCTTTGAATTACTATTTGCACCACCTCTGCAACATCAATATTTCAACGACTAAACCATCAATATTGGACTAATTTCATGAATCATGGTCAATCACAATTTTAAATTCCTTCTTTTTATTCCCAAGTTCATTCATCACAGTCCTTTCAATATTATCCACTTCAATCGTAGCATGCTCAACAAATTCCTCAATAGCTACCATAGTTACAACAAGTGTCACAATCCCAAGTTGCTCCAAATTTTTTGAATCAACTACCATACAATATTTCACAAGGTAACCAAATTCCATAACATTTACCAATATCCTGGGAAGTACATCCAATTCTCTTTGCTCCATTTCAACACATTAATTCATCTCAGTCATTGATGTAATCCCAACCTCCAAAAAACTCACAATTAATTTATGGAGCATCCCAAACAATGGGATCTATTGTGAGTAGTAACATGATGAGTCCTAATTTAGGCTTAGCATCAAGGCTTTCTTTACTTCATGTATTTCCCAATAACATCATAGTTGAGAACTTCAAACACCACATTACCATAATCGATAGGTAATGTATCATCTCTTTTATGGTAATTGATGGCACTCAGTGTAATATGTGCAAAAAATTCAATCGCATATTATTCTAATTCATCTATACTTGTTTCATTGGATGAAATACCAAATCAATCCTTAGATAAAAATGAAACTATACCTGCAATTTCTACTATAAAAACCTTGTTTCCAATCCCATCTTTGAATGAAATACTTGTAAATTTTGTTCTAGAAGAAGCACTGGTTGTTTCTCAAGATATCATTGGAACTCAATTCAATTGAGATATACTCAAATTTCATCATGAATTTTTTCTTAGTTCATTTTATAAGGATTTTCCAGGATAGTGCACAACATGTAGTTTACGCTTCAAGTTTCAAGAAGAGCACACAAATCATATGGATTGGCATATGTCTCGAAATCAAAATATATATAATTAAAAGCACCATAATTAGGCTCTCAAAATGGTTTTTGAGTGCCAAGTAATGGCTCAGTGTAACAAAGGTGTCAACGTATGAGGTTGTTTCTAATTTTTTCCGTGTGGAAACAACTTTGAATAAAAAATATAGTGAGGAAGTGGTAGTGTCTGCTGATGAAAAAAAAACTGTATTTGTTCTATGTGGAGAACTCTTTGATTATTTCTATAGAAATGGAATAGATGGATGGATGTATAAAGGAGAATTGTATATGTAGGCTCCCAGTGGGAGCACTGAAGGAATAGACGAGTCTAAGTTGGGTCTTATCATCCATGCTATGTGAAAATCAGGATCTGCGAGAGCTTCCTTTGCAAATTATGAAGAGGATGAACATGTAAGAATTTTTAAAGGACATAATTTTTCTTTTCATTTCCTTTTTTATATTTACTATTTGTGATGTTTATTATAACATGCATTCCGAGTATATAAACAGTAGCATGAAATTTTCTTATAAATATATTTTGGGCAATGAGATCACATAAATCCTGTCCTTGAAAGTATAATTTTTTGATTGAACTTCCTTCTCTCCTTAGTCACCTCTGTCCATAATGCTTTGGGATGTTCTTCTATGTATTCTTGTGCATTATCTTTGATTAACAAGGCTTGGTTTTGGTCTTGCGATTTGAGATGATATTTTACCTATTATAGCCTTGTACATTCTAGTCACTTGTTGCATTTCAAATATCGTATTAATGTTTCTTTGATCATTTATTTATTTTTTTCTAGATCATGAAGTCTTGATGCTAACGGGTATTCTATGATATTTTTCTTGTAAATTTTGACAAAGTCTAGCAATGCCATATTTATGCTTTTCTTTTTCTCATTTTCTTTTAAATTGTATTTGGATCATGAAGAAACTGGTTGTTCATGGGAATGACTCTATGTTTATGGGGATGAAGATTCCCTATCTGGAATCTTGTCTTTTCTGAACTATTTTGAATTTTACAGATATATTTCTTCTTATGTCATTAATTTGTTTCATTATATTATGCCTTCAAATGTACTTGACATTACATAATATGTCTAACAACATATAATTTTATTGGTAAGGGTCATAATTAACATGGAAGATTCAATTTGGGATTTATTTTTCTTGGGAATTATTCAATAGTAGATCCTTGTACAAAATATCATATCTCTTTAAGCTCCATTCTTCTTGAATCTTATGTGGAATTTCATTCCATGTATTACCTTGGCACTTGCACCCTTCATACTTGACTCAGATTATACCACTCGAAATGAATGCGCGGACATAGAGATAATTACATTTCTTTGAGCGATATAATACTATTTAGATCGAAACATGTTTTTCCATGGAAATGATTTTGAGTTGTTGAGTATCAACTTCAAATAGTAGTAAAATTGCAAGTGATTCATCTCAAAGAACTGAAAAATAAAAATAAAAATAAAAATAATATATATATATCTTAGTGAAAATACTGCTAATCTTAGCACTGGAAAGAGATGGACAACACAACAAATCCACTTTCAGTAGAATAATTGGAAAACTAATAGTTGGGACAATTCGTTCAAACAGAAAATTCCAATTTTGGTAATCCTTTACAATGAATTTTGTGGAGGAGCCAATATATGGAACATGTGTGGGTAACTATAGGAGAAATTTTTTCTTCTATGATGCAATTTTCTTGCCAGCTGTCATACATTATTTATTATATATTTTTTTTTCTTTCCATTTATTTTCACAAGTTATATATAGCCTGCATTTTTTAGCATGTAACTTAGTTGACATGATTGTGCCTAAGTTTTTCTTAACAGTTGAAGACTAAGTTCCTAAGGTGTTCTTTCCTATGGTGAAATTTTCTTTTCTTTTTTATATAGGTCATCAACACTATCTCCCAACTAAAGAAAAATTGTTCAAGTTTCTTGATTTTATGGGGAAAAATGGCATTAACATTGTTTATGTTGAGGTATATGTCATATAAATCCTTTATAGTATACTTTAGTTTATATTTTATTGTTCATAATCTTTCATGTCTTATACCTTGCATTGTATCTTCTTTCATTTTCAGAAGAGGAATTCAGTATTGATGGTGAGAAGCAGGAATTGAAGAAAGAGGAGGACAATAACATTGGAGAATCAAATATAGAAAGAGAGAGAGAAGAGAACCCAAATAGTGATGCCCCTAATGCCAATATCTCGCTTCCAACACACACATATAGACTGATAGTCAAGTCTTTAGAGTTGGTGAATTCACCTGCAATGCTTAGGCAACACAATGATAATGTTTTGAAGTGATGAAACAATATTTGATGTGTAAATTGTAGTCCAACCAATATTAAGTTGGAAACTCATATTTTAATACTTGACATTTCATATAATATAATTTGTGGTTTAACTTATTTATAGTTGTACTTGATATTATTTAGTATTGTAATTAACATATGTAACTTTGTGTTTTCATGTTAGATGAGCATGCACATTGTACAATATTTTTTTAATTTAGTCACAAAATCATACCAATTAATTTATGTTGATTAATAATGAACGCATGAAATCAATTTAAAACTACTAAATTAGCAGTCTATATTGATTAATGATAAATACAGATAAATATAGACTACTAATTTAGTAGTTTTAGATTGATTTCATGTGTCTCTACTAAAAAAATATAAATAATTACTATAAATGATAAAAAAAATTATTATAAATGACGACTAAATTTCACATATATATGAATACTAATTTATAGTATCCTATAACACGCCCAAATTTATTCATATTTATCTGGTCATTAATTTGTTTTAAACGATGACTAAAATTTTCATATATATGAATATTAGTAGCTAATTTATAGTATCTTATAATGCGACCAACATTTTGGTCATATTTCTTTGGTCATTAATTTTTATTCTCAGGTGATCATATAGTAGTATATTTTTTTGTGTAATTGATCATTAATTGTGGAAATTAATGACTAAATCAATGACTAAATATACTACTAGATGATAAAATTGAGACAACCAATTAATGACTAAGCTAAATACGACTAAGTGTTAGTCGCATTAATTTTTCAATGATTATTGTTCACAGAATGAAAAATGGTCGTTTATATACAAAATTTAGCTATTTTTTTAGTAACTAATTAGCCATTTTTTACTAGTTTTTTGATTACTTGGTTGTGTTTCGCATGTACACTTTTTTTTTTTCACTGTTGAGTGTTGAACATTTGAATTCAATAACTCAAAAGACTTATTCTCATGGTTTGTTCTTCTTTTAACTTTTCACTCATGGAATAAATCCCACATTGGTGAAATAAGAAGGATTATTGATGTTTATATTTATCAATTCCCTCAAGTATCCTTGATGTGTTGTGCGCAATTTCTCCTTATGGACTCCTCCCTTAGTTGTGTCTTGGCTCTAGAATTTGAGAATTACCTTATGACTTGATTTTTGGTCGACTTTAATGGCATGGATTGGTAATTTATTTGTATATTGAAGCTCATGCTCAATATTTTTTTATAAAATAGAATTTAACCCTATTATAATCCTAAGAGTAGTAATAAACCAAAAACAACCAAAATTTTGCAATATTTTGTTGATGATAACAGTGAGACAAGAACATCAACATCTCATTTTGGACATCAAGCTAAAAATATTATTTTTGGTCCAAGCTTTTTCCCATATTAAATTTGGCTTACACTACGAAAATGCACGTTGCAAAAGTAGCATACAATACAAAACTATGATTTTAGCAGAGCCCATGATATTAACCAAATGTAAGATTAAATATGAAAATTTGAGTGCTAACACAAGGCATTGTTAATTCAACCTAAGTCTTTCACAATTATCTCTATCGGCATCTCTTTGAACCTCTTGGAGCAATCACTAGTTATAAATTCCTCCGTAGTAGCCACAAATTTAAGGTCTACTACTTCTCTTAATGATAGGTCAATTACCTCTATTTATACTATAGTGGTAAGTAATGTCCCAACCATGAATTCACCCAACAAGGATTTTGGGGGATTTATCAACATACTTTTTACCTATTGATGTAAGTATTGTGTTACCTATTGGCATGAGATCGACATTATTTTGTATGGAGTCTTTTCGGACAAGTTTTAAAGTCTTTTGGGTACTAAATTTTTTGGGTCCCCACATGTTCTCGAGACCATTAAGGTATGAGATAACATGAGTATGTCCAACTCATGCCCCGAATCTAATTTTTACCTTTTGATGCAAGTGTTTTGTTACCTATTGGAATGGGATCGACATTCTTTTGTATACAGTCTTGTTGGCCATTTTTCGACCATGCTTGTGAGTATTTCAAGTACTAAGTTATTCGGGTCCCAAAATGTCCTCAAGACCATTAAGGGATGAGATAACATGAGTCTATCCAACCCATTCCCTTAATCTACTTTTTACCTATCTATGTAAGTCTTATGTTACAAATTTTTATCGCTAACAAAATTCTACCATAACATAACCAAACTTGAAGACCAAAAAATAAAATGGTGAAGAGAATGTATATTAGATCTTTAATTGATTTTTATTTTTATGGGTATGATGAAATCCTTTTTTATTCATACTTACTTTTGAACTATGCCATATAGTATACTTTGAATACTACCCACAAAACTAGTAATTCTCAACTCTTGGAAACTATTGATGCAGGTTTCTAGATCGATTTGAAATTTTACTTGTGGAATATTTAGTGAGATGTAAAAAGATAATCAATGGAAGAAACCATCAAGGAAAATGGATGCATTATCATATTTTTTAAAGCCTCCATCCAATAATTCACATTATCTTCATGCTTCAAGCTCCTTTAACAATATGTTACTAAGAGAGATGTTAACTCTTGCCAAAATGCATTTGATATCCATATGATGGATGAAAGAATAGGTTTCTCAAGTGATCAGGGTGAGAAAAATGAAGTTTCAACATAAATTGGTGATGAAATTGTTGAACATTTTTCCTTGGAAGGTGACATAATCTGTATAAATATTGCTATGATACCATGTAGAAAAAATATACCCACAGGATTCAATCTAATCTGATAATGTACTAAATCAAGATACATAATCCTTCTACAATTTGCAGAAACAAAACATGATCGCACAATCACATATAAGCAAGAGAAAGAAATTATCAATCACACAACACCAGATGTATCTAGGTAAAGAAACTGCTCAAAACCCCACTATCTGTATATTGCATATTGTTGTGATCATGAAACAATACAATGCTTTCTCACACTAGAGAAACTTCCTACACTTTGTTGACTATCTCACTCCGATCTTGCTTGAAACTGGCTTGTAATCTAAGAAAAATTGGTCAAGTATTTAACCTTTTGCTTGCCTCTGCCTTGCCTGCCTTTCTTACATATTATTGGAATAATTTAACCCCCATTAATTAGAAAAATCCCCAATAATTATTGCACAATCGTTCAAGGCCTTCTTGATGACCTCATGCATGACCTGCAAAATTTTCTAATAGTACAACTGATATATGTATTCCCTTTAACCTCAGTCTCAACTAGGTCTTCCTCAGAACTGACATGTAACAAATATTTATAGTGAATTATCACTCAACTCATTGATCACTAGTGAATTAAATATAATTTAATTCACTCGACCTCTCACTAGCTCATTGCTAAGTTAGAACTAGTTAAATTGATTTTTAACTCAATTAATTGAGTTAACTAATTACAACTCACAAATAACTCAACCAGGGGTCCTAAAAAGTAGGATATCCTTTGCATTCATCCTCTTATACCTCTAACTCGAATTTCCTAATATAACTAATTATTCCTGACTCAGTTAACTAATACAAGTTGTCATGAGATGAAATTAAAAATTTTATTTCAATTTAATTAAGAGAAAATTAAATCAAAAGCCTCTTATGGTAGCCATTTATGGGTGCCATTTTCTAGATTTAATTTCTGGATGCCAATTTCATTGTTTCTTGTTGCAAATTTCAACACTCCCTCTCAACAAGAAAGGAATTCAATCTATCCTGATATGGTACATTTGGAATGTTCTGCATGCAACACTTCTCTAGTGTTGTTTTCTCCTGAAATTCCTGAAACTGAATAGCCTCCAAAAAAACTAAATCAGTATGATGCATATGCCATAAGATTCTTAAAGTGTTACTAGTTACTACATTATATACTGAAATATTTGTGTTGTTGCTGACTCTGCATTTGTGCCCTATGCACTGCCTCCAACTCCTATTTGCGCTCTAGTATCCAACATTTGTCACTTTGATTTATGTCTTCCTAACATCTAACTGCATCAATCTAAATGATCCTTCTTGATACTATTGTATTGTGGCTCCTCATCGTTAGGTTAGATCCATGCGACAAGACATCTCAATGGATCCTGCCCAAATTTATTCTCTTGGGATTATGTCTACAAATTTCCCCACCTCTCACATGGAGGTATGGTTGCCTGTGCTCCCTCTACCAATCTGGCTCGAAATTCTCCCCCTACTAGAGGTCTCTGCTTGAGTGGATGCTTCCAATAAGTCTCCTCTTTGCTTCTCCACTTTTGGTTTCTCCACAACCTTCTGTAATATTCCCAATTATCTTTTAGCTATTTGGAATATTAAAATTTGATTTTTCTTCTTAGTTAGAAGAATAAGAGGGTAGGGAGACCCATAAGTCTCCTTAGTAGGAATAAAATCACTCCTAATGTCAATGGAGGTCATCAAAGTAGCTGGATAAAGCACCCTTATGTGTGAATAGGGGATGAATCATATGGAATGGGTTGAGTTTTACCAAATCAACAATGCTGGTATGGAGGGAGTGGATAATCAATGAGAGACAACACAGTTTTGGAGGGAGATTATTTGCATGGAAGTGGTGGCTTTAATGAGTGGGGCCCAAGGTGAGAAGGCTCACAAAACATATAAGGAAGGGGAAGGTATCCTTAGAACTCGTGTTTGAGTATTATTTTGTTTATGATATGTTTGAATTGTTTCTCTCTTCGGTTGTTTAGCAGAGACTGCAGTGCTGTTTAGCACAAGGGTGTTTCCAAGCGGGAATCCCACCCTCATCCTCGGGGGACTTCGAGTGCCCACACATGAGATTTTATTGGGCTACATTTCTACATTCCGACATGAGGCCAAGCTACAACTTTCTTGTACAATAAATTTTCTGCCAGGGTTGTGTTGTTTTGCACGGTTGCAACAGTGGAGGGTTTGATAGGGCCATTTCTAAGCTTGTCTTCAGTGGAGGAAGCATCCTTTCCATTGGTAGCCCAGTAAATAAGTTCCCTTGGAGTTATTTCAGTATTTGGCACTAGGCCAAGCCATTACCATCCCCTCCAATGCAATTTCAGTCACTGATAGCGTTATTTCAGAGATTAGTTGCAGGGGTGGTTTCAGTGCATCATTTGGGGAGTTAGATCTTCAGTCAAGGGATCAACCTTTCACCCAAAGAGTCTATTAAAGGAGAGCCACACATTTCTACATTGGCTTCATCCATATCTTCCCAGCTATTAATTTGCAGTGAATCTTCATCCCTAGAGTTGTATTTCACCATTTGTATTTTGGTGCATTTCCAGAAACCCTCTTGGGTTGTCTTGGAAAGGTGATATAGAGCCTTGATCTTTATGTCTAGCATCTATTGAGGCATATATCAGTTATTTTATATCATTTTATGTTTCCAGCTGTAGCTATGTTCACTATAACTGCACTATAGCAGCTCTCCGACATTTTGTATAGCAGCAACATCTCACTTTTGAGAGTGTTTGATCATTGGAGACTTGTTTGCCTATATCATATGATTTGTGCCTCAATATTTTGTACTTGTTTTCTGTAGATACGATTATTATAATGGCTCCATATTGGTCTCATATATTGATGTAACATTATTCACTGCTATTTCGAATTTTATGTGCTATATTGTTGCTCTCCCAATTTTGGGATATTACAGTGGTATCAGAGCATAATCTTGGCTCAGCCTGTGCATTTTCAGCTAATATGCCATCATAAGAGGGAGATACTCTCACATACAAAGAGAATAGGTATCTCAAGAGAAGATACTGGAGATATGATTATACAGATGATAGAGAAGACAAGGGAAAAAATCCCTTATCAAGAGGAGATGAAAATAAGGAGTTTCCCAAGCTTATTCTTCAAACTATGCAAGATATTGCAAGATAAATCAATGAGATGAGGATGGATAGACACAAGGAATCCCCTAAAGGATTTCTACATGGAGAAGGTTATGAGATTTCACAACACTGGCTGATCAACCAATGAAGTAGGGGATTTCCCAATGCTCTACTATGCCTACATTTTTAGTAGTGGGAAATGGATGGTTTCAAGAACAAGAAACTCTTGAACATTATTTTATTGAGTATGAGTCTCAATCTCAAAGATTCAAAGGACACTTGAGCTTTCAAGAGTTTTGTCAAATCAAGGTCAATAAGAGACCCTGAAATCACAATAGAGGTGGAGGATTCATATAGAACAATGATCTTCACCAGACCATGGGTAGATTCTTCTTGCCCACTTTTCATGGTTCATCCAAATGTACAACCAAATATTGGGTATATAAGCTAGACATCTACTTCTAGTTGAACCAAGTACTGTAGATGGAAGCCATCAAAATAGTAGCGCTGCACCTTGAGGGTGAGGCAGTACATAATTGGTGGTTTCATGGTCTTTTTACATTGGGGCATGCCAATGTGACTGCATACTCAGAGTTCACCAGGAGGTTGGTGGAGAGGTTTGATCATCAGACTTGGAGGCACCTTTCATTGAGCTAGCTAAGCTCAAACAGTCAGGTAATCCAGAAACTTACATTTCTAAATTTCTAAATTTTTTTGTTATGGTTCCTGATTTATCTGTAGCTAGGAGGGTCTATATGTTTATTGATGGGCTAGTAGAACCTCTACATGGATTAGTTAAGTCAACCAAACCAAATACCCTTCAAGATTCTATTGAAAGGGCTAGAGATCTACAAGATGCTTTACCAAGAGCAAAGTAACCATTTCAGCAAAAGCCCACTTTTCCATCAAAGGGAAAGCTGTGAAGGCTCCTCTTTCAAAGGAGAGCCAAAACAAAGCACCTCTTAGTGATGATGTCTGAAGAGACTTGAGGAGAAGGAAGCTTTGCTTCACATTCCAAGAATCATGGGAACCCGGACATAGATGTGCAGTAGGGAAGGCACACTATATAGAGGTATTTTATGATGATGAAGAGGAGGAAGCAGAAGGAGGTCACAGTGCTGGAATGGCAGGAGAGGATCCACCACCACCAGGAGGTGGGAATGGAGAATTTTCTCCAATTGGAGGGGCCCTTGCATCATTGAGGGGAGTACCTAAGTACTTGAACTTGAGAGTTTGAGGTTCCATTCAGGATTAGAGGGTATCAGTGTTGATTTACAGTGGGGCTACCCACAACTCTATTGATGCCCAGTTAGTGAAGAGGAGGGCAATACCCACTGATTATTTTGAGGGATTTTCAATTTTGGTCCTTGGAGCTAGAACCATGCAATGCATGCATTATGTTCCATATTTATCTATCACCATGGGGACATATACATTGACTGATCACTTCTTTGTGGTTGACATACTTGACACAAATGTGATATTGGGTGTGCAGTGGTTGATTACTTTGGGGAAGGTCAACACAGATTGGGAGACTTTATAGATGGAGTGGACATATTAAAAGAGTGGTAAGAATCATATGATTAGGGGCATGCACACTTATCCCTCTTAGATAGCTTCCACACATAAAATAGAGCTGGATTTGCATAGCGAAAGCAAGGAACTAACATTCCAATTAGTTATGTAGATGAATTTGGCCCATGACACATTATTGTTTAGAGACATTCCACCAGGATGCCACCTGATCAGGAGTTGATGAGAGATGTCTCACAACAGGTTGCACCACTCATAGATCCAAGAGGGGTGAGAACCTTAGGAGGACTTGGTACAGTGCAGAGAGTCTTAGATAGGCTCAAGCAGGAGGGAGACATTCTCCCAATATCATTATTACCCACTCTCACCAAACATCTTGCACTGAGAGAATATGTTTGAAGCATGGAGTATGGCACCATCATGGTGCAAGGAGACCACTCCATGGCTTTGGAGAATCAGAAGATACTTACACATAGGTAGGAATCTTCCACATATGGTAAATTTTGGTGGCCACTCATACATATATTGGCCAAACTTAGAGGATTTTGGATGGGTGATAGCTTCCCATGGAAGGCTAACCTCCAAAAAATTCAACCTTTACTTGAGCAGGAGTAGCTATAGGAGGAGCAACAAAGGTAAGATAGCAGCATCTCGGTATATGAATTTGGCATGGGAGATGTAAAAGAAGAGGGTAGCAACATGACAGGTGCTTTACATTGTAGATTAGCAGCACTATCATTATAGAGTATAGATCCTTATTGGAGATCCCAGTTGTTGGTGGAATACTCCAAGGATCATGGAAAATTTTAGGGGCGAATTTTAGCCCAAAGGTGAAATTTAAGGGGTTTTATAGTTTGAGGAGGCGAATTTTTTATATTGCACCCATTTTTTCTATAGTTAACAACTTAGCCCAAAAATTATTTAAAAAATAAAAAATTATTATATTTTAGCCCTCAAAATTAAAGCGGATAAAAATTGAAAAGGTGGGATTCGCCCTAGATTTACATTGCAAAGGCCCGATTCGCCTGGTTTGGAGGTTGGACTCGTTGAATTTGGGCGGATTCGCCTCGATTTGTAGGTTTTGAAGTTTGATTTGGTTGCAATAACCAAATTTCTTGGATTGCAAAGTCCCGATTCGCCTGGTTTGGAGGTTGGACTCATTGAATTTGGGTGGATTCACCTCGATTTACAGTTTTTGAAGTTCGATTTGATTGCAATAGCCAGATTTCTTGGTTTGAAAATCGAGGGTAAGGTTTAAATTCATCTCTATAAATTACAGCTTGTTAATCCTTCTGTCATTTTCAAACAAGATACATATTTGGTTGCAATAGCCAGATTTCTTGGTTTGCAAATCGAGGGTAAGGTTGAAATTCATCTCTATAAAATACATTTTTCTAATCCTTCTGTCATTTTTGAGCAAGATACAACCCCGATCCTTTCTGTCATTTTTGAGCAAGAGAAAACGATACTTGGCTCTCTGTTGAAGCAAAGAAACATGGTGCTGCACTGTATTGTTGGGCTGGAATACCCTATTGAACTGGATGGGTAAGTTCTGAAGTGCTATATTGGACGATGGCACTCTAAATGATCCATTGAATTAATGTATTTTTTAATCCATTCTGGTCTTTGGCACTCTTTGGCACCTTTGTTGTAGCAACTTTTGTTGAGATCATAAAAGAAAGAGGGGATTGAGTGGGACCAAAAAACCAAACCAAAAACCTACAAAAGTAAAGGAGAAAACCTGTAATGTTCACAATGGATTAATTTCCCACAGGAGGATCCAACCCTGTAGGCTTTAGTCTTGATAAAGGGGGAAGACCCAAATTATTTAATGTTTGGGGAAACATTGGGTAGATTTTGGGTCAGCTGGGGCAAAAAGCCCAAATTTGGGGGTTGCACTTGCAGCCCCTCACATTAGATGAAACCCCATGGAGAAATCCATAAATAAAGGAGAGTTGGAGTCATTTAGCATTATCAATTTGGACTTGATATATCTGTTATCTTGAGCTGAGGCTCTGAGGGTTTGATACCCCTTATTTTTTATTAGCTTCAGTGGAGGTGATCCCGCCCTATCTAATCCCTTTGTCTAGTTTCGGTGGAGCTAATCCCACCCTACCTAGTCACCCTTTTTTTGTTCTGGCACATGTCACTAGAGCAGTTCTGCTTTGGTGAAAGGCTTGAGTAATTTTTCAGTTTGTAACTGTATTTGAAGCTTAAGGTTACTAGTACATTTCTGAGTGATTGTTTATCAAGTTAAGTACTCCTCATTGAATGCCAAACCATTTGAAAATGAAATGATGTGGGAATTCCAACAATTTTTCAAACCTGCAAAAGCAATTTCATGATTTATGGAAGAATGGGAAGACTTATGAATCAGATTAAGTGGAGGTGTTAGCTACCATAATGCACAACATCTTGGTTCAAAGATGATACTTAGAAGAAAGGGAACTTGACAAGTTGGCTATGTTAATTCACTTTATGGTGATGATTCTTGGGGAATACCCCCATACTGGCTTCTTCTGGAGGAAACAACTTACAGAAGAAACAAAACTGGATGGTTCTCTCTCTTTGATTCTCTCTATTGCTGAAGTGTACAAAAAAACTTACTGTAGCCTTTTCAAAATACATAATGGGTAAATTTCTACAAGTAGATGATCACATGCTCAACTCAATGACTGAATATTATGAGCATGCCTTTTAAGAGTTCACACTGCATTAGGAGTTCAACAGTGCAAACTTGGTTCTCATCCAGATCTATCTGTCTCCCTTCTGTTCCCTTTCTATATCAATGTAATTGGTTCAATCTAATGCATTTTAAGAGTTCACAGTGGATTAAGAGTTCAACAGTGCAAACTTGGTTCTCATCCATGTCTATCTGTCTTCCTTCTGTTCCCTTTCTATATCAATGTAATTGGTTCAATCTAAAATTTTCAAGTTAACTATATATATGTATTTGTTGAAGTATTGTGCACTCAAGAAGGACTACTTCCATTATCTATTTTTGTTATTTGTTAAAGTACTGTGCAGTCAAGAAGGACTACTTCCATTATCTCTTTTTTCTTTCTTCCATCTCCCAAAATAGGAAATCTTCAGACCTATAGCGTTTTTCCCCTCTGAACTGGTTTCCAAGCACAACCTTTTCAACCTCTTAATTTTCCCTTTTATCACTATCGATAAGTGCAATGGATGTTCCAAAGATGGATGTTGGACACTACATTATAGAGAAGCATCAAATGTCAATCATGGTAGATTAAGGAGTGAAATAGATATCGATATCTAACAGTGTGATGGATTGCATCTCTTTGATGGCAATTGTACATCCTAGTTACACAAAGAGTTGGAAACTATTCTCCATTAATATCCAACTCGGGAAGGATCTTGTGAATTTAGTGTTTTACATTGGAAACCAATGAGACATAATCTCAAAATCAGTGATAAAGAAGCATAATTTACGTCCAATCATGCATACTTAACCCTACCCCTTGGTTTTTCTTAGCATGAACAAGTACTTGTTGAATGTGCATGTAAAAGTGGATTAAGTTCCCCATCTCTATATATAATGTAGATGAAGTGGACTTTAATTTTGTTTCATTTGATGTCTATGATATGATATTCAACTATTCCTATCACTGGGATTGAGATAGTCTATCATTAATGCCTAAACAAATACGAGTCAAAAAAGGCCAAAAATACTCAATGACCACACAAAAAATATCTAACTCCCTTGGTGTTAATTCAACCACTAAAGGCTAGAGGCTAATAAAAATCTTCAATATAGTTTTCTTTAATAGCCTTGTGAGCATAGGATAGTGCCACTCTCTAGTGGTCAACCAAAAAAAATACCCCAAGGCCTTGTTGGATACATATCCAGCACACGTGAGAAGTTAGAAGAACAAAAGAAGTTGGAAAATTTATTGTAGCTCTATTTCAAGTTGTTATGGGAACTACAAAGGATGCCTCCAAGCCATGCAGTCCAACACATCAATGCGTTGCAACAATTTTTTATGCTATTGAATGAGTCACAGTGCAAGGATTTGTTGTTGGAAAAGTAGGAGATCAAGAGGTAGATACAAGACTTAATAAATAATGGCCAAATATGAACCAACTCATTGCTTTGTGGATCTGTTATTTTTTGTTTCCAAATAAGGATGACACATGGAGAATTTATTATTATCTGTTGAATAGAAAAAACATCAAGAAATGGTATTCATTGTCATGCACAAAGAACCTAATCGGTTACATTCATGAAGGTAAGTATATTAGTAAGCTAAGTGCTACATCATGAGAAAAATAGGGAATATGCAATTTTCCTCATTTTAAGTCACTTTGAATGGAACCGAAACTTAAGTAGATAGGCAATAAATATATAGTTTATGTTTCAGAAACGATGCTTTGCTTAGCAGTTCCAACTAACAAGGCAGAGACATATAAATCGTTAACGTAAATTGAACATCTTCCATGCAAAGTTCTCTATGTATATTCTTATCAGACAATATGAATTTGATGTTTATGCTATGTTGTTACCCGTGGCTCCTAAGCTTTAAATTGAATATTGAGTTGTATGTTATTATGATGGCTTGCTCAATTTTGAGCTGATGAATAGCATATTCTCCAATTTAACGTCTTTCATTTTCTGTCATTGTGCAAATTATTGCATATAAAACTAATATTCTCACTTTTCATGGGTGTCTCGAGTTAAAAATGTATCCTCATATATTAGCTTATTGACTTCTAGAGTTTGTGTTGGATAATCTATGGCTAAAATGGACATGCAACATTTATTGGTTGCTGATGTTATAAAATGTGTTGTGGTCCATGGATCAATCAACAAAACCATAAATGTGAGAAGGTTCCAAGTCTGGTGGTCAAAGGAATTCTTGAAATTGCCTTCAAAATAAACACTTAAAATGTCCCTTGAAAGAAATAATTTATCAAACTTTTATGATCAAATGCTTGATGGCTGATTTGAAATGTTGAATAGTAAATGAAAGCAATTTCTACAATTATAAAATTTATTATAACTTTACTGTCAAGTATGATAGGATGGTATTGGGTTATAACTTATTTGGCTCTGGAGGATGATATTAGATCTGTGCAAATGGTTTCCATTATGGTTGCGTAGATGTTGGAGTATGTGGTAATTACTCGAACTATTCCAAACGAAATGAACTGGCATGGAGAGGTAAACCATTAATGATTGAAGCTTACTGCATCCACTTGGTCAGTTGCACTGGATATCTGGACAAGACAGAATAAAATATCAAAATTGTTATTGGTTTACTTTAAAGTTTAAATATGGATGCTTATGCTTTTTGGAGTGATAGTTAATGGTGAATGGATGAAAAAATATAATTCACAATGAGGAACTATTTTATGATCTGGTTGTCTTAAAGTCTGAAGTGTTTATTTGGAATAACATTTCTGAGTGTATTTTAGTTTTCGAAGCTGAGTGGCTGAACATGCTTTATCTTGTACTTAGGAACATAAATAGACACGGTTGTCTTTTGTGAATTCATGTTAGTTATGAGCTACATAATTGCTCGAGATATTCAAATATCTGTAAATGTTGTGTTAGTTGAGGAGTCAGGACATAATTGATGTGAGTTATGAGCTACATAATTGCAATGAATATTCAAACATCTGTAAATATAGTGTTATTTGAGGAGTCAGAACTGTTTATAGGATAGTTTGCAGATATTCAAATATCTGTAAATGTTGTGTTAGTTGAGGAGTCAGGACATAATTCATGTGAGTTATGAGCTACTTAATTGCAATGAATATTCAAACATCTGTAAATATAGTGTTTACAGGACTATTTATAGGATATATAGTTTGCAGACATCTTATAGGTTAGTTACACTTAAAGAAAGGGCACTTGGGAAGCCAAGAATCATCTATATTTAGCAACCCTTGTTTTCCAGATTTCTCTGTGCAGACATCACTCTCTTTTAAATATGTAAGTGGCATTGATTTCGATTTTTTTATTGCAACATCATCTTTGTGCACATTGGGAAGTTTTTCACTAATTTATTGTATGTTATTTTGAGGATATTGACAAGAAATGAAACTTTCGTCAAACATTCTGGAGAACAGTTACCATTTGTATCTAGTTGAGTGGCCTGTTAAAATTTAAATTTTTTAGAGGTTATGCACATCTTCTTGAAGCGGTTTTTCTGTTTTCTCATTTCGACCATAACTGTTGTCAATTTATTTTTCCGAATGCCTGTTTTCTCTCTCGGACATATGATCTTATACTGTCCAACTATATTTGACACTGGATTTACTGAAATTATGGGTTTGAAGCAACTATGCAGTAAAGGTTTTAGAGCCCTGAAGTATAAATTTATGCTGCAGAATTTAGGAGCCTAGAAAGTTTTAAACCAAAATTGACTCTAATTTGGTCCTTTGAATTAGAAATGAAAATTAGAGAATACAAGTTCGAAATTTGGTTTGGGTATTTTATGATTCAAAACATGTCACAGAAGTGCTGGTTGTAAACATAAAGTTTCTTTAAAATTTCAAAATGGAGGATGAATTGTTTTATACCGATCCAAATGCGCAATCTTGATTTTTGTCAACTACATCAAGGAACAAAATTGCCATCAAGAGAAATGGATGCACTTGGGATAAATTTACCAGGAAAAATGAGTTTTTTATGAGTTTGACAACTGTGTTTTTTCCAGTGTTATCTTTACTAATTATCCAGATTCTTTTATTGAACATTGAATTAAGCAAACTATTTACAGGAAATCTGGCCTTATGCCAGTTATTTATAACACCTAATTCAATTTAACTACCTTGACATGTTGCAGTCATCTCACATTTTGGTGTCTGTATGCAACATATACATGACCTGCCTGCAACCATCAGTGATTCCACAAGGAGTTATAATGTTTGGTCTAACGGGACGTCAGGATGTTCAATGCGGTTCTTGTCATGGTCCTCCCAAAGGGTGTGCTTCACTATCCACTGCCGTTTTGGAAATTTTCTCGGTCAACATGTCATCCTTTCTCCATCTGGCCACCACATATGTTCAAACATAGCACATGTACTACACTTTTTGGCATCCCTTTCCAATAGGGTGTGTTTGGTTACTGCTGCTTGAGTTTTGTAACTTTTTAGTCAGCGAATAATCCTTCTGCTAATGTATGACCAGATATGCTCGATAGTACTAGTCAAGGGTAAGATACTTTCATTTGAACTCTACACCCATATACTTGTGTGCAAATTTTCCCAATAATCCATCCCCCCATAATTGATGTCATCAAATGGCATTTACAATGGATCTCATCCATCCCTTGTCATCCCTTTCTTTTTGGAAAAATGTGTTAAACTCTGAAAATCTAGTTGTTTAAAGTAGTTCCATTAGATTTTTTTAATATGTGATGGTGTATCTTATTGGAATCATGTCTTTTATGTTTGCTAATTTGTTTGTGACATGTTAGATTAGTCTTAGGCTAAGAAACTACAACCCAAGCACATTTAAAATTTTAAAATCACCTAGAAATTGTACTCAGCTTATGCCACACCAACTCCACACTAACTCTTAACATGATTAAGTTTTTTGTACTCATTTACACAAATACGCCACACACACCAACTCTTGACATGGCTAAGTTTTCTGTACCCACAATTTCAAATTGACAACATTCACACAAATACGCCACACAATCTGGTCCTATGTCAAGGTGCCCCAATTACTTTGGCTAAGTTTTTTTTGGTTTCAAATTGACAACATTCATACAAGTACACCATACAATCTGGTCCTATGTCAAGATACCCCAATTACTTTTAAGACTATTCTCATGAGCATTAGACTTTGCCCAACTGTGAAAACTTCTTGCTTGCAAAGCTTGTACATGCACAAGAAGTAAAGAAGAAGCTTCAAAAAGAGTTGTTCACTCTCTCTAGTTGTAGCTATCCCACATGATTCATGTGAGATCATTTCCTCTATAATACTCTTTCCTCTGTTACTTCTTTACAACGTTTCCTTTGCAACATATGGTGCAACTGCTAGTTATGATTATTGTAACTAGAGGAGAGCCGGGAGTGATATGGGAGTGACCGGGAGTGATATTGTAATGAAAAATGAAGTATTAAATAATAAAAATGATGATGATGGGAAATAATAATATTAAAAATAAAAATAATAAGTGGATATGATGATTGATATTGGTAACTAACATAATTATATAAATTAAATAACTATTAAATGTGAATAGGCATCAATTCATAATAAATATCAAAAAACATAGTTCATCATACATCTCAAATTGTTAAAATTTTAAATTTAAATAAATTAAAACTTTATTATTGTTATTATTGATAAAAAAATGAAAAGAATCTTTTGTGGTTTAATGGTAAGGGATGGCAGGAGGGGAAGGTTATTAATCAAATATGTGTGGGTTGGGGAAGGAAAAGCAACAATCAACCTGAAATGCATGGTCTCCTACAAGGTCTTCGTATTGTTGAAGACAAAGGCATCAAATATATTATTATTCTTGGTGACTAGTTGATTACAATCCAATATCTCATTAAAGAAGGCAACCCAAAAAAAAAATTCCCTTGTTCTAGTGGTTTGGTTCAAAAAATCAAAGATTTGATCACATACTTCCATAATTCCATAGGGTACTTCCATACATAATCAACAACATGAATGTAGACTCGCAAGCAAATAAAGCTTGCTCATTTGCTCTATGGAATTGACAAAGCTAGAAATCAACCACTCACTTGCTCTATAGAAAAGACAAAGCTAGAAACCAACAACTCGAGTTGTTCCTACCCAATCCTCTAAGACTATATGTTCCTTAGCTTTTGGTCTTAAGAATACATGTTCCTTAGATTTTAGTTCTACCCTTGGACCCTCCCTCTAAATAATTGTCCCCTTGACTCTATCCTATGCCCCATTACTCTCCCTACTACCTTTCTATTCCCCATCCCCTTCTATGTGATGCCATATATTTCCTCGAGAGAGACTTTGAAGGTTTAATATTATGCTTATTTGATAAAACAAGCATTCCCCTTGACGTGGCAACACAAGAGATCCGTCTCCATACATATGTAGTTCCCTCCCCTCACATGCTTTCCATTATGATTTTCATATACCAAGATCATAGAATCGACATCCACTCAAAACCATGTTTGATTTCTTTGGAAGCTACAATGGAAAAATTAATGACAAAATGATGAGAATCGTGTGGATGGACAAGAGAATTGGCGATAAATGCATCTCTCGTCTGGCTCCTGCCCCATTCATGACTAAGTATGTTTTGTGGATTGATCCACCACCTTTTTGGCCCATTAATTTGGTTATAGCTCCATCTTAGAATATCACATTGGCGTCCAGCCGTTCATCTTCTAGGCAGCTCTACGAAGAGATTTGTCTTTGGTTTCAGGCTCTAACCTTCTGGATAGTGCAATTATAGACTCGACACTCCAAATCATGTGAAATTTGGTGAAACGGGCTATCCTTTTCTCAAACCACCTTGGCAGCACCTGGAATCTCCTCCATAGTTGGTCTCAGTATGACTTAGGCTCCTTTGTGCGAAGGTAATTTTTGGTTCCTAGTTTTTAATTTGGAAACTTGCAGTAACCAAGGCTTAGATGTAAACTCCATCATAGTAGGCTCCTATCTCGACACTTTAGGTTCCAATCAGGTTTCTTAGAATTGTTAGAGGCTATGTCGAACATCACTCCAGTAGTTTACAAGTCTTTCCTTTTAGAAGTTTTAAGGAAAGCTTTGGTTTAAAGGAAGCCTGACAATTCTGGGTCCTTAGGTTTTCAGTCGATTTTTATCTACGTTGGTGACTTGGAAGGATGCTTCTTTTCTTAGGACAGTGCAACATATAATTGGGGTATCACCAATTGGATATTTTTCACTTCAATCCAGTCTCATTACCAATTTTATTTCATGGAAATGATAATTTTTAGATAGATATAAAATTTTTAATATTAGGGAGGAGTTGAAGTTGTTCACTATCTTATACTTTCACTTTATTATATTTTAAACAAAGATTAATGCTCCTCTCACGAACTAGGTACATATTCCGTAGAGGTCGTTGAATATGCATTTTGTGGCTAGTTTTTTTGAAGGTTTCAGAGGTAGGCATGAAGAGAACAAAGAAATTTTCAAGATAACTCACAAAAGTTGATAAACAAACCACCCATTCTTCCAAAACATTTTGTATTGCCTCAAATTTATCACCTACATCACCTTTATCTCGCATGGAAGATGTATCCCCAATCCTCGACGTTACTCTGCACCTCTCGGTGCAAATGCTAGTATTACTTGATTTTCCATGCTTATGTGGAACATGGTCAAGAGAAGGAACTATAACAACAATGGATTTGCATGAAAGCTTTATAATATTTTCAAACATGAAAGTTGTGATGTGTTACTAAGTTTCTTCATTATTTTATAGATCAATACACGTTAAACCGACTTTACTCCTTGACTAGCATTACATTCAACATTGTGCACAAGTATGTTTTAAATGTATCAATCAAAAGTATGATTTTATCTATATTTGATAATGCAAGTTGAATACATCATACAATACATAGGAGCGCTATGGCTATGAAGTTCAATATGAAATAATCTATTGATTTCTACTATTACTATTATATAAGGGGTGCTCTTCCAATGGCCATTTATTAGCTATGTTAAGAAGGCTTTGTGGATTTTTTATTTACTATAAGATTATGTATAGTTGAGTTGCGGACAACTAAGTATATTTTGGTAGGAAGTTTGGAGTATGTGTAATTCATAATGATCTTGTCTTCTCTTCATTGATGACTTTTCAATGTGTGAGTTTTGACCTAAGCCATTGCATTATCAATGTGTCAAGGCTCACAACTCAACCTATATGCCAACTACTTCTTATGATCGTTCCTAGGAACATGAATCCTAATTTTTGTAGGTTTAAAATTTATAACTAGTTTTCTCTATTGTGGTCGAATTTGTGGTGGTTATCTCAAAATTTATTTAAGGTACCATGGATCTAAATTTCTTATGAACTTTCAACACTATAACAAACTTTGGTGCAAATTGTTGATCAATTGTCACTTGGTTAGGGTTATAGATGTTAATGAAAATTTTGTGTGCGTGCATGAGAGTTGGGTGCAAATGAAAAATGTTGTGTAGCATTAGTGTGATAAATATGGGATAGTGCAAAGCATAGTTTTTAAGATTAGTCTAAGTTTTCTCGTACCTAATCAACTAAGTCAAGTTGATTGTTGGTTGAACGGTTAATTGTTGGTTCAATGGACATAAGATCTTGTAGGCACAAATACCAAAGGGAAAAATGGATCCCATCATGGGGTACTCTTTGTAATTCTCCACCATTGCTACCTTACATGCTTCCTCAAACTCCTCTCCAACCTCAATATCAATGCTAGTAGTAGCATGAGCAACAACACTACGCTTAGCAGAACTAGAAGAACGTGTTTTCCAAACTGCACGAGAACTACTTCCCTCACGAGTCACCATGTGCCATGCTTGGTCTCAGTGGTTCTCTTCCTTCAACTCCTAGTTCAACTACCATATCTTCATTGGAACCAACACCCCGAACTCCACTAGAAAACGATTCACCATTTTGTAGTAGTGATTCATCATTTGTACTGGTGATTTGCCATGATTTTACAAGATAATATAATCTCGTGAGAGATTCACCAAAAAATTATATATGCATATTATATTATTAATAAAATTGCCTTCCATTTTTCCTATGTATCATGGGGATTCGCCCATTTATTATATATATAAATTTAGGGGGGTTCTTAAAATTTTCCCTGCCAAGGATCTATTTTCATGCAGGATACTTGATGACCAGTTATCATATGGGATATATGTAGTGAGAGATGGGGTCATCTACTATTAGAGTAGGAACTTCTTGAATAGAGCCTCTAAGCTCAAGGAGAAGATACTATGTGCAACATATGAGGATTTTCTCTCCAGCCACACTGATTTCATGAGGGAATATCATACTATCATGGAGGGACTCACTTGGGAAGGCATCAAAGAGGAGATGCACCATCATATCAGGAGATGCATGGATTGTTTGGAGATTAAGGAGAGACATAACCCTTCGACAGAGTTATCACAGCCACTTATTTTCTCATTTGGGATGGGAGGAAGCCCATCTATGAGCCAGTTCACTAGCTTGCTCAAAGTATATGGTAAGGATTATGTTTTTGTGCATAATAAACTACTAGATGAGTACTTGCATTCCTTTACCATTTATGTACAACGCATTGCTCCAAGAGGGGGCACTCTTTCTTATAGACTTTATGGTCTACTTGGGGGGCCATAAGAAGTGATGCTGATGGGCACTCCCTAGGAGATTTTAGGGAGATGATATCTTATTCAAGGTGTGCTTAATTTTCACCACACATCATACACCTTCTCCAAGCAGGTGAGAGGATTGGGGCAGCAAGAAAGTGGTTGGGAAACCAATCACCATATCACATTTTGAGGCAGTTAGGAGTGAAAATACACTAGTTGCATTTGAGGGACCATTATCCTTCTCCAGTATTACATATGGCAGCTAGTATGACTTTGATTATGATCCCATATGTTGATGATGTTCTTATAAATTTTGTGGGCATGATTGGAGGGATGACACATAGGTTGGAAGTGCCCATTGGGAATGAGATTCCCCACATTTATTATGATTCATACTTCAGGGAGAGGATTTGGCAATACCTTATTGCTACATTAGACCTATTTCTTTGTTATGGGGTGAGCCATTTGGTTAACTTGAGCACTTGGGAGATACATGTTATGAGCCCTTGGGAGGAGCATTTCAAGGATAGATTGATTGGAGGAAACTTAGTTCATGAGGAGAGCCTATCTTATGGAGGTGTCACAAGTGGAGGAGGAGAATTTTTGTAGCACTCACCTTTATAGTTTCTTGAGGAAAAGAAATATTTGGGAGGGGAGGATTGTAATATTCTGAATTAGCTTTCAGCTAGTTGGAATATTAAAATTTTATTTTTCTTCTTAGTTAGAAGACAAAGAGGTTAGGGAGACCCATAAATCCCCTTAGTAGGAATAAAATCACTCATAATTTGAATGGAGGTCATAAAAGTAGCTAGATAAAGCACCCTTATGTGTGAATAGGGGATGAAACATGTGGAATGGGTCAATTTTGACAAAATCAATAGCGTTGGTATGTAGGGAATGTATAATCAATGAGAGACAATGCAGTTTTGGAGGGAGATTATTTGCATGGAAGTAGTGGCTTTAATGAGTGGGGCCCAAGGTGAGAAGGCTCACAAAGCATATAAGGAAGGGAAAGGCAGCCTTAGAACTCATGTTTGAGTATTATTTTGTTTATGGTCTGCTATGATTTGTTGCTCTCTTCAAATTTTTAGTGGAGAATGCAGTGTTGTTTAGCACAAGGGTGTTCTCAAGCAGTAATCCCACCCTCATCCTCGGGGTATTTGCACAGATGTTATTGGGCTACATTTCCACATTTCAACATCAGTCCAAGCTACATCTTTCTTCTACAGTGCAGTTTCTGCCAAGGTTGTGCTTTGTTGCAGGGTTGCAATAGTGGAGGGTTTGATAGAGCCATTTATGAGCTTGTCTTCAGTGGAGGAAGCATCCTTTCCATTGGGAGGCTAGTAAAGAAGGTCCCGTTGCACTCAAAATTGTCACCTTGACATTCTGATATATGTATGAGCTCATTATCACTCATACTTTCCTCCTTTGCAAGTCTAAAACATTAGTTCCTCATGTCAAGCCTTAAAAATAAGAGAAAAGCTCTCAAAAGTCTCTAAAACTCTAGTATCACACTTTCTCTTTGTCTTACCTGCGGTCCCACACCTAATGGTTATGTCTCCTGCATACCTGACCGCACTATCTCTGTGTTAAGGGTGCGGACCCCTGTAAAAGGTAAAAAGGGCGCAATTAAATTCTAAAAATCTCACTTTCAGTCATTTCTAGAAGCCTCTGGAAGGAATCTTGTGGTGGTAGAACCGCTCTTTTCAGGTTCATGTATCACATGCCTTAAGGAGCTAACCCCTTGATGTGAGGAGCTTATCCCTTTGAAGGAGGATTCTATCCCTTCATAGGTGGAACTGTAACCTCCTCTTTTGCACTATAAAAATAGGCATAGGGCAACCTCAAAGGGTTACAACTAGACAATGGATGAATTCAAGCTTTAGTGTTATTTGATGTAAAGTGATGTTGGAACTTAGACTCCTTTAGCTGAGATTTTATGAGGAAATATTACATACCTGTATGTATCTCGGTTGGAAGAGTGCAAGACCTGTCAGATTAGAGGAAATTCCTGCTTCAGATCTCGGGAAGACTTGTTCAACATCAAGGCTAAAAAGGTTGTAAGGTTCTTCTACTATTTCAAAGTTAATACAAATAAGTTTGTTTTTGTCAATAAGCTTTCATTTGATTTTTTATTTTATGGATTCCTTGATCACCATAATAGATATGATTTATGAATATATTATATGCAGGTGATATTTGATGTTTGTTTGTTTTTTATTGCAGATCTTCGAAGATAACTCTTCCGGGCGACTGAAGGACGACTACTACAAACAAGCGTTGGATCGAGGTAGGATCGTAACACCTTTGTAGAATTTACTTATAAATCGTGATATATCTAGAGAAAGATAGATTTAATTGTCTGTTTTTTGCTAGAATATCTTCTGATACTAGGGAGATCGATCTTGTCCGCAAGATCGATTTATCCGGCCAACAAATTGGCGACTCCGCTAGGGAAAGAATTTGATTTTTGGTTTTTCTTTTATTTTGATTTGAGAAAATGGTTTTTTCTGGTTTTTGATTGATGTATACTGGCTTGGGTAGCTTAGTTTTAATTTTCTTTCAATATTTTTTAGAACTTTTTTGTTTTTCTTGAAGTTTTCTGGGGGCCGCACATTTTCTTCACACATAGTGCGGGCATCTCCGCACTTTCCTTGAGTAACTAGTGCGGGACCACACTTGTTTGCTCTGGAGCCTACGGACCCTATCAAATTTTTGAAAAACTTAAAATTTCTCCTTCTAGTTTGAGTTTAGATTTAATTTAGGATTCTTAGCATCTACCTAGATCTGTATTTTTTTGTCAAAAAGCCTTGTTTATGAGTTTCTTTCAACAAATTTTTCATCTCATCAATCTCCGTTAATTTAATTGGGTGTTTTGAGTCTCTTTTTTGAGAAATTCTTAATTTGATTTCCTTTGGTCATTACTTGGAGGTTTGTCTCAGTATTTTCGCAATTTTGCATCTTTTTTATTTTGTTTTTGCAAAAACAATTTCCCCCTCATTCGCTGAGGGGGGCTTAATTGTGTATGAGCGTTAATCGCCTTTGAGTGCTTTTATTCTTTGATCTTTGGAACTCTCACCCAATTTTCTCTACTTACACTTGATTGGTTCTTAGATTACATTAGAATCATCATGTGTTTGAAAATTCTCTTGCATAGATCACATTTGCATAATTAGAATTCTCATTTTCAGAATATGAGTGAAAAATCTGCATAGATTACATTTGCATACTTTTCAAGTGAATTGTGCATAGATTACAATTGCATAGTTTACATTCTGAAAAATCAATCGTAGATTTAGATAAGTTTTCTTTGATTTTTATTTACATGTTTTTATGCTTGTTTTAAAAACACAAAATAAAGAATTGTTTTGGAATGGATTAGCATTAGTTTTTCTTAATGAAATTAGTGCATTAGAGAATTTTTTATATTTTCTCTTATTTATCAATTTTTGCATTGTTGGAAGTGGATGGAAAATATTTTCTTACTTTAGTTAGGATTCATTGAATTGGAAAGATTACATTATCATATTAGATTGCATTCAATTTTGGGTCGGGTCATAACACCATTGGTTTCATATCCATTTACCCTTTGAGTAATAACAACCCAAATAACACAGTGCTTAATTAAAATTCATCTAGTAATTTTTACGTTTTTAGGGATCTTTCCACCAATATAGCTCAGGGCTAGTGTCTTGGAATAGGTTTTAGTTAACTCTCCAAGATAGTAAAACAAATAAGTAGTCGATCTTGCGGTAGGAAAAATTCCAATTGTTGCATGTATGCTCTGGGAAGCTCCTCCTAAAGGAGTCAAGCACGAGATCATATCCGAAACAGTGAGGTAATCAATCCTTCCTCATTGGGAATGATAGTAGATATACACATATTAACAACATTAAACCTCAGATTGACCATTGTCGAGGAGACTGGGGTCACTTGTCGGTAAACCTTAGATTATGTCAAGGAGCCTTCAAGGGGATTGAGCTTTGTTACTCTGCCCTTGCATGTGTGTCGGATCATAGACTATTCCCCCAGGTATATTTGTTTCTGTTGGTAACCTTAGTGGCCATAAACTATAGGATTCTTTCTCAAGGTGACGATGGAGGGAAGATCCCACTGTACCTGGAATAGATGTCAGCTAGACTCACTTGGACTCTCCAGAGGGTTATTTTCACTCGAGATGGCATAGTGGAGAAACTTGCACCCATCTGTTTCATTAAGCAGGTTGTCGGGGTAACTATTCCAACCGCCATTTCTGTATTAAAATTCTACGATGTTGGATTTCATCACCAACTAGAGTTTTTAGTGCAGGAATCTACTGTTTGTGTGTGGTTTGACTCCTAGATTTGATAACGCATGTTAATTTGTTTGTTTTTAATTTAGAGACCACAAGCGTGAATTGTGAATTTTAATTGTTAGGTGTGAATTGTTAATTTTATTTTAAATTGTTAATAAAATTCACTGAAGTTGAATATAATGGCAACGGTTCCGGAATTTACCAACCAAGGAACCCCTCTTAAGGAGAATCCTAGTATTTTTCCTTGCTTTGGAAATGTTGGTCCTCCTTATATGGCTACATTGTCATTACCTGGATTTACAATAGGTTTACCGATATGGTTATTTTCAACTTCATTGGCCCCGAATACTCCGATTGTTCCACCTCAACCGGATGCTTCACCTCAACAGAGTTCACCATCTCAACATCACCAACCTTTTGTTGACCCTTTACCTTCTTCGCCCAATATGTATTCCTTCCTTTCTTCCTCTTCACTTGGTAAAAGCCTTGGCGCTAGTAACCAGGTGACTAAGAAGAAGAAGAAAGGGAAGAAGAAGAAGAAGAAGAAGCAAGATAAGAAAGGAGTCAACCAACCAACCATGGCTGTAAATGTTAGTAGTGTTGAGGAAACCTCCAACATGCATCATAAACTCAAATTCCCTTGCAAGATTTGTAAGGGTGACCACTTCCTTATCAATTGTCCCGGTATTCCAAAGGTCTTAGAAGTATGGTCAGAAAAATCCCATCAACTTTCCGTTGATCCATCAACCAGTGATAGTCAGGTTCCTAGGAAAAAGGGTAAAGTTAGGTTTCCTTGTAAGTTGTGCAAAGGGAGTCATCAAACTCACATTTTCCCTCACATGGATGAAGCCTCCAAATTGTTGAAAAACCTTATTGTTCCATAGCAATAACTTCCAACTGGTTACCGTCAACTTTCTGCCAACCTACCATCAACTGATGAAGTGATTGATCCAATTCCAAGTACAGTCAATCCCACTCTTCCATTGGAAAGTGAAACTCATATCACTCAGGTTGATGATCCATTAGTTGATCAAGTGGTCAATTCAATTTCCCATTCAGTCGATCCCACTCTCCCTGAAGAGAGTGAACTTCATACCACTCAGGTTCTTCTTGTTACATTAGATTCTTCTACGCCAGCGATCATTTCACCTGTTTCTACAGAACCCCCTCCAAGTACTGAGGTCTTTTCCTTTGATTGGAATAGACTGACGGAACCTCATCTTCCTTCCTCCATCCCTTTCCAAATCAGTGTGAAGGCTGGTGGTAGGAGCATACACCGCACACATGTAGATGAAGGTGCTTCTGTTAGTATTTTATCCTCAACTTCTTGGAAAGCTTGGGTTCCCCTCAACTTATGCTTGTTACACAAAATCTGAAAGATTTTAACAGAACCATTAGTGAACCTTTAGGGATCCTTCCTAAGTTTTCTATTACTTTGGAAGGTAAAACTGTCTGTATTGATCTTATGGTAGTTCAAGGCCTCTTGGATTTCAATTTACTCCTTGGGCGAGACTATTTCTATGCGATGAAAGCTGTCGTATCGACACTCTTTCACGTGATGTCTTTCCCTCACAATGGAAACATTGTGACTGTAGACCAAATTTCATTCACTAGTTTTGATTCAAATACCAATAATTTGACACCCCTAAATGTTCCTGATAAGAAAGTG
Source organism: Pinus albicaulis (assembly GCA_034641835.2). Taxonomy (NCBI): domain Eukaryota; kingdom Viridiplantae; phylum Streptophyta; class Pinopsida; order Pinales; family Pinaceae; genus Pinus; species Pinus albicaulis. The sequence continues at coordinate 931,081,811 of CM076584.1, forward strand.
GTATCTACCTCGCCACGGGTTAATTATGTGGCAACCAGTCCCATGTTTTCAGTTACTTATGTAAGCGAGCCTCTCGCTGTTTTCTCGTCTTCCTTTGACTTAGATCCGGTAATTGACATGGAAAACTCTATGGGATTATTTGAACGCGATGTTCTTATCCCTTTTGAGTCCCTTGACATGTGTTCCTTCCAGAGAAATATTCTTCCTTTTGATGAAGACTTCTTGGAAGCCATGATCAAGGTGTGTCCATTGACATGTGTTTCTTCTAGTTGGAAGCCATGATCAAGTCACCGAGGATAGTTCCTTTTACTGTGTCAACCTCATTAAAAAATTAATCAGTGGCCCGTGAGGAGAGTTCCTTTTACTGTGTCAACCTCGTTAAAAAATGAATTAGTGAGTGTGAGGATAGTTCCTTTTACCGTGTCAACCTCATTTAAAAACGAATCAGTTAGTCGAGAGCATAGTTCCTTTTCTTGTGTCAACCTCGTTAAAAAATGAAACAGATTCTTACGAGGATAGTTCCTTTTACTGTGTCAACCTTGTTAAAAATTGAATCAGTTGGTTAGAGGATAGTTCCTGTTACTGAGTCATCCTCATTAAAAAATGAATTAGGTATGAGGACAGTTCTTTTCCCGTGTTAACCTCATTAAAAAATGAATCAGTGGGTAGATTGATAGATTAGAAATAAGTAGTTTCTGAGGATGGTTCCTGTTACTGAGTCAACCTCGTAAAAAAATGAATCAGATATGAGGAGAGTTCATTTTACTGTGTCAACCTTGTTAAAAATGAATCAGTGGATCAAGAGGAAAGTTCCTTTTACTGTGTCAACCTTGTTAAAAAATGAAACAATGGCCATGAGGATAGTTCTTTTCTTGTGTCAACCTCATTAAAAATGAATCAGTAGGTTATATAGGTAGATTGTAGAGAGTAGATTTGAGGATAGTTCTTTTACTGTGTCAACCTCGTTAAAAAATGAAACATGTAGGTGAGGATAGTTCCTGCTACTATGTCAACGTCGTTAAAAAATGAAACACGTTGCCATGAGCATAGTTCTTTTCCTGTGTCAAGCTCGTTAAAAAATGAAACAAATCCTCCCCTAATTGAGTCGATTCTTTGACTAAATCTCGTAAATGTTAAGTCATATATCTAGGTTAGTTATTTCAGTTTTTGCAGTTTTAGGTCGGGTCTTTCATATGATCTCGTAAATGAACCTTCATTCCATCCAACTATTAATTACCAGTAGTCTATTTAGTTGAATGAAATGAAGCTGGGGGGGGATGTGCTCTAAGAGATTACGCTTAGGGGGCATTAAAACCTATCTGAAGCATAGTTTTTATCTGTTTCAATCTTTTGTAAAAATGAAACCTATCTCGAGTTGATTTCGGTTATTTTCAAGACTCGTTAAACTCATGAAAATCCCGAGATTATTTTGGCTATCTTTAATTCTCGTAAAACACATGAAAATGCCGAGTTATTTCCATCTTTTCTTGCTCTTAAATTAAATTGAAATTCGGCCACAGGAGTATATTTTTATCCCTTTTTCAAACTCGTTAAAACTCACGAAAAATTGAAAACCATGAGTACATTTTTATCCCTTTTTCGAACTCGTTAAAACTTACGAAAAAGCGAAACCTTGGAGTTCTCTTTTAAGCCCTTTTCAGACTCTCTAAAAATGAAAATATTTTCGAGTACTTGACTATTCGAACTCATTAAAGTAAATTAATGATCGTCCCTTCAGTATAAGTTTACCCCTTTTACGGACTGAAATGGACTATTTACGAAAAAAGTATACGTTAACTAATTACGGTCAATAGAGTTCTCTCTCGCATTATTTTTTCCTTTTTTGGGCTCGAGAGACTAAATTTACGAAAAAGTACATCCATGGGGTTTTCTTAAGTTTTTTCTTCTGACTCCCTAAAATTGAAAAACACCGAGTTTCTCCTATACTGGACTCGTTAAAATTTAACAGTAAAGGACCTGTTCAATTTTAAGCAGGAATGAACCACTCCTTCTTAGGGTTCGAATTTTAAACTAATTTGGACTCATCCGAAGGATGAGCTTATAAAAAATCAAATGTTATCCTCAAGCTTGTCAAAAATAAAGAGGTACTTTCCAAAAACGGTGGGAGAAAAGAGAGAAAAACGAACCTATTTTTTACATTTTGATTATTCAAAAACTGTTAGCCACTCTTGAACACGACACTTTTTTTCACCTGGGTTGGGAAAATCCTTTGCCTAACAGTTAATCAAACCATATTGAAAGTCTTCAGCTGGTTTTTGGATATTAGCTTTGGGTCAATTGTCACCAAGCCATCTGCAGTGTCGTTATGTGTTGAAGAGGACAGTTCAAACAAACCATTCATCTGCAAAATATTTTTTTTCCATTTTGACCATCCCTGAGTCAGTCCTTGCCAATATATTTCTTCAAAACTTGATCTATGATTTCGTGTTGTGGGTTTTCTTACGACGGATCAATTTCTATCGACGACAACTCATTATCTAGGAAGTGGATCTAGGAATCGTCAATACCTTGAAATCTGCATGCCTCAATGGCAGGTTTCTCACCTTCGACGACAAGTTGCAGCATTGACCTTCGATCGAATGATTCCGTTATATGTTCGACTTCAACTCATTCATTCAAATTTCATGGATTGTACTGAGTACTTTGAGGGCCATTGAAATTACTGGTGGTTACTCTCACACTAGTTAACAATTCACATTTTTGACTGGTAATCAAGTGTTTCTACCATGTTCGACTTCGACACATTCATTCACATGGATAGGATCGTACTAGTTTAGGAAGCAGAAATCAAGACCCTGGATCTAGTTTCTACCATCCAGGCTATGAGGAATTTTGTTATTCATTTATACAGTGTGTTATGGCCTAAATCCACCTCAGGCTGAGGAAGGCAGAGTCTAGGGTAACATCAAACCACGCTTAACCTGGTAGCTAGCCCTACCAGATAGGGAGAGGGCTCTCTCTTGGTCAATCTCAGCTAAAATAATCAGTGAGGCTTGAGATGACTTAAATAAAGGCTGATTTTAGGCTAGGTATAAGTGTAAGAGAGTTTGATTTGATTTTGAGGGTGTTTGTTGGATCAAAGGGAAAGGCAGATTTTGGGTCTAGGGAATGAGGCCTAGTTTTTGCAGAGGTCTGAATGGGGCAAGGAAGGAAATTGTTTTGATGCTTTAATTTGAATGAAATGGATATCTCAGACCAATGAAGAGTTGAAGAGGTCAAGAGACTTTCAAGAATCCTCTTCAAACAATCAAAAACATAGAAAATTAAACAAAACTCAAGGTAGAGCACTGCAAATCTAATGAATTCCACCTTTATACTTGTTTGTTTAACTTAAGAAGAAATAAGAAGGAAGATGATACACATGAAATTTCAATAAACTTACAATCACAGAGAGAAACACATCATCAAAACAAAGAGCCACATGAATCCCAAGGAGCGCTGCAAACCCTGGTCTATTCCTTTGCGAAACTGCAGAGATGAAATGTACAATGAAGCTCAAAGCAATCCCAAGTGTCCAACCATGCTAATGACTGAAAAAATACAAGATATAGACAAAACTAACTCATCCCCAGTCTCTAGGGGTCGAGCTCACAAGTTTAGGATCTGTTTCAACAAGATCTAAACTAGGAATTGGAAAATAGGCAGTGGAACAGCTTGCCTCTATAAGATAGGAAGCTGATTCATTCAGTTGAAATTCACCTTTTGATGGATGAATCCACCTCCATGAGTAAAAATTTAACAAAATTACATCAAGACCCATCAAATTACATCAAATTAGATTATGAGTTTAACATTTGGAAGTAAGAAAATCAAACTGGCCAAAACTAGGCGAAAAACAAAGTTACTGAGTAAAAAATGAGCCAAAATCCCCAATGAGTTGCGCCTAATTTCTCTATGCGTCGCGCCAGTTTGGAGCTGATTTTGGAGGCCTTCCTGGTGTCCAAATTTTCTCCAAGTGGGATTTTTGGAAATTTCTGCCTATCTACTTTCTAACCCAAGTGGAATTTCAAAATTTGGCTTCCATTTTCCCCTCCAAAAATGAGTTCTCCCAACACTGCTTCTTGTGTGTCCAAAAAGGGGCAGAAAGGTCATTGTTAGGGTGTTTTTGACCCTTCTGGAAGCCCAAAACCTGTCAAAATATCTTGGCCATAGGTAGGCATGCATAAATTTTCATGAAAAATCCAAAAATTTAAATTTTTCCCCAAAAGGAGCTCCCAATCATAAGCGCGCGCCAAGTGGCATGACGCGTAGAGCTGAAAAATCTGTGTTGAGGCCAAATAAATCAAAATTTGCAAAAAGTGTCCCAAATTTCTTGAAATTTTGGCTGAGTGTCCTCCATCATGTACTATGATGGACCAAGGAAGCCTCGGCCAAGATTTGAAGTCTATCATTCCTTTTCTGACGCCTCCTCGATGCCTTCTTCATCTCTGTCATAAGAGGAATCTGTCTCCATGTTTGCCAAAGTCTATATTGTCTTAGATGAGTATGAAGAATTTTTGGTTTTTGTTGCAAAATGTGTGATAATATGTGAGGGAATATGAAGGGATAGGATGAGGGGAATTTTAGGAATATTTCTAATTGAAAGTTGTCAATTAAAGAGTTTTAGAGGCAGCTTTTAGGCTTTTTGGGATAGCACTGGGGGTTGGGGAATTTGTAACTTGGATTTGGGATAATGGGAATTGGGATAGGGAATAAGTGAATTTTAGGGATATGGGGGATAGAGAAATGTGCTGATGGAACTAGGAAAACGGTGAGGAAACAAAAGGATGTGGGAGTGATGGCATAAAAACCAATGTATAAACCCTAGGCTCTGATTTCTTGAGCAAGGAAGTAGGGTTTGAATTTGTTTTATTAAATCCTCATAAACATCATAAGACACACGTTTATTGGTAATGGAAGAGTTGTTTGACTTACTTTGGACCAGAGGAAACCGAGAAAATTGAAGGTTTGAATGAAATTGTGGTGAAAAGAGCTTGCAGCTCTATGCGCCGCGCCACAACCCAACGCGCTGTGCCACAAACCCGACGCGTCACGCCATAAACCCAATGCGTCGCACCCTTTTGCAGGAGACTTTTGGAGACCTTCCCGGTGTCCAAATTGGGTGCAAGATAGCTCGTTGGAAATATTATTTAGTCTAATTTCCAACTCAACTGGATTTTTTCAATTTGGAGTTCATTTTCCCTGTCAAAAATCAAATCTCCAAAGACTAGTCAAAATGTGAAAAATGAGGCTGCCTCAAGGCAGAGTGCTGTTGCAGTAAACTTTTTAAGGTCTTCCTCAACTCCAAATTTAGCTCATGATAGCGCATTGGAAATATATTTGTGTATAGTTATCATTTTACTCATCAAGCAAGTCATTTGGCCAACCAAGCTAGGAGAAAGATTGATCTTCCCAAGGTCACTTCAGAGGCGCATCAATTCTCCTGAGGCAACTGTATTTTTGAAATTTCTCTAAAACCATGACACCTGTGTAAAAAGTGAATGATTTTTTTCTTCCTTGGCCTATTTTTGACAAAAACCTCTCTCAGTTTTCCCAAATTCATCTTTTATTGCTCAGAAACATCATTGGAGTAAAACCTATCTCGATGTGTGGAACAAGGGATTTGTCGAAATGAATTGAAATGAAGGGGATAAGGGGATTCTAAATTCTTGAGAAAATTTTGGGAAGTAGGGAGGGATGTTAGGAAGAAGGGGAAAGTGTAATTTCAAATATTGAGTGAGGGGAAGGGGTCCAAAAGGGAAAAACACAGGCTTAGCCTAGAAAATTGCCAAGTTATAGCAAGAAACTAGGGTTTGTGCGAAAATGAGGAATTTGGGGGATCTCAGATCTCAGTGATGGGAATTGTTTAATAAGGTACATTGAGGATAGGGGAAGGTGTATGAACATTAGGATAGAAGTTTTGCTGATGATTTGACCATCCAAGAGAAATTACCTCCAAAACCCTAGGAGAGGGAAATGAACTTTACCTAGGTACAATCGAAGCATGAACAAGGTGTAAAATGACCCAGTGGAACTTGAAATGATGATGAAAACCCTTTGAATGATGGTACACTCATCTGAATGGTGACAAGGACCGAAATTTGGACAACTTTGAAAAGAGTGAAAACAAACCCTAGACCTAATACCTAGTGACCAAATTTTACTTGGAAGACTCACTGAAATGACAAAATTTGACCTTGACACCTTAAAATAATTTTGTAAGAGAAAGTTTGATCACTGGACGAAGGCTGCAAAGGCTGACACTAACATTGGCTCCAATGGGGATGGTATCTCCTTGGAGGTGCCAAGAATTACAGATCTTTGGAAAGCATACAGTGCCTTCATCCATTGGGCAATGGAGTCAAAAACTCAAGCTGAAATGCATGACTGAAAACTGATGACTTGACGACACAAATTGAATCTCACTCAACTAAGAACTGACTCGATACTTAAACACAACCGACAAACTGGAAATATGCTCAATATGAAGCTTATTCAATACAACCTACTCTAGTTGTTCCATTCATCACCTGATCAAGTGAAATGAAACAACCAATGCAACCAGGTAAGTATTCCAGCTGCTGTTTGGATTCTCCGCAAGTGCTCGCTTATGAACAACAAGAGAGAACTACTGAAAGGAAACTCCCATGAAAACTTGTGAACAAATCCGTTGAATACTATGGATTCTCTATCTGCCTCCAAAAACACTGCATAAGGATCTTGAAGTTCATGCACACTGGGACTTAGCTCATCCAATGGATTACTTCTTTTCTCCTCATACCACGAATGCAAACTTTGTTTTGAGCTTTGTGACGAGACTCCTGCTAAAAATGACAAAGAGACCGGCTACCGGATCAAGTTTGTATCAGTACATGTTTCAAGCTGACATATAGTCAATGGAGAAAGACTTTGACTGCAAACATCATCCAACACATCAGCTATTGGATCGTGAAAAACTTGAAAAGACTGCTGCAACCCATTTTCTATTGTTTCTGATGAGATTACATGATTTTCTACAAGCTGCTCATTTGAAGATTTACTATGCAATTTACCCTTCAAAAACTGAAATGATTCAAAACAAAATGGTACGGAATCATCTTGTATCATTTGATCATATGTGCCAGCTTCCATGTCTTCATCTGCAACTTGAAAATCAATGGCATTCGGGGGCTGCAAATCTGGATATGAGAAGTCTTGAACAAGGTTTTCATTGCCCTCAAGATGGTCCAGATCAAGACTTGTCGACAGTTGATTTCTGATTGCATGGAAGTTGTCTCTGATGAACTGGAATGAATCAAAACAAAAAGGCAAAGATCCTTCACTTCCTTCAAAATTTTCTGCACTTTCCTCGACATTTCCATAGCTGATATGTGATGGCTGAACATTGTATTTGAGCTGCTGAAAGTGAACTTCTTCCTCCCAGAAACTAGCTGCTGATTTGTCTGCAAGATTAGCTTATGTTTGGAGAACATAATCATCATCATACTGATCAAACTGAGGCAAATCATCAGTATAAAACACATCATCAAGCATACATGTCAAATCAACAGATCTCTCTTCTCCAAGATGATCTACAAAACAATCATTATCAGATATATGACAACTGGGATAAGAAACAAAATGTTTTGGATCAGCAACTTGTTCTTCTTCAATCATCGAGCCATGGGCTTGAACATTATACTCATTCCTTGTGATGATCCTCTGCATCATCTCTTCCACTGCACTTACCAAAATGTCAAGCTTTACCTCTAGAGATGTCGATTTCTCCGGATCTATGTTTTTCATCTCTTCTTCCTTCAACTTTACCCTTCGGATCCGCAAATGAGCCTCTACATCTACTGCATTGTTCTGCATCTCTTCAAGTGTTGCAAGATTCCTTTCTCTTAGCTGAAACTCCATTTCTAGATCAAAGGCACCCGGGTAGTGCAAGAGAGCAGATCCAGGAGGAGGTCTTATATTAACTGGCATCGAATAATAAACTTGGTTAAATATGGTAGAAAACTATTGTACTATCTCCCCTGGAAGTATTTTCAGCTGGTTATACTCTTCTATAATCAAGAAAGGGTTCTGTCTGATCACCCACCTATCGAGGAAAACTTTGACGAACTGCTGGAAATCTGAGATGCTCGCATCAGGCAGGGTTTTGAACCAACTCTTAACTTTGCCTTGCAAAGAAAGAGCGAAAAGCCTAATACTGACATCCTCTTCATCAACTTCAAAAAGGTCAAGAAAAGACTCAAAATTCAGAACATGTCTCTCAGCAGTGATGTTGTCGCATTAACCGTCAAATCTTGGTAGATATAGGTAATGATTTTTAGGGAAAGCATGAGATATAGGAGGTAAAATCAGAGGCTTGTATCGATATAGAATTTTACAAGGTATAGGGGTATGTACAAATGCTGCAGAATCAGTCTTGGTCTCTTGAGGTTCATCAGTTTGAAGATGGTCATCACAAGATTCAGAAGAAAGGTCTTGATCAAGCTCAAAAGCATGCAAATCTTTGGTATTCACAATCTTCAAAGGGAAGGAATCAAATGCAAGCCGAGGATCTTTTCTCAAATACAATATACTTTGCAAAGCCTTCTTGACATTCTCGGGAAAAGAGAAGAAATAATTTATGACAAAGAACAAAATGTCTTGGATGAAATTCCAACTTGAATACCTGATCTTTCCATATTGTCCTTTCATGTTTCTGCTAGTCAGGTTCATCCTCCAGTGGAGTCCTTGGATCTGATCTTGAAACTGATTTAGAGTCGCTAGGTGAATGATTTCAGCCTTCCGATGTCTGATTTTTGTCCACCATCAACAATCAGATCTAAATTTGATTAGATCTTACCGAGGAAACCAGATGTTCAGTTCATAAACTAGACCATAGATTGACTGAAGCAGCATTCATCTACTTTCGCTAATGAAAAGAAAGAGCGTTTCGAAGGCTACCTGGCTAACTTCAGGCTCCGTCTGTAGTTTATAAAGCAAAAAAAAACTTTTCTTCCCCAGTATGGTCGCCACTATGTTATTGCCTAAATCTACCTCAGGCTGAAAAAGGAAGAATCTAGGGTAACATCAAACCACACTTAACCTGGTAGCTAGCCCTACCAGATCGGGAGAGGGCTCTCTCCTGGTCAATCTCAGAAAAATAATTAGTGAGGCTTGAGATGAATTGAATAAAGGCTGATTTTAGGCTAGGTATATATGTAAGAGAGTTTTATTTTATTTTTAGGGTGTTTTTTGGATCAAAGGGAAAGGCAGATTTTGGGTTTGGGGAATGAGGCCTAGTTTTTGCAGAGATCTGAATAGGGCAAGGTAGGAAACTGTTTCGATGTTTCAATTTTGAATGAGATGGATAGATTAGACCGATGAGGAGTTGAAGAGGGCAAGAAAATTTCAATAATCCTCTTCAAACAGTTGAAAACATAGAAAATTAAACAAAACTCAAGGTAGAGCACTGCAAATCTAATGAATTCCACCTTTATCCTTGTTTGTTTAACTTAAGAAGAAATAAGAGGGAAGATGATACACATAAAGCACCAGTAAACTTACATTAACAGAGAGAAACACATCATCAAAACAAAGAGCCACATGAATCCCAAGGAGTGTTACAAACCCTAGTCTATTCCTTTGCTAAACTGCAGAGATGAATGTACAATGATGCTCAAAGCAATCCCAAGTGTCCAACCTATGCTAATGACTGAAAAAATACAATATATAGACAACACTAACTCATCCCCAGCCTCTAGGGGTCAAGCTCACAATTTTAGGAGCTGTTTCAACAAGATCTAAACTGAGAACTAGAAAATAGGCAGTGGAACAGCTTGCCTCTATAAGATAGAAACTGATTCATTCAGTTACAATTCACCTTTTGATGGATGAATCTACCTCCATGAGTGAAAATTTAACAAAATTACATCAAGATCCATCAAATTACATCAACTTACATCATGAGTTTGAAATTTGGAAGTAAGAAAGTCAAAATGTCAAAAACTAGGCGAAAAACAGAGTTACTGAGTCCAAAATGAGCAAAAATCTCTAATGCGCCACGCCTGATTTCTCTATGCGTCGCGCCAATTTGGAGCTGATTTTGAAGGCCTTCCCGGTGTCCAAATTAGCTCCAAGTGGGCTTGTTGGAAATTTCTGTCTGTCTACTTTTAAACACTAGTGGAATTTCTAAATTTGGCTTCCATTTTCCCCTCCAAAAATGAGTTCTCCCAACACTGCTTCCTGTGTGTCCAAAAAGGGGCAGAAAGGTCATTTTTAGGGTGTTTTTGACCCTTCTGGAAGCCCAAAACCTGTCAAAATATATTGGCCATAGGTAGGAATGCATAAATTTTCATGAAAAATCCAAAAATATAAATTTTTACCCAAGAGGAGCCTCCCATCAAAAGCGCGCGCCAAGTGGCGCGACGCGTAGAGCTGAAAAATCTGTGTTTAGGCCAAAATAAACAAAATTTGCAAAATGTGTCCCAAATTTCTTGAAATTTGGGGTGAATGTCCTCCATTATGTACTATGTTGGGCCAAGGAATCCTTGGCCAAAATCTGAAGTCTATCATACTTTTTACGCCTCCTCGATGCCTTCTTCATCTCTGTCATAAGAGGAATCTGTCTCCATGTTTGCCAAAGTTTGTGTTGTCTTAGATGAGTATGAAGAGTTTAGGTGTCTTTGGTTTTGGCTGCAAAATGTATGAAAATGTATGAGGGACTATGGAGGGAGAGGGTAAGTGGAATGTTAGGAATATTTCCAATTGTAATTTGGGGAATTGGAGGGTTCTAGGGACAGTCTCTAGGCTTTTGGGATAGTAATTGGGGTAGGAAATAAGTGAATTTTAGGGATATGGGGGATAGAGAAATGTGCTGATGGAACTAGGAAAATGGTGAGGAAACAAAAGGATTTGGGAGTGATGGCATACAAAACCAATTTATAAACCCTAGGCTATGATTTCTTGAGCAAGGAAGTAGGGTTTAAAATTTTCAATTAAATCCTCATACACATCATAAAACACACGTTCATGGAATTTACAGATCTGTTTGACTTACTTGGACCAGAAGGAACTGAGAAAATTTGAATTTTTGAAGAAAACCGTGGTGAAAAGCGCTTGCAGCTCTATGCGCCGCGCCACAACCCAACGCGCCGTGCCACAAACCCAACGCGTCGCGCCATAAACCCAACGCGTCGCGTTCTTTTGCAGGAGACTTTTGGAGACCTTCACGGTGTCCAAATTGGGCGTAGGATAGCTTGTTGGAAATATTATTGAGTCTACTTTCCAAATCAACTGGAATTTTTCAATTTGGAGTTCATTTTCCTTGTCAAAAATCAAATATCCCAAGACTGGTCAAAATGTGAAAAATGAGGCTGCCTCAAGGCAGAGTGCTGTTGCAGTCAACTTTTGAAGGTCTTACTCAACTCCAAATTGATCTCATGATAGCTCATTGGAAAAATATTGTTGTCTAGTTATCATTTGACTCATCAATAAAGTCATTTGGCCAACCAAGCTAGGAGAAAGCTTGATTTTCTCAAGGTCACTTCAGAGGTGCATCAATTCTCCTGAGGCAACTGTATTTTTGACATTTATCTAAAACCATGACACCTGTGTAAAAAGTGAAGGAGGGTTTTCTTCCTTGGCATATTTTGGACAAAAAAATCTCTCATTTGCCCCAAATTCATCTTTTATTTCTCATAAAAATCATTGGAGTAAAACCTATCCCGATGTGTGGAACAAGGGATTTGTCGAAATGAAGTGAAATGAAGGGGATAAGGGGCTTCTAAATTCTTGAGAAAATTTTGGGAAGTAGGGAGGGATGTTAGGAAGTAGGGGAAAGTGGAATTTCAAATATTGAGTGAGGGGAAGGGGTCCAAAAGGGAAAAACACAGGCCTAGCCTAGAAAATTGCCAAGTTGTAGCAAGAAACTAGGGTTTGTGCGAAAATGAGGAATTTGGGGGATCTCAGTGATGGGAAGTGTTTAATAAGGTACATTAAGGATAGGGGAAGGTGTATGAACATTAGGATACAAGTTTTTCTGATGATTTGACCATCCAAGAGAAATTACCTCCAAAACCCTAGGAGAGGGAAATGAACCTTACCTAGGCACAATTGAAGCATGAACAAGGTGTAAAATGACCCAGTGGAACTTGAAATGATGATGAAAACCCTCTGAATGATGGTACACTCATCTAAATGGTGACAAGGACCGACATTTAGACAACTTTGAAAAGCGTGAAAACAAACCCTAGACCTAATACCTAGTGACCAAATTTTACTTGGAAGACTCACTGAAATGACAAAATTTGACCTTGACACCTTAAAATCATTTTGTAAGAGAAAGTTTGATCACTGGAGGAAGGATGCAAAGGCTGACACCAACACAATGGAATATTCATAAACATATGGCTATGTCCATACTATGTCTACACATGTCTATACTATTGATGTATTGAAAAATCATTCCTGTATCAGAACAGTTTAAGGCAGTTTTCTAGTTAGTTTTGATCTGAGTATGGGAATGCCTAACTCCGCGATGATATGTATACATATATATATTTTTTGCATTGAATGTTTTTATAGGTTCCAACTGGGGTTTCCATAGGATGATCCTTGAAATGATAAAGTACCTCACTCTTCATACATGACAGACTCTATCTTTATCTATTACAGACTTCGCACTTTAGGGGGCAATCTGTTGCACTCAAAATTGTCACCTTGACATTCTGCTATCTGTATGAGCTCATTATCACTCACACTTTCCTCCTTTGCAAGTATAAAACATCATTTCCTCATGTCAAGCCTTAAAAATAAGAGAAAAGCTCTCAAAAGTCTCTAAAACTCTGGTATCACACTTTCTCTTTGTCTTACCTACGGTCCCGCACCTAATGGTCATGTCTCCTGCGTACCTGACTGCAATGTCTCTGTGTTAAGGGTGTGGACCCCTGTAAAAGGTAAAAAGGGCTCAATTAAACTCTAAAAATCTCACTTTTAGTCATTTCTAGAAGCCTCTGAAAGGAATCTTGCGGTGGTAGAACCGCTCTTTTCAGGTTCATGTATCCCATGCCTTAAGGAGCTAACCCCTTGATGTGAGGAGCTTATCCCTTTGAAGGAGGATTCTATCCCTTCATAGGTGGAACTGTAACCTCCTCTTTTGCACTATAAAAAGAGGCATAGGGCAGCCTCAAAGGGTTACAACTAGACAATGGAGGAGTTCAAGCTTTAGTGTTATTTGAGGTAAAGTGTTGTTGGAACTTAGACTCCTTTAGCTGAGATTTTATGAGGAAATATTACATACCTATATGTATCTCGGTTGGAAGAGTGCAAGACCTATCAGAGTAGAGGAAATTCCTGCTTTAGACCTTGGGAAGACCTGTTCAACATCAAGGATGAAAAGGTTGTAAGGTTCTTCTACTATTTCAAAGTTAATACAAATAAGTTTGTTTTTCCCAATAAGCTGTCATTTGATTGTGTATTTTTATGGATTCCTTGATCACCATAATAGATATGATTTATGAATATATGCTACACAGGTGCTATTTTATGTTTGTTTGTTTGTGATTGTAGACCTTCGAAGATAACTCTTCTGGGCGACTGAAGGACGACTACTACAAACAAGCGTTGGATCGAGGTAGGATTGTAACACCTTTGTAGCATTTACTTATAAATCGTGATATATCTAGAGAAAGATAGATTTAATTGTTTGTTTGTTTCTAGATTATCTTCTGATACTAGGGAGATCTATCTTGTCCACAAGATTGATTTATCTGGCCAATAGGTCCTTGAGAATTATTATAACATCTCGCACCAGTCCGAGCCATTACCATCCCCTACAACGCAGTTTTAGTCATTGACTGTGTTATTTCATAGATTAGTTGTAGGGGTGGTTTCAATGCATCATTTGGGGATTTATATCTTCAGTGAAGGGACCAAAATTTCACCCGGAGAGTCCATTGGAGGAGAGCCACATATTTATACATCATCTTCAGCCATATCTTCCCAGCTATTCAGTTGCAGTGAATCTTCAGCTCTAGGGATGTAGTTCACCATTTGTATTTGGTGCATTTCTGGAAACCCTCTTGGGTTGTCTTGGAAAGGTCATATAGAGCCTTGTATTTATGGCTAGCATCTCTTGAGGTATATATCAGTTATTTTATATCATTGTTTGTTTCCAGCTGCAATTATGCTCACTATGAATACACTGTAACAGCTCTCCGACATTTTGTATAGCACCAAAATCTCACTTTTGAGAGTGTTTGATCATTGGGGGTTTGTTTGCATATATCATATGATTTGTACCTCAGTATTTTGTACTTATTTGCTGCAGATATGATTAATATAATGGCTCCATATTGGTCTCATATCTTGATGTAACATTATTCACTGCTATTTCCAATTTTATGTGCTATATTGTTGCTCTCCCATTTTTGGGATATTACACCTTTTGAGAGTACTCCTGAGGCTGCATGTTGAGAGGCTCCATTTCAACAACCAAGTCACTAACATATTATTTTCTCCTCAAATATTTGCATTCATCTTTTAACTCCAGCATATACAGGTTCTTGAATCTTACACCGACTGTTTCACCCATCCTATGGTGATGTGTCTAAGGAACACCTTTAATTTTCTAAATATGACGTTATAACCACGGTCTTCCATTACCGCTATGGAGACAAGATTATTCTTTAGTCCTGGAACATACAAAACATATATCAATCTGAGAGGGGAGTCATACTCCCTCTGAAAGGTAATTTTATCTATGTCGGTCATGCTATACCTTCCATCATCTTCAAACTCTATGTCCTATTGGAGGTCCTTCTCCTCCAAGTCACTAAAGAGATCTCCATTCCCCATCATATGGAATGAGGCGAAATTATTTAGATACCACATGCATCTCATTAAGGGGTTGGTCATGCATGCAATGAGAGTAAAATCAAGCTCGAACTGTGAAGCTAGCACTTCACCCGCTGCAACTACAGGCTCCTTCTTGCTTGTTGGGTGTGCAACCTGACTATATTCCTTATTTATATGTATCGTTGAGTTGGAACCCTATTCTTAATGAAGTGGCAACATCACCCATCGTTTCATCGCCGTCAGGGGGTTCCAAGGGGGGGCTAAAAACATATGTAAAATTTCCTTGTAAAATATTGTAATTTCGTAGTCAATATGGGTCGTTAATTTGGCATATGATGTAACAGTAGAAGTTATGTTTAATTTAGGGTTTTTTTCCCTAGAAGGTAGGCCTTCTATTGTGTGAGGGAATTGTATGGTGGTTGTGTATCGGGTGTATATTATGAGCGAGAAATAGAAAGGGGCACCCTGTGAGAGACAAGAGGATATTGTAGTAGATCTGATGTAGGTTGTGTCTATTCATTTTGTTGGATAATCTAAAGGAAGGAATCATTTCTTCCGTGGACGTAGCCCAAGTTTGGTGAACCACATATATTTGTGTCTCTCTTGTTTTATATGTTTCTTGTTTTTGTGTTTCCGCATATTTTATGTGTTTCATTGCTCTGTAATATATAATTTTCTAACATTGATTTCCTTCTTCTATGGACAATTTGAGGCATAGTGCTTGTGATCGTGATGGTGAAAACACTTGATCTTACAAGTCTCTCTTGTCATCTTCACCTTGGGACTTATTTCCATTGGCTTTCTTTCCATTTCCAACCAATGCAAAATATTCTTCTTTGTATTTTTCGGAGGTCTCGTCTCTGGTGCTTCACCTTATTTGCTTCTTGATTTGCTTCTAGATCCTGAAGAATAAATTTTCAAATTTGAACATGTTCAAGGAAAAACTCTCTTATTCTCTTCTATTGTGATTTATGACGCTCTAATACCATGTGAAAATATTTTTCTAATACCATGTAGAAAAAATCTACCCACAAGATTCAATCTGATCTTATAATTTACTAAAGCAAGATACTAAGTCCTTCTACAATTTGCAGAAACAAAACACGATCACACAATCACATATAAGCAAGAGAATGAAATTATCAATCGCACAACACATGACGTATCTGGGGAAAGAAACTACTCAAAACTCCAATATATATATATATATATATATATTGCATATGGTCAAGTTCATGAAACAATAGAGTGTTTCTCACACTATAGAAACTTCTTGCACTCTGCTGACTGTCTCACTCCGATCTTGTTCGAAACTGGATTGCGAAGTAAAATCGATCAAGTATTTAACCTTTTTCTTGCCTTTTCTTGGCCTATCTTGCTTATGCATCCTTGGGATAATTGTGCCCCTATTAATTAGGAAAATCCCCAATAATCATTGCATAATCCTTCAAGGCCTTCCCGATGACCTCATGCATGACATGTACAATTTTCTAATAGTACAACTGATATATCTCTTCCCTTTAACCTTAGTCTCAACCAGGTCTTCCTCAGAACTGACATGAAACAACTATTTATAGAAAATTATCAGTTAACTGATTGAACACTACTTGTGAATTAAGTCTAATTTAATTCACTGGACCTCTCACTATCTCATCACTTAGTTAGAACTAGTTAAACTGGTTTTTAACACAATTAATTGAGTTAACTAATTACAACTCACAAAAAACTCAACTAGGGGTCCTCAAAAGTAGGATATACATTTCCATGCATCCTCTTAGACCTCTAACTCAAATTTTCTATGCTAAATTACTCTTCCTGTCTTAGTTAACTAATACAAGTTGTCATGAGATGAAATTACAATTTTTCTTTCAATTTAATTATGGGAAAATTAAATCAAAAGCCTCATATGGTAGCCATTTCTAGGTAACATTTTTTGGATTTCATTTATGGATGCTAATTTCACTGTTTCTTGTTGCATTTTTCAACACAATCCATTCATTGAAAAGGAAAAATGGCTACTGGACCATAGGGAGACAATTCCAAGAAGACTGGGTCTCAATTTTTCCATTTATTGAACCAATACCTCCTACAAATGAGAATGAGGTTTCCCAACAAGTTATATGTAATGCATGTAGTTCAAAAACTCGCAAGGTATTGAAATTTCATATAAAGCTAGATACAATATATAAGCATGCATGTAATAGACCTGAGAAAATTTTCATGTAATAAAAGTTAATAAAGGAAAAAATAAGACCACGGTTAAGTGAAACTTATTCCAAGCTTAATGTTGGGAAAATATATCCTAGTGGGAATCATTAAATGTGGTTATGGCTACGGAAAATTGGAAAGGAAAAGTAAAAGGCATTAAAGAGGAAAAAAGTATTTTTGGCACATTTATTTATGAAAATGAAATAAATTAGGAGAAAAGGAAGGTAAAAAATCACAGGTTTCATGTGAGGAGAAAAATGAAGGAAAATAATGGAAAATGAAAAAATAGAGGGCTAATTGATAAAAAATATTTTGAGGATCCTTTGGTACCTTTTTTGAGTTAAGTTTTGGAGCTCTCTCATTATTCTCTCTCTCTCATCCTCTTGGATGTTGAATTCTTAGTTAAACTGAGAAGGGGGGGGGGGGTGAATCAGTTTAACACATACATGAGCTTTTTAATTTTTTCATCAGCTTATTTACAACTTACTTTTAAAACCAACCTTAGTATATGAACAGTCTTAATATGTTACAGCAAGTATTAAATTAATGTGACATCAAACTTATTATGAGAGCAGCAAACATTAAGCATATTTGATAAATCATCTCAGCACACAGGCAACACAGATAGAGACAACAGATATAAGTGGAAACCCATAAAGGGAGAAAACCACATCTTATTATTGTTGTGATGCAAAGGCAAGCTCCAACTCCCTCTCACCACTATTTTTCTGCAGGCACCAACCTACAGGAGGCTCCAACCTCAATTATGCAAGCTACAACTTGCAAGGAAGCTCCAACTCCCTTCAATTTTCTACAGGCACCAACCTACAGGAGGCTCCAACCTCAGTCAGCTACAACTGACAGCTATCAAGCTTCAACTTGATAGGGAAGCTCCAACTTCCTCAATTTATCAAAAGAAATGTTTGCTGATTTACCTCAGATATCAGCTCTGTTCTGTAGCATCTCTTTCTGCACCTCTCTTCCTTATCTTCTCTGCCTCAATCTTCTATACTTTTCATTCTCTATCCTTACTCTCTCTAACCTCTCTATGCATATCAAGTTGATATTATATATAGAGTTCATCACATGACTGTTTGTATTCCACAAGGAATTTGGAGTGAACAACCATGACTCTTTGGCTTCTGTCTTCTCATTCCTTTGTCCAACTCATTAAAAATATAACAATATGTACAAATTTCCATGTTACAGTGGGATTTTTCTTTTCCTTAGGATACTTGCCTTTGCATCACAAACAATATAAAACAATTAAAACATTTACATTTTCAGTTACAGTATATAAACTTCACTCAGCCCTTGGCTTGCTGGTTTTGTCCTTTTTGTTGTTGTCATGCAACTGTCCTACATACCTCTGTTTACTGCAACTCTGATCACTTGTGCATGTACACCTGTTCACTGCAATTTTAAATCCCTTAGCTGCATACCTCTTCAACTCTGCAATCTCTGTTTACCTCTATACAAATTTTCCAAGCTCACTATAGTTGTGCATCTGTTGTATATATATATACCTGCTTTCTGATACAGGGTAAAACCCCCAGTCCCTGAATTTTTCTAATTCAATTCTAGGCTGTGTATAAATGCATTTAGACTCCCATTTTCCAAGCACCCTACAATCTGGGCAAACTCATGCCATTTCTGACTTTTGAGTGAGTAAATTTAAATAAACAATCTGAATTATTTTAATATCTTAATTCGAAGAATTGAGATATAAATCCAACACTTCCTTAATGGTTATAAACCCCACTAGCACGCAACATGCCTTTTAATTGAAGCAAAGGTTCAATCTTCGAATGCGGGATTCTTGTCAAAGACTAAGACATCCCATGGGTATGGAATAACCTTCATATAGATTAAACCAAAGTCAATGTCGATACGCCTTTCTCCTTTGATTCACCGAAATGCAAATATATATATAAATATATAATGGACTTTGGGACAAAAACTAATCTATATGCTTCTCGGCCCAGGCATACTACTATTTCTTTGTAACCCTATTCAGTCCATCACGTGAGCGAATTATTTCCTTTTAACATACAATTATGCAACCATATGTGTATACATTGGACCGCACCTTAATTGTCACACATCATACATTTACTAATGCATCAGCTTATATTACATAGGCTTTCACAACATTCAATGACCAAATATGCCAAAGCACCGGCCAATCGTTATAAACATTAGTGTAAGGGTCGATTCCATATAATCAATAGAATACCATATATCTGGGCCCACGGCTTGTTACATGGTGTTAACGACCTCACTCATCCGACGGCTGACGGGATGTCGCTTTGGCCTTGATAATCTGACGATCCGCACTGGATATCGCACGAGTTAATTGCATGGGCTTTAACTCGCGATGAGAGCAGGTTCTCCAAACCGCTTAAGGCCACGTGTCAGCCGATGGCTTTGATCGCGTTCGAATTGGGAATACAACTTATCATACAAAAGCGGTGCGATGAAAACCGTCTGGTGTTCCAAACCCACTGTCACTGTTCATACCTCGTGGTTCCGTTTAGTTGCGCTCGAGGTTTCGTTCCTTCCTTCATTGTTCATTACACAGTGGAGTGTGTAATCAAACTATCCCACTGAATGCTGTATGCGACTTTCTCACAAGAATGGGTATCGAATTATGTAAATCGAACCCTTGCATCCTGCTGCTCAATCTGAACTACTAAAATCGCCTTCTTCTTCAAGTGACCGAGGTTTACTCTGCTATGCCAAATGAATAGAGTAGGCCTCTTGAGTTTCTATACAGAACCAATTCAATTGATTTCTACACAACATGTACACCACGAACTCTGAAACACTACAATTTCTATTCTATATAGAACCCTAATAGACTCACATCTGTAATAAAACATTAATACACAGATAATTGCACATAGGAGCCATTTATACTCCCAATTATAGAGTCTCATCATACTCATGTAATGCTGAACAATTCCTCCCATAGATATAAATGAATCCACCTGCAAACACTGCTTCTTGTCTTGGCAGAACTTCTTCTTCTCTTAACTCTACCCCTTTATCAAAATCTAATGGCCCTCCTTTTGTCCTCACTACTCTGCACCTTGAATAGCTCTCTACTTCTTTGGTATCCTCTGCTCCTTGACTGATGCTTCTCCTTACTTCTCTTTTTGCTGCCTCTGCTGCCTATCCAGATCTCCAATCACATGACCCTTATACAACTGCCTCTGCTTCATGTCTCATGCTCTCTGCTGCTCGACTGTTTCTCTGCCTCTGCTGTTTGACTGTTACATTTCAACAGTCTTCTTTCGCCTATCTCCTTTGCCATTTATGATGTCTCCTTTTCACTGCTTGCTTCTCTTTTTGCTTCTTCCTCTATTCTTCTCTCTCTCTCTCTCTCTCTCTCTCTCTAGCAAGGTTTCTCCTTTTGCTTCTCGCTGTCCTTCAGATAAGTTCCCCGTCTCTTTACTTATCCTTTGTTTGTCTTTGTCTCTCGCTCTTATCCTTTTCCATCAATGAAAATTTCCAATAGTCTCCCCTTTGGCATTGATGGCAATATACTTCCTCTCGCTTTTCATTCCTTCCTTTTGCTGCTAGCTATTCCTCCCCCCTTTGACATCAATGGCAAGGGGGTGCTTGTATTTATGTGCTTTTAACTCTTGCCCATATTTCACCGATATTTAGGACCTGTTTCATGCTTCCTTTGTTGGCTGATCTCCCCCTCGAATGATATTTTCATTTATGTTCTCCCCCTGAAACTGTGCTTTCTCTTCATATCAGAGAGTAGCATCTACAGATACTACCCCTAGTCTATCTCTCAAATATTCAAATGGTTCTCTAGCAAGAGGTTTGGTAAATATATCTGTTGTTTGTTCTTTTTTTGGTACTAACTCCAGTTTTACTATCTTCTGAGCCACTTATTCTCGAAGAAAATGATACTTGATTGGGATATGTTTAGTTTTTGAATGAAGCACAGAATTTTTTGATATGCTAATAGCACTTGTATTATCACATTTGATTGAGATAGGTTTATCAATGCTTATCTTCATGTCTTGGAGGGTTTTGTTTAGTCAATTTAGTGTCCTAAATTGCTAACATAAATTATCGACCAGGGCTAGTAAACTGATGAAGTGTGATGCACTATATGTGCCTAAGTATCCCTTTTTCTTACTTTGTTGTTTTTAGTGTTTTATTTATGTTTTGGGGTTTTTATGTTTGATTCTTAGTATGCTACTCTATGTTAAAAAGATGAAGTTAGATCTATGTCAAAAGGAAAAACAGGAAAATGTTAATGAAAACAGAGTTTATTTGCAAGTTCTCTTCTTAACTAGAAAATGATGAAAACAAGGAGTCCCAATCCATGGATATTACAACTTTTAAATGAACATTAATGAAATGAAAAGTAACTCAAAACACTACAACTTAATCTGATTCATTTAGTTAGAGATTTGTTGGAAGATCTTGTGAAAAAGATTAATTCTAATGCAATGAGGATCTCCTAAAACATAAAAGGAAACGCTGAAACAAACAGTAACTTAAAACATTATAGTGAAATCTCATTCATTTGATAGAATTTTATTGGAAGAGCTTGAGAAAAATATTACTATAATGTAGTAAGGATCTCCTATGAAATGTTGAAACAACTTATAACATTACAACTAAATCTCATTCATGAATTAGAGGTTTATTGGAAAAGCTTTTGAAAGAGATTAATCATAATGTGATAAGCATCTTCTATGAAGCAAAACAATCAATAACTCAAAATATTACAACTTAGTCTCATTCATGAATTAGAGGTTTATTGGAAAAGATTTTGAACGAGACTAACTGTAGTATAATGAAGATCTTCTTTTTAATTAAATAACAGAAAATGAAATTCTAATAACTCAGAATATCTCAATTGAATCCCATTAATTTAATAGAGATGTATTGGAAGAGCTTGAGAAAGAGACTAACTGCAATATCATGAGGATATTTTATCTAAGCTAATGACATGAAACATATTGCTAAGAGCTATGATTTCAGAAAGAAATCTAAGTAAGGAAATATGACAAAATAGAATTGAAAATGACTTATCTAGAAAACATGAAAAACCTCCTCGAATAGCAGGGGCCCTCTGCTACCAATTTGGTGAAATTCTTCAGCTCCTTAAAGTTGTAATCAAAACAACATCAAAGAAATGAACTTATTTATTGATAAACTCACAAATATACATCCCATTCCATCTTAAGCTTTGTTACAAAACAATCTCTAATCCTTTCTCTTCTTCTCCTATTTTTCACTACTCTTGATAGGAGAAAGTTTCTCCTATTTATACAAAATATGAGAGGTTATCTCATTAATGAGAGTCCATGAATCTCTCCCTCTATCTCTAGAGTTACAATCAAAATAGGAAATGATAAGACACATGTATTTTTAGAGTTTCAATACAAATAAGAAATGAGACATATATCTTCTTAGAGTTTCAATACAAAAAGAAAATGAGACACATGTCCTCATGATCCCATGATCTTCTCCACTCAAATTCGAATTTGGTTTTGGGAGGCCACATAAAGGTCTTTTAGAAGCTTCCTTTTGACCTACACATGTCACAAAACTCATAACACATATATAGATATATGAAACTACGTTAATTTTCTAGTTTCTATTCATAAAGTCACTTTAAACACATAAAATAAATAACTTTGGAAGACAAGGATCCTAACCTATATATTTATGAAAATGGTTACTTGATGCAGGGTTTTAGGTCAGATAGTTATGAAATTAGAGCTGAATGGTAATGACATAATTTTAATATGTATGAATATGGAAAACACTTTTGAGACTCAACAGGTTTGCTTCATCCACATGACTTGTGTACAACATGTTGCTGCTGCTATGTTTTCTGCTTCTACTGTAGATAGAGAAATAGATGTTTGTTTCTTGCTTAGCCATGCCACCAAACTTTCTCCTAGATAGAATGCACCTCCACTTGTGCTTTTCCTGTCATCCACACAGCTGTCCCAATCTTCATCTGTGTATGTTGTCAAAGTGAAGCTTTTGCCTTTAGGATACCAAAGTCCATACTCTGCAGTTCCTTGTAGATATCTGAATATTCTTTTGACTGCTAGAAGGTGATTTTGTTTAGGTTCTGCTTGATATATAGCCATTATTCCTACTGCTAGCATGATGTCTGGTCTTGATGTTGTCAGATACAGCAGACTTCCTATCATGGATATGTAGAGTTTTTTATTTATATCAGCAGATCCATCATCAGCACACAACTTGCATCTCGTGATCATGGGAGTTGACACAGGTTTGCAGTCTTCCATTTTGAACTTTTTCAACATTTCTTCTAAGTATTTTTCCTGTGATATGAATGTACCTATGTTCTTTTTTTGAATTTTAAGTCCTAAATAGAAACTGAGCTCTCCAATCATAGACATCTAAAACTCTGATTTCATCTCCTCAACAAACCCTTTTGCTAGCTTATCTCTGTTGCTTCCAAACATAATGTCATCAACATATACTACAACAATAAGGAGTTCATTTTCATGGGCTTTTATGTATATATTGTTTTCTGCTCCTCCTCTCTTAAAGCCTTGGTTTTGCAAGTATTTATCCAGCCTTGAGTACCAAGCACGAGGAGCTTGTTTTAGTCCATATAGAGCCTTCTTTAATCTGCATACATAGTCTTCTTTGTCTGTTAATGAGAAGCATTCTGGTTGTTCCATGTATACTTCTTCTTCTAGATCTCCATTTAGAAATGCAGATTTCACATCCATTTGATATACCTTGAAGTCTTGGTAGCATGCAAAGGCCAGAAACATTCTGATGGCTTCCATTCTAGCTACAGGGGAAAATGTTTCATCGTAATCAAGTCCTTCGATTTGTGAATATCCTTTGCAAAAAGGTCTAGCTTTATTCCTAATTACCTATCATTGCTCATTCATTTTATTTTTGAATACCCATTTTGAGCCTATGCCATTTTTCTCAATGGGTCTAGGAACTAATTCCTAGGTATTGTTCTTCTTAATTTGGTCCAATTCTTCATTCATTGCATTCACCCAATACTTGTCCTTGCTGGCTTCTTCAAACTTCTTTGGCTCTATTTGTGATAACATGGCTATGTATATGTAGGTTTTAACCATGAATAGAAATTATCTACACACAAATCTTATAACAGAAAATAAACATAAAACAGATAAACACAAAGATTTTCCCCTGGATCCCAAATCGGGACGACCAGCTTTATTTTTCATTATATTCCTTTTAGTGTTACAACACATATATATACATTCCGAAGCATACATAAACCCCAATCCATTAACCCTAGATTAAAACATAACCATAGTTCCCTTGACCGGATCTACAAAATACCAGGAGTCGAAAACCATCGTACCCAAAAACCATGTGCAAAATCATGCACGAAACATGGGTGGGTCCGCTTATGAGTGGGTCCGCACACCAAACAAATTTTCACCGGGGTGCTACCCCGGACCCCAACAGTGGGGGCTGCCTCCCCCCTTGTGACCCCCTTGTTGCGCCTAGCGCCACGTACAACGCGTGGGGCTAGTCGTGGAAAGAATATAACACATACCCAACATTCTCCCACTTGTTGTTTTCTTTCCACAGGGGGCCACAAGAGAGCTTAGTCATTGTGCCAATTCTTCAACACCCATTGTTTCTCTACACCAAGAGAACTTCTGAGTGATCACAGACTTCGTCAATGCATCTGCAACATTCTTCAAAGTGTCCACCTTTACCAGCAACACCCTTTTAGCCTCAACCATATCTCTAACAAAGTGATATCGAACATCAATGTGCTTTGTCTTTGAATGATAAGCAGGGTTCTTAGCCAAGAAAATTGCACTTTGGCTATCACAGTCTATCCTTATAGCTTGCTGTACCAACCCCATACTTGAACACAATCTCTGCAACCAAACTGCTTCCTTGCTTGCATGAGTGGATGCTATGTATTCTGCCTCTGTAGTTGAAAGTGCCACTACAGACTGTCTTTTACTCATCCAACTGACTGCACCTCCAAATAGGCTAAACACATACCCACTTGTAGATCTTCTTTGGTCCAGATCTCTAGCCCAGTCTGCATCAACAAAACCACGAATTTCCAACATTCTTTCCAATCCTGGTCTTCCTTGGTAGCACAAGCCATAATCACTAGTGCCACGTAAATATCTGAAAACCTGCTTCACTGTTGTCCAATGCTCCTTCCCTGGGTTTGACATAAACCTGCTCAATACTCCCACTGCATGTGCAATGTCTGGTCTAGTACAGACCATTGCATACATCAGACTACCCACCGCACTTGCATATGGAACACGAGACATATCCTCCTCTTCTTCTTGTGTCTTGGGACACTGTTTAGCAGATAGCTTTACACCTACATGAATAGGAACATTCATCAGTTTACTATCCTGCATATTGAACCTCTGCAATATAGTCTCGACATACTTCCTCTGGTTTAACCAGAGCTTCCTCTTTGCTCGATCTCTCTTAATTTCCATGCCCAAAATATAGTTTGCAGCACCAAGATCCTTCATGTTGAATTTGGAGAACAACTGGGTCTTCAAATCTTGGATAATTTCTTTGTCATTTCCAATCAACAACATATCATCCACATACAAGACCAAATAAATAACACAATCACCAATTAATTTAAAATAAACACAGTGATCCTCCTTGCTTCTGGTGAAGCCAAGTCCCCGTATATAGGTATCAAATTTCTAATACCACATCCTTGGTGACTATTTTAACCCATACAAAGACTTATTCAACTTGCACACCAGTTCTTTCTTACCCTTCACCATAAAGCCTTCAGGTTGATTCATGTAGATCTCCTCTTCTAGATCCCCGTGAAGAAATGTTGTCTTCACATCCATCTGTTCTATCTCAAAATCAAATGCAGAAGCAACAGATAAAATTAATCTACAAGAAGTAACTATGGCAACAGGAGAAAAAATATCACCAAAATCAATTCCCGGCACCTGGGAATAACCTTTTGCTACCAACTGAGCTTTGTATTTCTCCACATTTCCTTCTACATTCATCTTCTTCTTAAACACCCATTTTCTCCCGATGGGCTTCCTTCCCGCCGACAACTCTACCAAATCCCATGCCTCATTTTTGTGCAAGGATGCCATCTCATCAACCATGGCCTCCTTCCAGAGTTTTCCATCCTCTGAATCTACTGTCTCCCTGACAGTTCTGGGATCATCATCAGTTATAGTTAAGGAAAAACCTAAACAAAAAGCAGATGGACTATACCTTTCTGGTTGCCTTATTTCCTGAGTTTATCTTCTCACAACTGGAGTTTGTGGCTCTTCCTCTTCTGAGTCTTCTTCTGTTGTAGAGTCTGATTCATCCTCCTTTAGCTCAAACTCTATCTTCTCAGGTTCCTTTGGTAGGAATTCATGTGTAACAACATCTTTCACCTATCTAAACAACACATCTCGGTTGTACACAACCTTCCTTGTTTCTGGGTTCCAAAGCTTGTAACCCTTTAAACCATCCTTATACCCAATAAAGATGCACCTTTCAGATTTATTATCCAACTTGGTCCTTTTCTCCTTCGGAACATGTACATATGCATCACATCCAAATACCCTTAGATGTGAAAGAGAGGGTTTCTTACCAGTCCATACCTCATGTGGAGTCTTATCCTCCAACGCTGATGAAGGTGATCTATTAACTAAGTAACATGCAATCTCCACTACCTCTGCCTAGAATTCTTGTCCTAACCCAGTACCACTGAGCATGCTTCTTGCCTTTTCCATCAGCGTTCTGTTCATTCTTTCTACAACTCTGTTTTTCTGAGGTGTGTATGGAGTAGTCTTCTGCCATGCTATACCACACTTCTTACAAAACTCTTCAAATTCCTTCTTGCAGAACTCCCCACCATTATCTGTCCTCAACGCCTTTATCTTCTTCTCTGTCTGGTTTTCCACCAGAGCCTTAAATTCTTTAAATTTGTCAAAGACTTCGGATTTCTTCCTCAAGAAATATATCCATGTATTCCTTGAGAAGTCATCTATGAATGAAACATAGTACACAGACTTTCCCAGTGATGGAACTGACACAGGTCCAAACACATCACTGTGCACAAGTTCTAATATCTTGTTCGCCCTCTTAGCACCAGAAGGAAAACTCACCCGATTCTGCTTCCCATATACAAAATGTTCACAGAAATCGAAATCCAGAGAGAAATTAGACATACCTTTTACCATACCATTTCTATGCAGTATCCGAAGGCCCTTCTCTCTAATATGTCC
This sequence comes from Pinus albicaulis, assembly GCA_034641835.2. Taxonomy (NCBI): domain Eukaryota; kingdom Viridiplantae; phylum Streptophyta; class Pinopsida; order Pinales; family Pinaceae; genus Pinus; species Pinus albicaulis. Next base: position 931,109,104 of record CM076584.1, read on the forward strand.
AAGCCTTTGATGCCATAGCATGGTCTTTTCTCCAGAGACAGCTAGGCTTTCCGCTCCACTTTCAGGAACCATAGAACTGTTACACCCATCAATAACAGTGCTACCTTGTAGCTTGTATATAGTTCCACTCCGAACTCCCCGCATTAATACCAGTGCTCCCCGAACCATCTTGTAGGCATCTTTCTCGAACACTATTTTTACACCTGCATCATCCATCTTGCTTATAGAAATCAGATTTCTAGCCAGTGCAAGAATATGCAGAACACCAGGAAGTGTTCTAATCCTTCCACCTTGCAGCTTCAGCTTGACCTTTCCACGTCTAACGATTCTGGCCTTCCTATCATCCCCTAGGAATACATCCCCATCATATTTGTCATACTCACAAAACCAGTCCGTATGGGGAGTGAAGTGAAAGGATGCACCTGAGTCAATCAACCATGGCTCATGATCTACATGTGTATTTGAAGAAGAATCCAAATACACATCCCCACCTTCATCCGAGGTGGTTTTTGCCTCTACAGAAGGAGCATCATCATCATATCCCTTTTCTTTCTTAGGAGATTTAGATCTGCAGTCCTTTTTGTAGTGCCCTTCCTTTCCGCATTTCCAGCATACCTTTACAAACTTTCCAGGAGATTTAGTTGTCCCTCTAGATTTGGATCTCCCACTCGAAACCTTATTCTTGTTTATGTTTTGGGACCTTCCTCGTACAGATAAGGCATCTCCATTCTGGCCCTCCATATTTCTCTGTCTCATTTCCTCTGACAACAAGGCTGAGACAATGTCATCAAAATTCAAGGTAGTTGTATTGCTACCTATTGTAATAACCAGACTGTCCCACGAATCTGGTAGAGAACACAACAAACTGATGCACTTATCTTCATCTGATATTTTAATATCAATAGATGACAGCTGACTTACCACAGTATTGAAGGCGTTCAGATGCTCTGTCACCGAGTCTCCATCCTTCATCCTCAGGTTATACAACTTATTCACCAGAGATTTAGATTGGTACAAAGTCCCAATTTTTTCCCACAAATTCTTCGTCGTAGCTTCCCCAGATACATTCAACAATACTAAATTTGAGACACACAACCGTATTGTGCTCTTAGCTTTCTGATCCAATTTCTTCCAGTCTTCATCTGACATTGTCGTTGGTTTAGTAACTGGATCTACTGTGATCCACTGATCTTTATCCACCAGCAGATCCTCCACTTGAGCTTCCATAACTCAAAAATCTAACCATTAAATTTCTCAATCTCTATCTTCCCACCGCTCGCCATCTTCTTTCACCGCAAGAATTGATCCCGCAGATCTCCCACTGAACAGGGTCTACCTCAGGCCCGAGCAAAAAAATCTCAGCAGCAAAGGCGTCCCCTTGAAGCCGAAACAACTCTGATACCAAATGTAGGTTTTAACCCTGAACATAAAATATCTACACACAAATATTATAACAAAAAATAAACAATAGCGAGAGCATAAAACATAAAACAGATAAACACAGAGATTTTCCCCTGGATCCCAAATCGGGATGACCAGCTTGATTTTTCATTATATTCCTTTTAGTGTTACAACACATATATACATGCCGAAGCATACATAAACCCCAATCCATTAACCTTGGATTAGAACATAACCGTAGTTCCCTTGACCAGATCTACAAAATACCAGGGGCCGAAAACCATCGTACCCCAAAACCATGTGCAAAATCATGCACAAAACATGGGTGGGTCCGCCTATGAGTGGGTCCGCACACCAAACAAATTTTTTCTGGGGCGCTGCCCCAGACCCCAACAGTGGGGGCTGCCTCCCCCCTGCTGCGCCCGGTGCAACGTACAACATGTGGGGCTATTCATGGAAAGAATATAACACATACCCAATAGTATACCTCTTCTGTCTGTTCAGTTAGCTGCCTTCTTGTCTCAACCCCTACTCTTTTGTCTCCAATGATTTGATCTTCAGGATGGTTCTTCTGAGTGTATCTTGAGGGGGATTTCGAGCTTAGTTCAACATCTCTATTGTCTTGCTGGTTTCATCATCATCTTGGTTTTCTTCTTCATGACTGTCTAATGGATTGCTGCAGTCTGTATCTCTTGTATTGTTTGGAAGTTCTTCATCAAATCTCACGTCAATGCTTTCTACTATTTTTCGAAGAGTCTTGTTGTAGCACCTGTACCCTTTACTTTTGGAAGCATATCCTAGAAATATCCCTTCATCTGCTCTTGCATCAAATTTCCCAAGTTTTTCATCATTATTTTTTATGTAACACTTGCTTCCAAAGATTCTGAAATGTTTGATTGAAGCTGGTTTCCCATGCCATAGTTCATAGGGAGTCTTGTCACTGCTTGGCCTTAAGTGAGCTTTATTAAGGATATGCATCGCTGTGTGTACTGCTTCTGCCCAGAAGGTTTGAGGAATATTACTCTCTTGCATCATGGCTCTGGCAATTTGTTGTACAGATCTGTTTTGTCTCTCTGCTACTCCATTCTGCTGAGGTGTCCCTGCAATAGTAAATTGTTGCTTTATGACATGTTCATTGCATAGGTCTGCAAAGTCATAATCAGTGAATTCATCTCCTCTGTCTGATCTGATGCATTTTAGCTTGCATCCTGTCTGATTTTCTGCTAAAGCTTTGAATATTTTGAATTTTTCCAGAGCTTCCGATTTATTCTTGAGAAATGCAACCCATGTCATTTTGGAGAAATCATCTATTATCATCATGAAGTAGGATTCTCCACTTGGTGTTTTAGTTCTTGCAGGTCCACACAGGTCCATGTGCACAAGCTGTAGTGGTCTTCTTGTTGATAACTCATCTTTGGCCTTAAAGGATGTGCGGGTATTTTTTCCCAATTGACATGATTTGCATATGGTATTAGAAGGCATTTTTATTTCTGGCATGTCTCTGATAGCTTTCTTCTCGCTCAGTCTGATGATATGATCAAAGCTGAGATGTCCCAACCTTTTATGCCATAACCATGACTCCTCAAGTTTGCTAAGATGACATGCTTCAACTTCCTCTTTCACAATGTACAGATTACTCTCTGTTCGAACTCCTTTGAGCAGAGTCTTACCTGTGCTGCTTGATCTGACTTCACAATCTTGTGATCTAAAAAGAACTTCACATCCTTTATCACACATTTGACTGACACTCAGCAAATTTTCTTTTAGCCCATCTACAAATAGTACATCTTGGGCCTTTCCTCTACCACTATCTAGGCTGACTGAGCCTTTTCCTTTTATTTTTCCTAATTTATCATTGCCAAAAGTAACATTGCTAGATTTATTTTCATCAAAAGTTATAAACTTGCTTCTGTCTCCAGTCATGTGTTTTGCGCAACCACTGTCCAAATACCACTGGCTTTTCAGGTCTTGAGCAGTTAGGGCCAAGTCACATTTATTCACCTTCTTTATCCACTGGAAGCACCCTTTTGTTTTCTATCTTTTGTGAGATGATGAACTACATCTTCTGAGAGGACATTTGGAAGGCATACGTCCAATTTTTTTGCATACACAGCATTTGATTATGATTTTTGCAGAATTGCAAGTACGAGTAAAATTTACTTGATTCATAAACCTCCTTGAGGTGTTGAGCATCAATATTTGTCCATATTTTTTGCATTCAATGATTTTATGGCCAAATTCTTTGCAATAAAAATAGTAACCATAGAAACAATATGCATATCTGATGTGAGGTTGTCTTCTCCATTTGTTTTCTTTAGGCAATCTCTTCATTGTTTGTATCTTTTGTTGGTTTTAATTACTCCTCCTTGTATGACAGTATGCAGCAATGTGTCCCAGCTTGTGGCAGACATAACAGGTAGCATTTTTCATAGGAGGGAAGAATCTCCTTTGATGGCTTCCAAATTTTACATACTCATGGGTATATGAATCTTTTTCTGTTGTCTGAGTATTTCTTTCATTCTTTGTTATTAGAGGATTCTTCTGGGTTCTGTCTCCCTCCTTACATGTTTCTTATTTTTTAGGAATCATTTGAGGTGCTTCATCATCCTTATTTGCTTTTACAAAAATGATCTCTCTGTTTTCCTTTTCTTTCCTTTTACTTGATTCTCCTTCATAGTCTATTCCAGTTTTTATCAAAGGAGATCTTTGAGCATTCAGAATTTCATTCAACTTACTAGAGCTTGTTGTTTGAGATGAATTTATAGCCACTTTCCTTTGAGAATTTTCTAATTTCTTCCTGAGACATACTACTTCTTCTTTCAACTTCTCTTGTTCCTGAGTTTTCTCCTTGATTTGCTTATGTAGCATGTATTCTATCTTCTTGGCTTCTTAAAGCTCTATCTTTAGCTGCATGAGAACTTCTAAATTCTGTTCTTCTCGTACATACTTGAGGAGAATGTCCTTTTGTTTTCTGCACTTCAGTTTGAGTCTATCAATATCCTCTAGAGCACTTCTTAGCTCCCCCTCAAGGTCGACTTCACCTTCTTCTTCTTCATCTTCTAGAAGGAGTCCTTCAAGTTCTTCTATGGCCATCAATAAAAATTCAAAGGTTCCTTCTTCACTTGAGGGTTCACCTGAGTCTTCAGATGTAATGTTGTCTTGTTGAGCATAGAAGGATTTTCTGCTGAACTTCTTTCCTTTCTGCCAGTTCTTTGATGTATTTTTCTCTGATTCTTGAGCCTGATTCCTTACTTTCTTGTGAGGACACTTAGTAGCATAGTGTCCAACTCTTCCACAGTTAAAGCATTTGAAAGGAATTTTACCTTTGTATTTACCTGAGCCTCTATCCAGTTTCTTGACAAGTTTAGCCTCTTCTTCATCCGAGCAAGAGCATATGTCTTCCTCTTCTTCTTTCTTCTTTTCTGTTTTAAAGGCTGCCCCCCTTGTACTTGGCTTCTTCTGTGGGAGCCTCATCTCATATGCTGTTAGATTTCCAAGTAGCTGGTTCATGGTCAAGTTCTCCCAATCAGCTATTTCTTCTATTGCAGATACCTTGGGATTAAACCTGGATGGAAGATATCTTAGAATATTTTTCACAATTATACTTTATGGTATGGTTTCTCCAAGAGCTTTCATATTGTTAATAATTTCTGAAACTCTTAAGAAGAAGCTGCCAACATCTTCATCGTCATTCATTTTTAAATTTTCAAACTGGGCTCTATATACTTGAATTTTGGCAGTCTTTACCTTTTTATTTCCCTCATGGATATTCTCTAGAGTGTCCCACATATCTTTAGCAGTCTTACTGTGCATTATTTTGATAAATTTAGCCTCACAAAGTCCACTTAAGATTTCATTCATGGCCTTTGCATTTGCTACAAATTCTTGTTTAGCTTCTCTTTTTGGGTCAGTTGCCTTTGGGGCATATCCAAATTATACAGCAACCCATACCTCTATTCCTAGAGACATTATGTATGCTCTCATTTTGATTTTCCAGAAGGCATAATTAGCACCAATGAGGAAAGGGGCTTTATTGGTTGAGCTTCCTTCTTGACTAGCCATCTTGGAGGCCTAGGATCTCCTTTCAGTGGTTAAACTGGCATAAAAGGAATCGGCTCTGATACCAATTGTTGAATTCTTAGTTAAACTGAGAGGGGGGGGGGGGGTGAATCAGTTTAACACATACATGAGCTTTTTAAAATTTTCATCAGCTTATTTACAACTTACTTTTAAAACCAACCTTAGTATATGAACAATCTTAATATGTTGCAGCAAGTATTAAATTAAGGTGACATCAAACTTATTATGAGAGCATCAAACATTAAGAAGATTTGATAAATCATCTCAGCACACAGGAAACACAGATAGAGACAACAGATATAAGTGGAAACCCATAAAGGGAGAAAACCCCATCTTATTATTGTTGTGATGCAAAGGCAAGCTCCAACTCCCTCTCACCACTGTTTTTCTGCAAGCACCAACCTACAGGAGGCTCCAACATCAATTATGCAAGATACAACTTGCAAGGAAGCTCCAAATCCCTTCAATTTTCTGCAGGCACCAACCTACAGGAGGTTCCAACCTCAGTCAGCTACAACTGACAGCTATCATGCTTCAACTTGATAGGGAAGCTCCAACTTCCTCAATTTATCAAAAGAAATTTTTGTTGATTTACCTCAGATATCAGCTCTGTTCTATAGCATCTCTTTCTGCTCCTCTCTTCCTTATCTCCTCTGCCTCAATCTTCTATACTTTGCATTCTCTATCCTTACTCTCTCTAACCTCTCTATGCATATCAAGTTGATATTATATATAGAGTTCATCACATGACTGTTGTATTCCACAAGGAATTTGGAGTGAACAGCCTCGAATCTTTGGCTTCTATCTTCTCATTCCTTTGTCCAACTCATTTTAAAATTATAACAATATGTACAAATTTCCATGTTACAGTGGGATTTTTCTTTTCCTTAGGATACTTTCCTTTGCATCACAAACAATATAAAACAATTAAAATATTTACATTTTCAATTACAGTATATAAACTTCACTCAGCCCTTGGCTTTCTGGTTTTTTCCTTTCTGTTGCTGTCATGCAACTGTCCAATATACCTCTGTTTACTGCAACTTTGAGCACTTGTGCATGTACACCTGTTCACTGCAATTTTAAATCCCTTAGCTACATACCTCTTCAACTCTGCAGTGTCTGTTTACCTCTGTACAAATTTTCCAAGCTCACTGTAGTTGTGCATCTGCTGTATAGATATACCTGTTTTCTGATACAGGGTAAAACCCCTAGTCCCTGAATTTTTCTAATTCAATTCTAGGCTGTGTATAAATGCATTCAGAATCCCATTTTCCAAGCACCCTACAATCTGGGTAAACTCATGTCATTTCTGACTTTTGAGTGGGTAAATTTAAATAAACAATCTGAATTATTTTAATATCTCAATTCGAAGAATTGATATATAAATCCAACACTTCCTTGATGGTTATAAACCACACTAGCACGCGACATGCCTTTTAATTGAAGCAAAGGTTCAATCTTCAAATGCGGGATTCTTGTCAAAGATTAAGACATCCCATGGGTATAGCGTAACCTTCATATAGATTAAACCAAAGTCAATGTCGATACACCTTTCTCCTTTGATTCACCAAAATGAAAATATATATATATAAAGGAATTTGGGACAAAACCCAATCTATATGCTTCTTGGCCCAGACATACTACTATTTCTTTGTAACCCTATTCAATCCATCACGTGAGTGAATTATTTCCTTTTAACATACAGTTATGCAACCATATGTGTATACATTGGACCGCACCTTAATCGTCACACATCATACATTTACTAATGCATAAGCTTATATTACATAGGATTTCACGACATTCAATGACCAAATATGCCAAAGTGCCGGCTAATCGTTATAAACATTAATGTAAGGGTCGATTCCATATAATCAATAGAATACCATATATCCGGGCCCATAGCTTGTTACCTGGTGTTAACGACCTCACTCATCCGACGGCTGAAGGGATGTCACTTTGGCCTTGATAATCTGACAATCCGCACTGGATATCGTACGAGTTAATTGCACGTGCTTTAACTTGTGATGAGAGCAGGTTCTCCAAACCACTTAAGGCCACGTGTTAGCCGATGGCATTGATCACATTCGAATTGGGAATACAACTTATCGTACAAAAGCAGTGCGATAAAAATTGTCTAGTGTTCCAAACCCACTGTCATTGTTCATACCTCGTGGTTCCGTTTAGTTGCGCTCGAGGTTCCGTTCCTTCCTTCGTTGTTCATTAATCAGTGGAACCTGTAATCAAACTATCCCACTGAATGTTGTATGCGACTTTCTCACAAGAATGGGTATCGAATTATGTAAATCGAACCCTTGCATCATGTTGCTCAATCCGAACTACTAAAATCACATTTTTCTTCAAATGACAGAGGTTTACTCTGCTATGCCAAATGAACAGAGTCGGCCTCTTGAGTTTCTATACAGAACCAGTTCAATTTATTTCCACACAGCATGTACACCACGAACTCTGAAACACTGCAATTTCTATTCTATACAGAACCCTGATAGACTCACATCTGTGATAAAACATTAATGCACAAATAATTGCACATAGGAGCCATTTATACTCCCAATTACACAGTCTCATCATACTCATGTGATGCTAAACAATTCCGCCCATAGATACAAATGAATCCACCTGCAAACACTTCTTCTTGTCTTGGCAGAGCTTCTTCTTCTCTTAACTCTGCCCCTTTTTCAAAATCCAATGGCCCTCCTTTTGTCCTCACTACTCTGCACCTTGAATATCTCTTTGCTTCTTTGCTATCCTCTGCTCCTTGACTGATGCTGTTCCTTACTTCTCTTTTTTCTGCCTCTTCTGCCTCTCTAGATCTCCAATCACATGACCCTTCTACAACTGCCTCTGCTTCATGTCTCATGCTCTCTGTTGCTCGACTGTTTCTCTGCCTCTGCTGTTCGACTGTTACATTTCAACAATATTCTTCCGCCTGTCTCCTTTGCACTGCTTGCTTCTCTTTTTGTTTCTTCCTCTATTCTTCTCTGCTGTCTTCTCCTTTGCTTCTGCTGCTATCCTTTTTCTATCTCTGTCTATGTTGCTATCCTTTTCCATCAATGAAAACATTTCCAACATTGGATACTTAGATTTTTCTTGTAGAAATTCAACATTGTGCCAAGGAAGAGGAAACTAAAAAAAGAAAGGAAAATGAAAGGAAAGGAAAGAAAATGTCAAGCAAGGAAGAGAAAGATCTAACAACTTCAGCATAAATACTTGCAGGTAACATATTTCATGTGTAATTTCCTAGCTGGTTTGGACATGCCTGTTGGTATTTGGTTTTGTTTCTGTTGGTGGCATGGTTTTTCCGGGTTATGATAGATCTTTTCAAACTTTCCTTTCTTTTTTCCGAATTCCATGGTATGTTGGGATTTTGATCTCGGTTTTGAGCTTTGGATTTTCCAGATGGATTTCAGAATCCGAGGCGGAGGTGGTCTCAAGGTTCATTCCCAAAGGCCTAGGAATCCCTTCACCAGTTTTGGTGGCATACACAGTAAATCCTGATGGAAGTGTCTTGGTTTAGGGAATATTAATATAATATTGGATTTTGGTAAATCCTAAGAGATAGGGAGAAGGAAAATTCCTCAAGGATAGTGATGGATTCCAGATGGCATTTCCAAGTTCTCCTCAGTTTTGTGATCAGAGCATCAGTTTGGTGTGATCACGATATGGTGAGGGTGTAGGTGGTTTAACCTCCGGATTCCCTTGATTGTGTTTTAGATTGGTTTATCCATGAGATCCTACATTCATGCTTGGAATATGTCACGGGGGTAACGAGCTAAAAATATTTGGCTTAGCCATGTCTATGGTCGAGTGGGATGTGGAAGTCTCAAACCTAGTTGGTTATTGCCTATGTTTAATGGAAGCTAAGTTCTCTTTATTATGTACCTATTAATGTGTGGATTTAATGGATGTTATCTCATTATTTCCATGGTTTTATGTTGGTTATAAGATTTTTTAAATGAGTGTTCCATGTTATGGTTATTTCACGTATTTACTTGTAATTGTTAAAATGATGAATGAAAGACCTATTCGGTGTCACATCTGTTAAAGGAAGAAGGTGGTGATCCTTCTTGTAATGTCTCATAAGATTTTTTAGTGATTCATGCTCATTATTGTATCCTAGACAGGTACATTTCATATATTCCATGTGTTTGACAGAATGTCAATCCTAGTTGGGGATGGTCAAGTCTAGTCCTTTAGTTAGTTTTTGGTTATTTGGAATTGAAGTCATGTGTTTAATGGATTTTGAAATTTACAAAAAATTATCAGAAGTGGCCAAAATTCTAGGCTTAAAAAGTGCCTTAAATCCCATGGACGCAAGCACAGTTCTAAGAAATTTAGTCCCTGGATGTAGGCATGCAGGCTTGTGCGTGCATCTAGAGCCTCCCAGATGCATGCATGCAGACATGTGTGAGAGTATATGGGGTATTATTAATAAAATATCAGTGAGACCCAAGGAAAAGTCACGTGGATTACAGGGATAGCCTTTGGAAGTCCTGTAGCAAGTGGTATAGGTCTTCTTTATGGTTTTCCACTTCAATTCCACTTCCTTAAATTTTCCAAGGAGGTTGAGTTTGTCTTAACTTCCCCTCATCTCATGTTTACCCCAGTTGGCCAGTTACTTGGGTATGTGTGAGGGGAGGTGTACGTTATAGGTGGTATAAGAGAGTGGTTGTGCTCTCCTTGGGAAAATTCTGATGTTGTCAATATTATCATCATCATGTATTCATGTCGATCATGTATGTGTTTCTCATGTTATGGTCTATGTACTTGTTGCATTCGAATGGTGTTGGTCATGGTGGTAGTGATGTCGTCATGGAAGGGTTGATGATATTGTTGTAAATGTTTTTTCATGAGCATATGAATGGTTATACATGTGAGGTGTTTACATGTGGTCAAGTTTTCATTGGTATGTTTGAGGTTGTCATGCATAAGGTCATGGTGTGAGGTTGATGTGGTTGTGCATTGATGATTGGAATCTAACTAGAATGATGTTTATGCACTGATATAACATGTGTTATAAGTCTATATGTTATTATGATTATGTTTATACATGTATTACGTTGATTTATTTATCTTGCAGATGAGATATCCCCCTCGGAGTTATGCTAAGGTGCATTGGTCTATTGTGATTTGGTTTAAGCTGGCATGAGATGCCTTGTAGGAAGAAATCAAAGATGGATAGAAAGATGGTAGACTACAAGGATTCTCCTTATGTATATGATGAATATCATGGTGTTGGGCACTCATCTTATTTAGTAGATACACTTAGAATTTTGAAGGAATAGATAAGGAGTTGTAAGGAAAAAAAATGACAGGATGATACAGGCAGAAGAAAAACAAGCAAAAGTAAATGCGACAATCCTTCAGAGTTTGTCAGATTTGCAATGATAGGGGCCACTGCGGATCAATTATGGATAGGAGGATGGAACTAATGGTGCATATGGAATTAGATCTCTTGGTGGTTATAGGTCGAGTAGAGATGACACAATTAAGGATGACATATTCTTGGACACTCCGGATAGGAGAGGTGGAAGACACATGTACCATCCTAGTTCTAATTTAGAGAGGCATCATGATCGTCATCGCTAACATCATTACAGGAGGAGTGACAGGGGATATTTTTCGAATGAGTTCAAGAAAGAAAATCCACCTACCTTTGATAGAGAGATGAAGAAAGCATAGGATTTAGAGGCATTGTTGCTTGGTATGAGGAATTTCTTCAGATTGCATGAATATTTAGAAAATATGAAAGCTAGAATAGGCGCATTCAGTTTCAAAGGTAAAGCAGACATTTGGTGGGAAGATGTGAAGAATGTCAGAGGCCTTTATGAGAAGGAAATTACTTGGAGAAACTTCAAGAGGCTATTTCGGATGTTGGTCATAGAATTCCTAGGATTTATGCAGCCATGGAAAATAACCAGGCATACCATCAAACTTCTATTGTTGAGATAGACAGTAAGATTTGTGTTCAAGTTGTTTCTATTTTGATTTATCATAGATCTAACTATATTTATATTAATCCTGACCTGATGGATAAGTTTGGTTTGAGAAAATAAATGCATGCAAAATATTGGTTAGTGAAGTTAGCTACAGGTACGAAGAAAAGAGTTCACCATTGGGTAAGACCTTTTGCATTTGAGTTAAATGGTATGCCTAAAACATTTCACTTTAACATATTTCCATTTGGATAATACAATATTCTATTGGGTATGGATTTGCTATAACTTCACAGGACCAAGGTAGATTTCTATGATAAATCCATTGAGTTCTTGGATGACAATGGGGAACCAAGAGTCTTACATGGAAAGAAGAAAGCCACATCAGTTAGGATTGTGACAACCATGAAGTATAAGCACAGTCTCAAGAAAGGGTGTGGGTTATTTGCGCTTCATATTTCTTGCGAAAAACGTAGGGAAGTTGAGGATGAATATGTGTTGAGTAGTTATGCAGTTCTACAACAGTTTCAAGAAGTTTCTCTAGCATATATTTTAGAGTTTTCACCTCATAGGTAAGTAGACTTTTCTATTAATTTGGTGCCTGGGGCATCACCAAGATCAAAGGAACCTTACAGGATGAGCAAACCATAGTTGGTAGAGTTGAAGTTGTAGCTGAAGGAAATTCTTGATAAAGGATATAATAGGCCATGTGTATCATCTTGGGGCACACCAGTGTTTTTCGTGAAGAATAAGGATGTCACTCTAAGATTGTGCATTGATTACAAGAATTTGAACAAAGTGACCATCAAGAAAAGGTACACATTACGTAGGATTGATTATTTGTTTGATCAGCTGAAGGGAGTAGTAGTGTTCTCTAATATTGACTTGAGATTGGGATACCATCAGGTATGCATCAAAGAGTGGGACATCTACAATACTGCATTCAGGACAAGGTATGGGCATTATGAGTTTGTTGTAGTTCTATTCGGTTTGACTAATGTTCCAGTTACATTTATGTGTTTGATGAATAGTGTGTTGTGTCCTTATCTAGAAAATTTTGTGATTGTATTTATCGATGACATATTGGTATATTACAAGAATGAGGAAGAGCATGCAGAGCATTTGGCAACAATGTTGAGATTGTTGAGAGAGCATTAGTTGTATTCTAAGCTTAGAACAATGTAGCTTCTTTCAGACTCAGTCACATTACTTGGGACATGTTGTATCCAAGGAAGGCATCGTAATATATCCGGAACAGGTAATGACCATAATGGAATGGGAAGCTCCTATAAATTTAGATGAGGTGAGATATTTCATGGGGTTGGCAGGTTACTATAGGAGGTTCTTCAGGAAATTCTCATAGATTGCTTACCTGATTACATCATTGCAGAGGAAATGTAAGAAGTTTGAGTGGACAGAGGAGTGTGAGAATTAGGGGAATTTTGAGGTCTAAAATGGGCCTCCTAAAAAAAGTATAAAATAATAATGGAAATAATAAAATAAGATTAGATTACATCATCAAATGTTAGAGGGAAAAAATAAAAAACTACTTTTTCAACTCATATTTTCAACTTATCTCCCTATGGGTTTACTCAAATTTCGAGTGGGAATACTCGTTGGATGCAGAATTTGATTCCTCATTCAAGGAGTACCAATGTTTCATACTTTCTATGGACCCTTCTACGTGAAAAATGACAAATACATGAAAAACATGATTGCAATTACATTTTTTCAGGTATTTATTTTTTTCGTGTAGCAAGGTCCATCGAAAGTATGAAAAATGGGTACTCCTTGGATGAGGAATTAAATTTTGCATCCAATGAGTACTCATGCTTGAAATTATAGTAAAAATTAGGGAGATAACTTGAAAATACAAGTTGAAAAAGTAGTTTTAATGTTTTATTATTTTTTAATCTTTTTACTCTTTTACCCCAAAAATGGTGAATCATCCCCCATGGTTAATATCATCATCTTGAATCCTATTGGTTCTTATAAAGTGTATTTTGGTTGTACATATTTCTTAGGAGGCCCATTTTAGCCCTCAAAAGTTCTCTAACAGGCTAGTTTGAGCAACCTAATTAGTTGTTAAAACATGCTCTATTGTTAAAGATCACAAATCTAGACAAAGTGTTTGTAGTGTGTATATATGCTTTCAAGAGGGGACTTGATGGAGTCCTTATGCAGGCGGGACATGTTGTATGCTATGAGTCATGGAAACTAAATGAACACAAGAATAACTATCCAACGCATGATCTTGAGCTAACAATGATTATCCATGCATTGAATATGTGGAGGCACTATCTTCTTGGCAGGAAGTTTGTACTGATGAGTGATAAGAGTGGGTTTAGGTAGTTGTTTGACCAACCAAATATGAATTCCAAACAAGATATATGGTTGGCTATGATCAACGAGTTTTATTTTGAGATCAAGTACATCAAAGGTAAAGAGAACATGGCCATAGATCTCTTAGCATTTAGATACAGGTAAATCACATTGCAACTATGAACTCCTATGGGACAGATTTACAGGATAGGCTCTTGCAGGCAAGTTAGTATGATTTCAAGTATATGGAGATTAGGCACATATTTCAGCAGAGCACAAGTACAAGTGCAGGTATAGTTGCAGGTGTATAGGATGTGGAATATCATTTCACGAAAGATGGATTGGTCAAATTTAGGGATAGGATATATGTACAAGAAAATAGTGAGCTTAATAAGGTGATCTTGAGGGAGTTTCGTGAAAAACCATATTTAGGTCACCCAAGCTATCAGAAGACATTGAATACAGTGAAAAGGCTCTACTATTGGCTGAATCTGAGGAATGTAGCAGAGTTCATGGCTATTTGTTTAGAATATCAACAAGTGAGGGCAGAGTGTAGGAATCCTGGTGATCTACTACAGCTTATTATGATTTTGGAATGGAAATGGGAGGTAATTTCCATGGAATTTATCATAGGTTTAACGAGGAAATTGAGACAACATGATTCCATCATGGTTGTTGTGGAAAGCTTGAAAAAAGTTGCACACTTCATTCTAGTGAAGACTACCTATTCAGCTAGCGATGTAGCACAGGTGTTCATCAAAGACCTAGTCAGATTGCACGGTGTTCCAAAGAATATCATGTCAATCAAGGATGCAAAGTTCACTTCCAAGTTTTTCAAGGAGTTATTTATGGGTTTGGGCATAGAGTTTGCCTTTAACACAACTTATCATTCGCAGACAGATGGACAGATTGAGAGGGTCAACAGGATCTTGGAGAACATGTTGAGGATGTATGTGATGCATCAACAATAGAAGTGGGAAGATTATATACCATTGGTTGAGGTTGCATACAACAATGGGCATCATGAGTCATTGGGTATGAGTCCCTTCAAGGCACTGTATGGGAAGAGTTGTAATACTTCCATCATTTAGAGTGATCTAGTTAACAGGGCGTTCATTGGACCAAACATGTTGATAGACATGGAACAAGAAATGCATGTTATAAAGAAGAATCTAAAGGTGGCATAGGACAGATAGAAGAGTTATGCAGACCAACATAGGGTATTTAAGGATTTTCAGGTTGGGGGGCATGTTTATTTGTGCATTAAGCCCAAGAATATATTCTTGAGGATCAGATCATGTGCCAAGTTGGTACCTTGGAATTTTGGGCCTTTTGAGATACTTGAGAGGATTGGATCAGTGTCCTATTGACTTTCACTACCTCCGACGTTGAAATTCCATGATGTGTTTGATGTTTCATTATTTAAAACATATATAAAGGATGTTGAACATGTTATTGATTAGTCTATATTGCAGGTGGATCAAGAAGGAGAATTTCAATTGGAACCTCAATGCATATTGCAGTGGAGGTAGCTCATGCTTAGTAATAGAGCCATCGAGCAAGTTAAAGTGCAATGGAAGCACTTTGGGCCCGATGAATCTACATGGGAGATGGTAGATCAGATCCGAGCCATGTATCCTTCATTGTTTTCCGGTTGAGGAAAATGAGTTTTGGTTTTATGTTTGGTATATGTTTGGCATATGTTTTGGTGTATTTACTTATGTATATGGATTTAAATACTGCCATGAGCTAAGTTATAAAGATACAATAAGCGGTATGGATGTTATATGGTCATGTTATTATGATTTTTCTTTTGAGAAGGCTATTCATTGTAAATACTACATTGAGCTAAGTTATAAAGCTCCATGAGAATTATGTTTTCTTTTCAACATTTTTTTGTGATGTAGGTGTCGTTTGACACTGAGGATGGTGTTCCCCAAGGCGGGAGGGGGGGGTTTGTAACAAACCTGGACAAAATTTCATGTAATAAAAGTTAATAAAGGAAAAATAAGACCGCGGTTAAGGGACACTTATTCCAAGCTGAGTGTTGGACAAAGATATCCTAGTGGGCATCACCGGATGCAGTTATGGCTAAGGAAAATTGACAAAGGCAAAGGCATTAAAGAGGAAAAAAGTATTTTTGGCACATTTATTTATGAAAATAAAGGAAATTAGGAGAAACAGAAGGTAAAAGGTCACGGGTTTCATGTGAGGAGGAAAATGAAGGAAAATAATGGAAAATGAATAAAATAAAGGCATAATTGATAAAAAGGCTTCTTAGGATCAGTTGGTGTCTTTTTTTAGCTCAGTTTTTGAGCTCTCCCATTATTCTCTCTCTCTCATACTCTTGTATACATAGAGTTTTCATAGATAAATTCAACATTGTGCTAAGGAGGAGGAAAGCAAGCAAAGGAGGGACAAGGAAAGGAAAGGAAATAAAAGATCAAGAAAGTAAGAGAAGGATCTAGGAGCTTCAGTAGAAATACTTGCAGAACACATAATGCATGTGTGATTTCCTAGCTAGTTTGTACATGCATGGCTTATGCATGTTGGTATTTGGTTCTCTTGTTGTCGGTGGCATGGTTTTTCCAGGTTTTTCCAAGTTGGATTGCAGTAAAGCCTGAGAGACAGGGAGATGGAAAATTCCGCAAGGATAGTGATGGATTTTGGATGGAATTTCCAAGTTATGCTGGAGCATTGATTTTGTGTGATCACAGTATGGTGAGGGTGGAGGTGGTTTAACCTCTCAATTCCCTAGGCTATGTTTTGGATTGGTTTATCCATGTGTTGGGTATGGCCCAACTTGGTCCAATTTTGAGTCAAAAAATCCACATTTTGAGGAAATGGAGTGTGCAGCCCAGCAAAAATGAATCTACCGCATGGAGGTTTGCAGCTTCAGGGCGGGTCAAAGCCCCTCTTTTTGTAAAGGGTTCGGGTTTATTTTTTAGTTTTTTTCCGCCCATGGTATGTGGACCATGGTTTTTATGATGTAAAGGATATATAAACAAATGTAATATTATGTCGAAGAAGTAATTTTGATAGTTGATGAGCACAAGAAGTTGGATTTTTTATCTTTAGTATGTTTTTGGCCTTAAGTTAAGGCACCAAAGCTATGTGCGCAGAGGCCTAGAAGATTCTATAGCTTTGTGCAGATACCATCTGCAGCTGTGTGTGCAGGTCAAAGAAAGTATATGCATCGAAGAGACTTATCCTAATAAAATAATGAGAGTTTTTAATACATCTCTGTGTTCATGTGTTTTATTTTATTATTATATGTGTTGCAAAGTTATTTATATTCTTTTTGTTTTGTTTTAATCATAAAAGGCGAAGTGTGCATAAGTATTGGTTGATGAATGAATTATAAACTGTTATAGTAGGTAAATGCATCTGTGTAGTTCCAAATAAGAATAAGTAGAAGTTTAGCAGTAGATCCACACTCCATTGTCCCCATGGATGCAAAAACTTGGTTCTGACATCCCCCAATATTTCCTCAGTTTAGACTATGATCTATGTTGCAGGTCGTTGTAGAAAGGGATAGTAATAAAGGGTTTTGTTGGTGCACAACTAGCTCTAAACATGGGTTGAGACCCCTTTGATCCAACACATGGTTCAGTTTTCAGTACCGAGATCTGATTAAGGGATATGTGGATGTGGCATCAAAAAAGGAAATAAATACAAGATTAGGTAGATCTGAAAGAACGAGAGTTCACAGGACAAGAAAATAGAAATCTGCGACTATCGACTGATGCCTGGTTGTAGGGGTATATTTTCATAGAACACCACGAGATTTTTTTCGTGACATTTTTGAATGAATTGCATGAATTATTATCAAGGTTGACTGAGAACAATACGTTTTAAGAAGAACAAGCCTACTACATGGAGCCCTGAATTTTTACAACGACTCAAGGAGATCGATAACAACATATCAAGAGATGTTGATTTCTAGATTGACAGTATATAGGGAGGATTATTACTGAGTTTGTGATAGACATGTCTGTATCTTACATCAGGTTGACCAAATATTTTTCAAGGGCCCACGAGGTAAGTATTTAAATTCTTTGAAGCTGTGGATTAAAATGATTTTATGTGAAAAGGGTGCACTATGAATGTATTCAGATTAATGTTTTGGCTTAAGTCTGGAGGCAGATCTACGCGAAGTGGAAAATGATATAGAGGAGATCATGAAAATTACAATGAGACTGATTACATTCTATTGTTGAGTGAATCTAAAACTGAAGGATAAATAAACGGTGTGTCATAGTTAGGAGTTGAGAATAATCAGGGCACCTATGGGATTTCCCATCCCAATACTCCCCTCACCCCCCATCCCCCTCCCTATACTTTCCCTCCACCTCCACCTCCACCTCCACCTCCACCTCCACCTCCACCTCCCCTAGAAAACATGGCTAATGATATCAAGCTACTAAAATTTAGAGGACTTGGATCATATGATCCTAAGAAATTTTGGTTTGTAGCTAAATTTGTATGGAAATAAATATAGATCACCGACGAAGATATAAAGAAGGTGTAGATTTTCACCACGCTATAGGAAATATCATTGACATAGTATATAAAGTATTCCACAACAAATCAGGGTGCTTCACTGGATGATATGAAGAAAGCACTTACTATAGTATTTAAGAAGCCAAAATCGCAGTCCCAACATATTACTGAACTAAAGGAGATCAAGCAATTGGTAACTAAGTATGTTTGGGAATTGGACCAAATGTTAAAAATTTTAATGGGACACGTAAGCTTTTCAATCCCTGAGGAAAAGCATAAGGAGTGGTTTATAGTTGTGTTATTGCCACATATAAGACTACCTTTCACACAACAAAAGATATCACAGAGGCCAAAGCTTTGGAAATTGCGATGAAGCTGGAAGTTTCGTCGCTCAAAGATACCCATATAGGGGTACAAAAGATTAAGAGCCAACTAGAATTAATACATTTGGAGCTACAATATCTGAAGAAGGGTAAGGAATTCAGGTTATAAATTTGATCATAATTATGGTGCATAAAGTTTAAGGCAGAAGGACACTATAAGGATCAATGCCTTGTGTTTAGAGAATACATCCATATTAGAGGTCCTAATCCATTGAACCTAGGATCAAGCACATGGTGTGACATATGTAAAATTGCAGGTTGAAATCGCATGAAAGAATGTTATTTGTTGAAGAAGTATGTGCAGACCCCGAAACAACTGTATTGTAACTTCCATAGCTCGGTGGGGCAAGATGAGAAGAACTCTCGCAATTATTATTTGATGATAGATAAAAGTGCACCCACTTACCGAATGAAATTTGAGGGACATGCACATGAGGATCAAGGTTAGTATACCATTTGTGGAGGATTCCAAGGAAGAGGAAGAGGATAAGGAGGAGGTGTTGGTCGAGGACGTGGCCAACTCATCTATTACGACTGCGATGAAGTAGGACACTTCACACGAGATTGTCAGAATCATACCTCCATCTGTAAGTACTATAAATATTTTGATCGTGTAATAGAATAATGCACGATACTTATGAAATGTATGCAAGAGAAAATAAATTAGTAGCCTACGTATAATTTGCAGATGATGACAGTTGATCCAAGGGAAGATGACCCATGCATTAACATAGTAACACAAAATGGAGCATCGACAGGAGATGATATAGCCGAAGGTATGAGGCTGATAGAAGACACATGGGTTAGGAAGATTGTAAGAAGAGTCCATGGGTTCAGTATTCAGGTGGAAAAGTAAGCGTTTCTGGAGGCGAAGTGAAATTTCATGGATCTGGGAGATTTGAAATCTAGTGCACAACTACAAAATAAGTTGAGAGATCTCTCAACTACTCAGCTGAAATGATTTGATCCATTTATAATAAGATCAGTTTTACAAACATGCATGAAGTTTTTGAGAGATCAGAAGGTTTTTTAGTGACTCCAGGAGCTGATAGACTCTTGCGTTGGTAAAGAAGAAATATGAAGTGATTTGTACGCATTCAACAAGTTGAATCGACATAAGAAGAGAACAGGAAGGGAGATGAGACTAAATGTGCAGATCGGGGACTCTGATATGGATCAGGTAATCTTGGATTTAGGATCTGATGCCAATGTATTTCCTAAGAAAACTTGGTAGCGAATGGGAAAACCAAAGTTGCAATGGTCACTGATCTAGTCATGAATGGCCAACTAGCAAAAGATCATCCCTATGGGAAGGCTATCTAGCATTGTAGTAGATATTGAAAGAGTGCACATTGTTATAGATTTCGAAGTAATTGATATTGTATATGATAGCAATCCATGTTCGTCTCTACTTGGATTGGATTGGGATTTCTATGCTGACGTGATAATAAATCTAAAGAGGAGACAAATGGTGTTTGAAAAGGGTGATCTGAGGGTCATTGTTCCTCTAAACCCATCAGAAGGAGTGCGTTATACAAAACCTATTTGTGATAAGTATTGGGACACTGATATTGACAATATCTACAAGATAACAACTAGGGAGGAATATTGGATTAATGGAAGGCTAATCTGGGAACAAGACAGTTCCTGTATTTCCGACTCTCACGAAGAACTGGAAAATTGGAAGAACATGTTGCATGAAGTCTCTACAAGATGATGTAACAGAATTATAAGATCAGTTTGATGGATAACTCTAGAGGTATGTAATTTGACTTATTATGATGGGATAGGAGATCTCAGTTCTTTTCTTGATGAATTTGAAAAATAAGTTCTAGAAGAATAGAGGTTCTAAGCATTGGATGTATCCATGAGATCTACACCTACTAGATGGTGGGGTACTCATAAAGAAAATATCGGAAGTTGGAAAGACTATTGTAGATTGATGAAGATTATATTTGGCCAAGTAAATACCATAATCATAGTAAAATATTATGGTAAGGATGACCCTCGGGATCATATGTTTCACTGGACTTCCGTTTGGGGAGAAGATCCAGAGCTAGAATGGGTACATGTGCTCTTTCACACATTGGACCTAATACCTATGAATTGGTATCTTGAGATAGAGCTGCGTCATAGAACAACAGACTATATATATTTGGTTGAAGGGTTCCTCCTGACATTTAGTTTTGAATATTATTTTCCATGCATACATGAAGCCCTTCAGGTAGTCAGAGAAGGGATTTTTAAGACTACAACTGCGCTAACTTAGATGCAGCCCAATTGGACCATGTAGTTGTAGCATGTGTTGGACTGATATAATGTGACAACGGAAGAGGATGATGAGGATACACACAATATAGATATCCTAGATACATAAGGTCATCGTGAAGTTGTTGGATTAGATATTGAAATCCATGACATAATGCAACCCGTGAATAAAAAGAAGGTGAATATTGGGTCAGAAGAAGAACCAAAATTTTCCATGATAGAAGATTATTGGGATGAAGACACAATTAGAAAAGTTGTAGAGCTATTGCATGAGTATCAAGAGCTCTTCCCCACAAAGTTTTCTGAATTGAAAGGTATAGAAGGAGACCTAGGAGTTATGAGGATCACTCTAAAACCCGTCACGAAGACAGTCAAGCAAAGACCTTATAGGTTGAATCCTAAATACAAGGAAAAAGTGAAGGCGTAGTTAGAAAATATGATCAAGGCAGAGATCACTGAATTCGTCAAATAATCTGAATGGGTAAGTCCTATGGTTGTTTAGGAAAATAATACAAATAGAAATATTAGAATATGTGTGGACTCGAGGAAGTTGAATGATGCATGTGTGCATGACCCATTTCCCACACCATTCACGAATGAGGTATTGGACAAAGTAGTAGGATATGAGGCTTATTCTTTCATAGATAGCTTTTCGGGTTACCATCATATCAGAATTGCGCCAGAAGATAGACATAAGAAATTTTTTTACACAGAGTGGCATTGTTACCAGTGCATCGTGATGCCTCATTAGGGGAATTTTGAGGTCTAAAATGGGCCTCCTAAGGAAATTATAAAATAAGATTAGATTACATCATCAAATTTTAGAGGGAAAAAAAACTATTTTTTCAACTCCTATTTTCAATTTATCTCCCTATGGGTTTAATCAAATTTCAAGCGATAACAGTCGTTGGATGAAGAATTTAATTCCTCATCTGAGTACGCATGTTCCATACTTTCAATAGACCTCGGTACACAAAAAATGAGAAATACATGAAAAATGTGATTGTAATCACATTTTTTTCATGTATTTCTCATTTTTCGTGTAACGGGGTCCACTGAAAGTATGCAACATGGGTACTCCTTGGATGAGAAACTGAATTTTGCATCCAAATATTACTTCTGATCAGAATTTGAGTAGTAACTAAGGGAGACAAGTTTAAAATATGAGATGAAAAAGTAGTTTTATTATTTTATTATTTTTTAATCTTTTTACTTGTTTACTCTGAAAATGGTGAATCATCCCCCATGGTTGAAATCATCATATTGAATCCTATTGGTTCTTATAAAGTTTGTTTTGGTTGTACATTTTTCTTACGAGGCCCATTTTAGACCTCAAAATTTCCCTAATGTTTGGATTGAAGAATGCTCCTGCCATATTTTCTAGAGTTGTAGTCACAACTTTGAAGGAGTATATACACAAATTTTTGGAGGTTTATTTTGATGATTGGATAGACTTTGGGTTGTTGAAGAAGCATATTTCAAGCTTGATATTGATGTTGTATAAAAGTAGACAATATCAAATATCGTTGAATTTTAAGAAGTGCATATTTTGTATACCTTTTGGTATATTATTGGTGCATGTTGTTTGTAAACAGAGATTAATGGTAGATCCTGTGGATATTGCTACTATTGTGAATTTGGAGCCACCTAAGATAATGAAGAAACTATGCACGACACTTGGATACATTGAGTACTACAGAAAGTTTATAAAGGCGCATGCGTAGATAACTGTGCTGATGGAGAAGCTACTAAAGAAAGATGTTAATTTTTTTTGGGATGAAGAATGCCAAAAGAGCCTCGACATACAGAATGAAAATATGGTGACTATGCCTATTATAGTTTTCCCAGACTGGAATAAGTAATTTCATGTACATGTCGATGCCTCTTGCATAACTTTGGGTATAGTGTTGGCTCAGCCAAGAGAAGGATAAATTGATCACCCCATAGATTTTGCAAGAATCAAACTATCCAAGGTAGAGAAGAACTATTCTACGAAAGAAAAAGAGGGTTGGCTATAGTTTATACATTATATAAGGTCAAGAATTATTTTTTGGGAGTGCACTTACGGATGTTCACTGATCACTCCACACTGAATTATTTGGTGAATAAATTTGTTTTGGGAGGAAATATATGTCGATGGTTTTTGTTGTTTCAAGATACAACTTTGAAGTTATAGTCAAGCCAGGAAGATTGAATGTTGGACCTGAACATCTATCAAGGATAGATATGCAAAGAACCCAGGACCATTGTGGAGAAATTTCTAGATGCAAAATTATTAGCAATAAGGCTTGCATATGATCACTTCGCAGATATTATTCAATTCTTGACCACAAGGATGGCACCCATGGAGTACACTACGTAGTAAAAGGAGTTGGTAGTCAAGGGAAATGATTTTTCATTGATTGCAGGACATTTGTATAAGATGGGACCAGATGAAATATTGCGCAAATATGTCTCTGAGCATGAAAGGCATCATATTTTGGCAGAAGCTCATGGAGGAGTTGCAAGAGGACATTATGCAAGAAGGCCATTACATAGAATATTTTGAGAGCTGGTTTATTGTGGCCCACATTGCATAAGGATGCAAATTAGTTTTGTCGAGCTTGTGATGCATATCAAAGAATAGGAAGAGCCTATACGAGAGATGAAATTCAATTAAATTTGTAGGTGATGCTGCAATCATTTGATAAGTGGGCTACTGAATTTTTCGGACCTATTAACCCACCAGGAAATAAGACTAACGCAAGGTATATAATCATTGTAACAAATTATTTGATGAGGTGGGCTGAGGAAAATCCATTAAAGGATTACAATGTAGATATCATTGCGAAATTCATATTTGAGTATATTCTATCCATATTTGGGTGTCCAAAGATCTTAATGGGTGACAAGGGTTTGCATTTCTTGCATAATACTATTGAGGTGTTGACTTAAGAATTTCAAGTGTACCATTGAAAAATTACACCATATCATCCTCAGGTGAATGGGATACTTGAAGCTTTCAATAATATTATGGAGAATTCACTCACAAAGATATTAAATGTGAACATAAATGATTGGGATCTGAGAATTCCAGTGGTGTTATGGGCATACAGGACAACATGCAAGAAATTGACAGGGCAGACACCTCTTAGGTTGGTCTATCGACAAGAAAAAATGATGCCTATGGAGTATATAGTTCCCAGTTTGAGGATTGAAGCATTCACAAATATGGAAGACTGCGACACAACTGAGGAAAGGATGGAGTAATTTCTTTCTCTTGAATAAGATAGGTTTATTGTAGGCTATCATCAACAAGTGCAAAAAGTAAGGGATAAATCTTGGCATGACAGGCACATCAAGAAGAAGACATTCAAGGAAGGACACCTTGTACTCTTGTATGATAGAAAGTTTGTGAAGTTCCCAGGAAAGTTTCAAACACATTGGTTAGGACCATATATCATCAGACACGTCTCTGATGAAGGTGTAGTTCAACTCATGAAGTTGGATAGATAGCCAATGCCAAGATGATTGAATCGTAGCAGATTGAATATATATAGGGATGAATCTGTCCCTGTAACCTCATACTGAAGAATGAAAAGGGGAAGTTATTAGTGCCACGTATAGTTGAAAGTAGGAACTGGACTATAAAATACTCTGCAAAAAGGGGCTTCACCATAGAAGGAGCATGGAGCGATTTTTAGCAGTATGGTGAAGTCTGGAAGAGTCGCCCCAATGGAATATCACTGCGCAATACTCAAGGGTACGTCGAATTCTGAAAGAACTTCGACAAGGGAGGACTTTTTGCGACACAAAATAAGGATCGTCGAAGTTCACATGAAATATGAGCATTGGAAGGGAAAATTTTATGTGAAAGGGAACTGCATTTATTGAGCATAGTTGGTTGAATATAGCGCCATATCTGCATTAAATGAGACAAATATTAAGAGAATAATATGGTATAAAATTTAAATTTGTTATAAAATCAAGCTCTCGCTTCACATTTTTACACTTGGCTTCCTGAGAATTTGAAATGTGAAATTTCACCTAAGTGAGAAAAGAGAAATTTGATGTATGTCTGTGAAGAGCTGGGAAGAACTTGCTAGAGAATTTATAAGAAGGGGACTAGCAGGAACCATGACAACCACAACACCAATTTTTATAGGACCAAGGTCACCACAAAATTATACAACTGAAAAAGAAGCACAATCAAAGAAAAAGCAGGTCAAGAGACTAGTTGCATCCCTTGCAGTGAGATAGTCCCCACAGAAGAAAATTACTGAGGAACAATGGACTAAGCACTGGTTAAACAACCAAAAGAAATTGATGGCCATTCAGGATAGTGAGGAAGAAACTATCACCCAGAAAGTAGAGATACTGGAAGGTACAGAGGAAGAAGATGTAGAATTTATTTTTAGGCTACTGCCATATATACCACTACGGAAGATTGGTGCTAAACCAATAAACACTATGAAGTTCAGAGTATTTACACTAATGCTTCCAAAGGAAGTACCTTTTGAAGGAGAGCCATTAGGGAAGGTACCGCAACTGAAGATGGAGGACTGGGATTTTAACGACATAAGCAAATATCCGCAATTTGAGCCCAGTAGATACCCGCATCAGGTTCATTACCTAGAGAAGGACATCACCATATTGGAGCCACACAGGTGGGCTACAAAAATACAACAATCAGGGTTGTTAAAAATGTTGAACGTTCTGCATTTTAGGTGAATAATGTCAATACCATTTGTGTTCACCAACGACTTTCTTTGGTGCATGATGGATACCAATGGCTGGGAGGGAGGATCCCAATCGATGAGATGCTTATCAGGAGAATAACCGGGCTGTCATACTAGGGAAAGGACTCCATTGAGGAGTTCATAGGAAAGATTCAAGACAAGTTCATTGTCGAAGAAATGAATAAAAATTATGCCTTGGTAAAGAATTCGAGGGGCTATGACATTAGCTCCATTAATGACCCCACAGTGCACTTCGCCACACAAATCCTCGCAGGAAAGATCATGCACAAATGCTGCATAAACGAAGTACTAGGAGTCGTGGTTTCTTTTTTTGCGCAGTGCAGTAAATGTGTCCAGTATTATTGGGTTGGCTACATATGAAAATAATTTCTAGAAGACTGTTGCGAGGCACAAGAGGAAGGAACAAGCACAGAAAAGGAAATAGAGAAGGATGGAGAAGAGACTAGAGGCACAAAGAAAGGTGTCCAGGATCCTCTAAGCGATAGAGAACAAGAAGAGTCCCCATTTATTGTGAAGATAAGGGTACCTAAAACATCTACGCCAGTTGCGTGGAGGAAGCACAAGACATATAGATCCACGTGTGCAGAGCCCATGACCCTCTCTGAATGGGACATCGATGAAATTGGTGATAAGGTGTTGCATATCACAGAAGACACATGGAACAAGATTGAAGATTAGTATAATGAAGTACTAGTAGAGGTACAACAAGGAATCCATGAGCTTAAGGTTTTGGCACAAACAAGACCATAGGAAAAACCAACCATTCAATCAGCACAAGTGAGCCAATAGGTGCACCTAGAGTGCCTATTGGAAACTTTTAATGTTCAGGTTTTGCAGGTACCGAGAGGAATACTTAAGTTCAAATCAGCTAAAGACAGGAAAAATGCCAAAGGTTTGTGAAGAATCAGCATGAACCTCATCATGCTCCCCAACCCAACACTACATGAATTTCATCAATAGATCATTGAAGAAATGAAGGGGTGCGGAAAACGTATGTTGCAGGCCAACGACAAAGTGAGACAGGACAACAAAAATATCATGAAGGAAATAGATTGGATAATCAAGGAGAGGGACGAGGAGCAACAACAACAAAAGTATCTAGAGGATGACATAGGCAAGAATTTCAGAGAGATTCCATACATCAAGGTCTGTGCAGAGGAATCCCCAGCAGAGAAGGTTGTGAAGCTCGCCCTCGCAATCAAGGAGTCCTAGAACAACATGGAGAAGATGAAGTTTGAATACCATATGCAGATCACTGAGCTACAAATAAGGCTACAACCAACCACACCATCGGAGGTGCGAGAGTAGAGGGAAGCAAACCTTAAGACCACCTTGGAAGGAATATCCACCACATTAAATGATTTTGGAAAGTTTTTAGATGATACAGTGGAGATTTGGACCTCGCTGCAGGAGGATCCAAACATTCAGAAAATTGAAAATTAAGTACAGGAAAAATAGAGGGAGTTGGACGAGATCTGGGTCACTACGAGGACTTTAGCACCTGTGCAATGGCTCGCTCGGATCACTGAAGCGAAAAATATCCACAATTAGATCGAGGATCTGCAAAGGAAAGAATAGTTGATCATTGTGTGGACTCAGCCATGGTAGGAAGAGTTCATCGAGTTTTCTTAGACAATGGACATAAATCTTAAAGAGATGTGGCAGCATCAGAAATATGTGCTTTAGAAGATTTTTGGGTCGACGACTGAGAAGTTATTAGAGGAATTTTGCCAACAAGAGAATAATTTTTCAGCAATGATCCAACCATTGAATACAACCTACATCAACATTTCAGACAAGGTTCAAGGTGCACCAACTAAGTGACTCGGGATGAGTCACATGTGTGTCTTGTGGGTCTATTGGGAATGGCCCAACTTGGTCCAATTTTGAGTCAAAGACTCTGCATTTTGAGGAAGTGAAGTGTACGGTCCAACGATGATGAATCTATCACATGGAGGTTTGGGACTTTGTGGTAGGTCAAAGCCCCTCTTTTTGTAAAGGGTTCGAGTTTATTTTTTATTTTTTGTCCGCCCATGGTATGTGGACCATGGTTTTGTATAATGTAAAGGCTACATAAAAATGTGTAATATTGTGTCGAAGAAGTAATTGTGATAGTTGATGAGCACCATCACTTGGATTATTTGTATGTAGTATGTTTTTTGTCTTAAGTGAAGGCTCTGTAGCTATGTGCGTGGAGGCCTCGAAGATTCTATAGCTTTTTGTGCAGGTCAGAGAAACTATATGTATCTAAGAGACTTATCACGATAAAAGAAGAATATTTTTGAAGACATTTATGTGTTCATGTGTTGTATTTTATTATTATCCATGTTATGAATTTATTTATATGATTTTTGTTGTGTTTTAATGATAAATGTGTAGTGCGCATAAATATTGGTTCATGAATGACGTATAAACTGCTATAGTAGGTAAATGCATCTGCAGAGTTCCAAATAGTCATAAGTCGAAGTTTAGAAGTAGATCCACACTCCATTTTCCCTCTGGATGGATAAAATTGGTTTTGACATCTCCCAATATTGCCTCGGGTGAGACTGCGATCTGCGCTGCAGGTCTTTGCTGAAAGGGACGGTAATAAAGGGTTTTGTTAGTGCACAACTAACTCTAAACCTGGGTCGAGACCCCTTTGAGCCAACACCATGATATCTCACATTCATGCTTGGAATATGGCAAGGGGGTGACTAGATGAAGATATATTTGGCTCAACCATGTCTATGGTCGGGTGGAACTTGGAATTCGCAAACCTAGTCATTTATTTCCTATGTTTAATGGAAGATAAGTTCTATTTCTTTTGTACCTATTAATGTGTAGATTTAATTGTTGTTATCTCATTGCTATTTCCATGGTTTTATGTTTTCTATAAGATTTTTTAAATGAATTTTTCATGTTATGTTTATTTCATGAATTTACATGTAATTGTTAAAATGATGGATGTAAGACCTAATTGGTGCCATATTTTTTCAAGGAAGAAGGTGGTGATCCTTCTTGTCATGTCTCATAAGAGTTTTTAGTCATTCATTATTTGTCTTTTAAGCTATGCTTATAGATTTCATTCATGCCAAGTGTTTGACAGAATGCTAATCCTGGTTGGGGATGGTCAGGTCTAGTCTTGGAGTTAGTTTTTGGCTATTTGGCATTTTCATCATGTGTTTAATGGATTCCAAAAGTTACAACAAGTTCTGGGTAGTGGCCAAAATTACAGGCTTAAAAATTTTCTTAAATATCGCGGATGCAAGCACAGTTCTGGGAAATTTGGTCCCTAGATGCAGTCATGCAGGGTTGTGTTTATGTCTAGGGTCTCTTGGACACATGTATGCAGGCTTTTGGGAGTGTTCATGGGTTTTTATTCATAAAATATCAGTGGGATGTAGGGACAAGTTAGGTGGATGGCTAGGATAGACTCTAGGGGTCCTGTAGTATGTGGTATAGGTCTGTGTTATGGTTTTATGCTTTTATTCCACTTCCTTAAATTTACCAAGGGTGTTGAATCTGTCTTAACTACCCCTCATCTCATGTTTACCCCGGTTAGCCGGTTACTTGGGTAGGTGTGAAAGGAGGTGTACGTTACAATGTGGGAAAGGTGTATGAAAAGAAAATTATAAATTATGAAGATAAATATATTTTGAGATGGAAATCTTCTGAGGAATTTCGACATATTCAATATGCACAAGAATACAAGAAATACTTAATAAGAGAAAATTTGGGGCAAGTGTAGGAACCATCATATCTCTATTTGAAAAGACAATGGAAATAAATTTTTTATCCAAGATGATATAATTGATAGCTTTATTTCGCATCTTATCTAAAGGTCTTACTATGATAGATTATCCATATCACTTGAAATATATATCTCTTCTTCAAGTTTCAAACATTCTATATTTTCATTAGTCTGTAACCAGTGGTTGGGAATGGGAAATATATCTAGTTCAACTAGAAAAGTATGATTTGAAAGAGAAGATTCCAAATGCTAGGTTTATGGCATTGTCTTTGGATGAGGTTATGATTATAGATAATACTTCATGGATCTACATGAGAATTCATATGGTTAATGACCATATTAGGCATTCCTATCTACTTGGGATTAAAAATATGAGAGAGACTTCTACAACTGAAAATATTTATGAACTTCTAAGTTAATAGTTTGAAGGAAAGTGGTATGGATCATTTAATGATTGCAAAAAAGTTGGTATGTGTTGGAGAAGATGGATTATTAGTAATGCAAGGACAAAGGAGTCTCCTTTGTGTTAGACTACAACTATCAACTTCACCATATATGATTAATATTCATTGTATGGCTCATAGGATGAATATTTCATTTAAAATAGTAAGCAAGTTTCCAACAGTTTCAAAAGTTGAAGATCTTGTACGTGAGACTCATGCATACTTTTCGTGTAGTCCCATATTCACAATGGCTTCAAAGTTGCAAGAGGAAAAACCTTGTAGGGGAAAATTGGGCTTTGCTTCCTTAATAGGGGTGAAAATTATGGAAGTGGTGGGGTTGGGGAGTGGATGGGCGACACGATAGTCTTGTGTTTTTCCATTGTCAATTTTCTTCTTCTCTTCATTTATATATTTGGAAAAAGAAATTATGATGTTGGAAATTGTTAGGGGGACCTAAGGATCCACTTGGGTCTAGGGAATTTCCATTAAAATTAGTTTTTTCTCTATGGTTTCATTTAAATTTGGTTGAGTAGCCAGTAAATGTTCTAACTCTTTACAAAAGAGAAAAAAATAAGATTGTGCTCTCATAATGTAATGTGGAAGTAGAAGCTTTCCCACTCTAGTAGAATTCTATTAAAAAACAACGTACTATACTCAATTCATGGCAAAGGGAAAGGCGTGTAGAGTTAGATTCATAGGAAAGGGAACATGTCCTTAGTCTTTTTAATAGTCATAGAAAATGATGAATAGTGTTTTTTGTTTTCGTTGACATCTTGGTATATTCAAAGAATGAGGAAGAGTGGCCAAGCTCTGATAAATGAAGTATCTTCTTTCACACCGAGGTACATTACTTGGGACATGTTGTCTCCAAGGAAGGCATCGCAGTAGATCCAAAAAAGGTAAGAGCCATCATGAAATGGGAAAATCCTCGAAATATAGATGAGGTGAGATATTTCATGGGATTTGAAGGTTATTATAGGAGGTTCATAGGGAACTTCTCACAGATTGCTTGCCCAATTACATCATTTTAGAGGAAAGGGAAGAATTTTGAGTGGACAGAGGAGTGTGAGACTATTTTTGAGCATCTTAAGAAGTTGTTAACACATGCTCCACTGTTAATATTGCAGATCTAGAAAGAGAGTTTGTAGTGTGTAAAAATACTTGCAAGAGAGGATTTGGTGGAGTCCTTATAAAGGAGGGATAGGTTGTATGCTATGAGTCACAGAAACTGAATCAACATGAGAATAAATATCCAAAGAATGAAATATCTTCTTGGCAAGGGGTTTGTACTGATGAGCGATCAAAGTGGGTTGAGGTACTTGTTTGTCCAACCTAATTTGAATGCCATGTAATATAGATGCTTGGATACGATAAACGAGTTTTCTTTTGAGATCAAGCACATCAAAGGTAAAGAGAAAAAGGTCACAAATGCTCTTAACATGTAGATGCGAGTAAATCAAATTGTAGATATGAGCTCCTATAGGAAAGATTTATAGGATAGGATCTTGGAGGGAGGTGAGAAGGATGTCAAGTATGGAGCTTAGGCACCGATTTCAGCAAAGTACAAGTACAAGTGCAGGTGTACAGGATGTGGAATATCATCTCACAGAGATGGATTGGTAAGATTTAGGGACATGCTATATGTGCTAGATAGTAGGGAGCTCAATAAGGTGATTTATGAAGTTTCATGCGAAACCATATTCAATTCACCCATGATATCAGAAGATGTTGACTACAGTGAAGAGATTCTAATATTGGTTGAAGTTGAGGAAGGATGTAGCAGAGTTTGTGGCTAGGTGTTTGGATTGTTAGCAGGTGAAGGCATATTGTAGCCATCCAGGTGGTATACTACAACCTATTGTGATTCCAAAATGGAAATGGGAGGTCATTTCCATGGCATTTACCACAATTTTTTCGAGGACAATGAGACAACATGATTCCATCATGTTTAATGTGGACAGGTTGACAAAGGTTTCACAATTCATTCCAGTGAAGACTACCTATTTGGCTAGCACAAGCATTCATTAGAGACATAGTCAGATTGCATGGTTTTCTAAATAAAATTGTGTCATAAAGGGATGCAAAGTTCACTTCCAAATTTTGGAAGGCATTATTTGCAGGTTTGGGCACAAAGTTGGCCTTCAACACAATTTATCATACACAAATTGATGGAGAGACTGAGAGGGTCAAAGGGATCTTGGGGGACATGTTGAGGATGTATGTGATGTATCAAAAATGGAAGTGGGAACATTATCTACCATTGGTTTAGTTTTCATACAAAAATAGGCATCAAGATTCATTAGGTATGAGTCCCTTCGACACAATGTATGGGTAGTGTTGTAATACTCCCAACAATTGGATTAATCTAGTTAATAGGGTGTTTATTGGCCGAGAAATGTTGGCAGGCATGGAACATGAAATGAAGGTTATAAATAAGAATCTAAAATGGCGGCATAGGAAAGAAAAAAGATTTATGTAGACCAACATAGGGTGTTTAAGGAGTTTTAGGTTGGGGAGCATGTTTATTTACACATCAAGCCTGAGAAGAGCTCCTTGAGGATCAGATCATGTGGTAATTTGGAACCATGGTATTTCATGCCTTTTGATATCCTTGAGCAGATTGGACCTGTGGCATATTGACTTTCACTTCCTCCAACAGTGAAATTCCATGATGTGTTTCATGTTCCATTAATTAAAAGGTATATAAATGATGTTTATCATGTTATTGATTGGTCTGTATTGCAGGTGGATCAAGAAGGATAATTCCATCCAGAACCTTAGTGCATATTGCAGCGGAAGCATCTCATGCTCAGGAATAGAGCCATCGAGCAAGTTAAAGTGAAATGGAGGAACTTTCGGCTCGATGAATCTACATGGGAGATGGCAGATCATATGCCGGACATGTATCCTTCATTTTTTTCCAATTGAGGAAAAGAAGTTTTGGTTTTCTGTTTGGTATATATTTGGATTATGTTTTGGAGATGTTTTGGTATATGTACTTATGTATAGGGTTGTAAATACTGCCATGAGCTAAGTTATAAAGATCTAATAATAGGTATGGATGTTATATGGTCGTGTTATCATGGTTTTTCTTTTGAGCAGGCTATTCGTTGTAAATACTACATCGAGCTAAGTTATAAATCTCCATGAGAATTATGTTTTCTTTTCAGCAGTTTTGCTAAGGTGTAGGTGTGGTTTAACACCGAGCAAGGTGTTCCCTAAGGGGGAGGGTTCCGTAACAAACCTGAACAAAAGTTCATGTAAAAAAAGTTAATAACTACAAAAATAAGATCACAGTTAAGGGAAATTTATTCCAATCTGAATGTTGGGTAAGGATATCCCAGTGGGAATCACTCGATGTGGTTATGGCTAAGGAAAATTGGCAAAGGAGAAGGAAAAGGCATTAAAGAGGCAAAAATTATTTTTGGCACATTTATTTATGAAAATAAAGGAAATTAGGAGAAAAGGAATGTAAAAGGTCATAGGTTGCATGTGAGGAGGAAAATGAAGGACAGTAATGGAAAATGAAGAAAATAAAGGCCTAATTGTTAAAAAACCTTATGAGGATCAGTTGGTACCTTTTTCCAGTTCGATTTTGGAGCTCTCTCATTATTATCTCTCTCTCATACTCTTGGATAATCAAAGTTTTCTTGGAGAAATTAAACATTGTGCCAAGGAGGAGGAAAGTAAGAAAAGGAAGGACAAGGAAAGGAAAGATCAAGTAAGGAAGAGAAATATCTAGTAGCTTCAATAGGAATACTTGCAAAACACATATTACATGTGTGATTTCCTAGCTGGTTTGGGCATTCATGGCTTATGCATGTTGGTATTTGGTTCTCTTGTTTTTGGTGGCATGGTTTTTCTGGGTTATGATAGTCATTTTCAGCCTTGCCTTTCCTTTTTTTGGATGCAAGGGTGTGTTTGGATTTTGATCTTGATTTTGAGCTTTGGATTTTTCGGATGGATTTTGGAATCTGGGGCAGAGGTGGTCTCAAGGTTCATTCTCAAAGGCATAGGAATCCCTTGATCGATTTTGGAGGGATACACGGTAAATCCCAGGGGAGGTGTCTCGATTTAGGGCCTAGTGATCTAGGGTTGGATTGCAGTAAATATTGAGAGATGCGGAGACAAAAAATTCCTCAAGGATAGTGATGGATTCTGAATGGAATTTCCAAGTTTAGATCGATTTTCTAATCGGAGGACTAGTTTGGTGGGATCACAGTATGGCGAGGGTGGAGGTGGTTTAACCTCTCGATGCCCTTGGTTGTGTTTTGGATTGGTTTATCCATGAGATCTCACATTCATGCTTAGAATATGGCATGGGGGTGACTGGATGAAGAGAGATTTGGCTCAACCATGTCTATGGTCGGGTGGAACGTGGAAGTCCCAAACCTGGTTTTATTGCCTATGTTTAATGGAAGATAAATTCTCTTGCTTTTGTACCTATTAATGTGTGTATTTAATGGTTTTTATCTCACTATCATTTCCATTTTTTTTATGTTGGTTATAAGCTTGTTTAAACGAATGGTTCATCTTATGGTTATTTCATGTATTTACTTGTAATTGTTAAAATGATGGATGCAAGACCTAATTGGTGTCATATATGTTCAAGGAAGAAGGTGGTGATCCTTCTTTTAATGTCTCATAAGATTTTTCAGTCATTCATGCTCTATCTTGTATCCTAGACCTGTAGATTCCATTCATGCCAAATGTTTGACAGAATACTAGTCTTGGTTAGGGACAGTCAGGTCTAGTCTCAAAGTTAGTTTTTGGTTATTTTGCATTTTATTCATGTGTTTAATGGATTTCAAAACTTACAGCAAGTTCTGGGTAGTGACTGGAATTATGGGCTTAAAAATTTCCTTAAATGTTGTGGATGCAGACACGGTTCTGGGAAATTTTGTCCCTAGATGCAGTCATGCAGGCTTGTGTGTGTGTCCAAGGCCTCACATACACATGCATGAAAGCTTTTGGGAGTGTCCAAGGGGTTTTCTTCATAAAATGTCAGTGGGACGTAGGGACAAGTCAGGTGGATGGTTGGGATAGCCTCTAGGGGTCCTGTAGTAGGTGGTATAGGTATATGTTATGGCTTTACATTTTGATTCCACTTCCTTAAAGTTACCAAGGGCATTGAGTCTGTCTTAACTTCCCCTCATCTCATGTTTTCCCCGGTTGGTCTGTTACTTGGGTAGATGTGAAGGGACGTGTATGTTACAATGCAGGAAAGGTGTATGAAAATAAAATTGTAAATTGTGAAAAGAAATATATTTTGAGATGGAAATCTTCTAAGGAATGTCGACATATTCAATATGCACAATAATAAAAGAAATATTTAACAAGAGAAAATTTGGGGCAAGTGTAGGAACCATCATATCTCTATTTGAAAAGACGATGGAAAGAAGTTTTTTATCCAAGATGATATATTTGATAGCATTATTTCACATCTTATCTAGAATTCGTCCTATCACAGGTTATTCGTATCACATGAAATATCTATCTTTTCTTCAAGTGTCAAAATTTCCATCTTCTCATTAGTCTGCAATGAGTGGTTGGGAATGGGAAATACATCCAGCTCAAGTAGAAAAGTATGATTTGAAAGAGAAGATTGAAAATTCTAGGTTTATGGCATTTTCTTTGGATGAGATTACGACTATAGATAATACATCATGGATCCGCATGAGAATTTATATGGTTAATGGCCATATTTTCATTCCTATCTACTTGGGATTATAAAGATGAGAGAGACTTCTACTGCTGAAAATATTTATGAACTTATAAGCTAACAGTTTGAAGGAAAGTGGTATGGATCATTTAATGATTGCAAAAAAATTGGTATGTGTTGGAGAAGATGGAGCATCAGTAATGCAAGGACAAAGGAATCGGCTTTTTGTTAGACTACAACTATCAAATTCACCATATATGCTTAATATTAATTATATGGCTCATAGGATTAATCTTGCATTTAAAATAGTAATCAAGTTTCCATGAGTTTCAAAAGTTGAAGATGTTGTATGTGATACTCATACATACTTTTCGCGTAGTCCTGAACGTTTTTTAGAGTTCCAACAATTTTCAGGTGGTGTTACGGATGGAAAAAAAACTACTAAAAGATGTTGATACAAGATGGATCTAATTGAATGGACCAACTCAAAGACTATTTAGTGAGTTCAAATCTTTGGTAGGGTTGATGTTTGAAAATCGCTACAATGTAGACAAAGCTCAAGATCTTCTTTTTCGACTAACTGATATAGAGACATTATTGACATTGGCTGGAATCATTCCTATGCTACATGAAATGAATGTCCTTGTGAAAATGTCTCAGAATGGCACAATGTATATTTCATAATAAACAAATGCAAGAAAGTGAGTATGCCTTGCATTGGATAATTTGTATATGATGCTAGAGTCTTTTATTGGTCCAAATTTAACAAGTTGGATTGATATTATACATATAGAAAATATTATGTATCTTAGTGCGTCGGTATATGGTTCCTTTTCATTATATTAGTAAGGTGGGACAGATCACCAAATAGTGCCCCGTGTGAAGAGATTGATTTGGTAATATTGTGATTTGAATGAGACAAAATTTGATAGGAATTGCAAGATCACTATCGCAAGAGACAAGAGAATGATTTCCTCTAGATGAATTGTTGGAGGCCATGTCTATGGTATATACTCAATATTGGAGCAATTTTCTATGTCCAAGAACTTCAAAATATGATTTTCAAAAGAGATTAAAATTTTTGGTAGACCACTTTTGCAAGAATGTCTCGATACATGGAGAACAGATTGATGGTATTTTAGGTTCATCAAAATTGTATCAAAAAGGTGGACACTTTATTGAAATGATGTGGAAGAAATATATTATTTTGGATAATCCTAATGTAAACGGTGCTATAACAAGTATATGGGCTAATTTAAGTGTTATCCAATACTTGTAAGGAGACATATCATAATATTTCAAATTAGTAGATTTGTGTCAAACCATGGATTTGGGATCAGTGGAGGATGAGAGAATGTTTAGTGCATTTTCATTCTTGAAGTATATATTATGCATATGTGTTTATAAGTCTATTGATTCAAGAACGCATTTGGTGGTTGTTACAACCCACTTTTCCCACCTTATGTTAGGTAGAGAAACCCTAGCCTAACTTCTTTACATGTTGGCGTGAAAGCATCCTTATCCCTTATTTATTTTTCACTTTTAGCGGCCCATCACTAGCACACGCTTTTCATTGTGACACCCATTCCTCCCTTGGGATGGGACAACCTGAAAAATGGGTAGGTTGCTTGCCTTTGGCATGGGAGTGATGGAGGTGAATTTTCTAGAATAGTTTGATCCCGAGGAGATCATGTCAACCCATTTTTTTATGGGTTGGTTGAGGGTCAATTATTGTGGAAATTCCTTAATTTATCGTGGCCATGGGTATCTAGATACATCCTCTTGAGTGAGGAAATTCATATACCATATCCATCTAGATACATCCTCTTGAGTGAGGAAAATTCATATACCATATCCATCTAGATACATCCTCTTGAGTTACAAAAAAGCGTATATTTAGAGACCCTATGAAGAGGAGAAGATCATATAGATAATATAACTCATGGATTTCTACCATAAATTCTCTTGCATTTGGGGTGAGCCCAATATTATAGTGATAGTCACAAAAAATGAAGAAGACATTGGGAAGTTTTTTTTATGTGTGAAGAGATTGAAGATATTTTTATGTTAAATTTCTAACATCCTAGAATTGAGGAAAAATATTATTTTAAAGCCTTACTCTTCTCTCATTCATTTTTAGACATATCTTCCTCTCCTCTTATTCGTTTTTAAAAATCTCTTCCTAAGTACATTAACAGTTATAAACTCCCTAACATTCCATCCATTCTCATATTTGTTTTTTTGCTATGTCCTTCTCAAGCTTTATCATTGAGGTTTCAAAGCACGAGAATACCGTTTCCTTATAACACTAACTTATTTTAAAACAAGGAGTGTTTTATAACTGTCTTTGAATGTAAAGCCTGGTCTGATTTGAAAGTGTTTTATAACTGTATAAATGTAAAGCCTGGTCTAAATTGTCTAGTGGATCTATCCAGGGTCCACAAATAAGCTTCTGAGTGTCTGATCAATAGTTTAACAAGCAACTGTTCATGCCATTTGCAGGAGCTGCAGTCTTATTGTATGTGCATGTATTTTGTTTTTAGATAATAAAATAAATGAATGGAGTGCATTTCCATATCCTGTATATGTTATTTTTCTTGATGAAAATTTATTTTAAATCAGAACAATAAAATGCTCTAGATCCATAGAAAAATTTATCATTTGGAATCTTACAGAGAAAAGGATGATTTGAAAGAGAATATTGAAAATTCTAGGTTTATGGCATTTCCTTTGGATGAGGTTATGACTATAGATAATACTTCATGGATCTACATAAGCATTTATATGGTTAATGAAAATATTAGGCATCCTATCTACCTGGGATTAAAAAGATGAGAGAGACTTATACTGTTGAAAATATTTATGAACTTCTAAGTTAATAGTTTGAAGGAAAGTGGTATGGATCATTTAATGATTTCAAAAAATTTGGTTTGGATTGGAGAGGATGGAGCATCAGTAAACGAAAGTGTATGTTACAATGCATGAAAGGTGTATGAAAATAAAATTGTAAATTGTGAAGAGAAACCTATTTTTAGATGGAAATCCTCTGAGGAATGTCAACATATTCAATATGCACAAGAATACAAGAAATATTTCATAAGAGAAAATTTGGGGCAACTGTAGGAACCATCAGATCTATATTTGAAAAGATGATGGAAATAAGTTTGTTATCCAAGATGATATAATTGATATATTTATTTCAAATCTTATCTAGAGGTCTTCCTATCACAGATTATCCATATCACATGAAATATCTATCTTTTCTTCAAGTGTCAAACTTTCCGTCTTCTCATTGGTCTATAACTAGTGGTTGGGAATGGGAAAGATATCTATCTCAAGTATAAAAGTGTGATTTGAAGAGAAGATTTCAAATTCTAGGTTTATGGCTTTGTATTTGGATGAGATTATGACTATAGATAATACTTCATGGATGTGCATTAAAATTTATATGGTTAATGGCCATATTAGGCATTCATATCTACGTGGAATTAAAAATATGAGAGAGACTTCTACTGTTGAAAAAATTTATGAACTTCTAAGTTAATAGTTTGAAGGAAAGTGGTTTGGATCATTTAATGATTGAAAAAAAGTTGGTATGTGTTGGAGAAGATGGAGCATCAGTAATGAAAGGACAAAGGGGTTTCCTTTGTGTTAGACTACAACTATCAACTTCACCATATATGCTTGATATTCATTGTATGGCGCATAAGATGAATCTTGCATTTAGAAGAGTAAGCACGTTTCCATCAGTTTCAAAAGTATAATATCTTGTACATGAGACTCATGCATAATTTTCGCATAGTCCACAACATTTTTTAGAGTTCCAACAATTTTAATATGGTGTTATGAATGGAAAAAAACTATTGAAAGATGTTGATACAAGATGGATCTAATTGAATGGACCAACTCAAAGACTATTTAGTGAGTTCAAATCTTTGGTTGGGTTGATGTATGAACATCTCTACAATGTAGACAAAGCTCAAGATCTTCTTTTTCAACAAACTGATATAGAGACATTATTAACATTGGTTGGAATTATTACTATGCTACATGAAATGAATTTCCTCGTAAAAATGTTTCAGAATCGCATAATGTATATTGCACAATACACAAATGCAATAAAGTGAGCATGCTTTGCATTGGATAATTTGTAAATGATGCTAGAGTCTTTTATTGGTCCAAATTTTACAAGTTGGACTAAGATTATCAATATAAAATATACTTCATTTTATCTTATGTTTTATTAAAAAGGGATACTATGTATCTTTGTGTAGAAATATATGGCTCTCTTTTTTTATATTAGTAAGACGGGACGGACCACCAAAGAGTGCCCTGTGTGAAGAGACTGATTTGATAATATTTCGATTTCAATGAGACATAATTTGATAGAAATTGCAATATCACTATCATCAGAGATACGAGAATGATTTCCTCGAGATGAACTGTTGGAGGCCTTGTCTGTGGTATACCCTCAATATTGGACCAATTTTCAATGTCCAAGAACTTTAAAATATGATTTTCAAAAGAGATTAAAATTTTTGGTATACGACTTTTGCAAGAATGTCTCGTACATGGAGAATGAATTGAAGACATTTTAGATTCATCAAAATTGTATAAAAAAGGTGGACTCTTTGTTGAGACAATGTGGAAGCAATATATTGTTTTAGATCATCCTTATGTAGACGATGTTATAA
Source organism: Pinus albicaulis (assembly GCA_034641835.2). NCBI lineage: Eukaryota > Viridiplantae > Streptophyta > Pinopsida > Pinales > Pinaceae > Pinus > Pinus albicaulis. Next base: position 931,149,292 of record CM076584.1, read on the forward strand.
CAAGGATATGGAATAATTTAAGTGTTACCAATACTTGTAAGGAGACATATCATAATATTTCAAATTAGTAGATTTGTGTCAAACCATGGATTTGGGATCAGTGGAGGATGAGAGAATTGTTAGTGCAATGTCATTCTTGAAGTCTAGATTATGCATGCGTTTATAAGTTTATTGAGTTAAGAACATTTTTGGTAGTTGTTACAACTCACTTTTCCAACCTTATGTTAGGTAGAGAAACCCTAGTCTAACTTCCTTACATGTTGGCTTGAAATCATCCTTATCCCTTCTTTATTTTTAACTTTTAGCAGCCCATCACTCCCACATGATTTTTATTGTGACACCCATTCCTCCCTTGGGATGGGAAAACATGACAAATGGGTACCTTGCTTGCCTTTGGCATGGGAGTGATGGAAGTGAATTTTATAGAATAGGTTGATCCTGGGGAGAATAGGTCAACCCACCTGTTTAAGGTTTGGTTGAGGGTAAATTATTGTGGAAATTCCTTAAGTTATCATGGCCATACGTATCTAGATACATCCTCTTGAGTGAGGAAAAATCCCATACCATAGGCATCTAAATAGATCCTCTTGAGTTAGGAAAAAGCATATATTTAGAGACCCTATCAAGAGGAGAAGATCATATAGAGAATATGTCTCATGGATTTCTACCATAACTTCTCTTGCATTTGGTTCCAGACATCAATGTTCACGTAGAGGAATCCCCAGTTGAGAAGGTTGCAAAGCTCGCCCTCACAATCAAGGAGTCCTAAAACAACATCGAAAATATGAAGTTTGAATACTAGGTGAAAATTACTAAGCTACAAATAAGGTTGCAACCAACCACACTATTGGAGGTACGAGAGAAAATGGAAGTAGACCTTAAGAACGCCTTGGAAGGAATCTCTACTACAGTAAAGGAATGTGGCAAGTTGTTAGATGATACAATGGAGATTTAGACCTCGCTATAGGAGGCTCCAAACATGCAAAAAATTGAAAATGAAGTATAGGAAAAACAGAGGGACTTGGATTATATTTGGGTCACTGCAAGGACTTTAGCACCTGTGCAGTGGCTTGCTCAGATCATTAGAGGGAAAAATCTCCAGAGTCAGATCAAGGATCTGTGAAGGAAAGAGCAGTTGATCATTGTGCAAACTCAACCATGGTAAGAAGAGGTCATTCATTTGTCTCAGATAATGGACATAAAGCTTAAAGAGATGTGGCAGCATAAAAAAGATGTGCTTCAAAAGATTTCCAGGCCGAAGACTGAGAAGTTATTAGAGGAATTGCACCAAGAAGAGAATAAGTTTTCAACGATGATCCAACCATTCAATACAACCTACACCGACATTGCAGATAAGGTTCAAGGCATACCAGCTGAGTGACTCAAGATGAGTCACATGTATGTCTTGGGGGCCTCTTGGGAATGGCCCAACTTAGTCCAATTCTGAGTCAAAGACTCCAAATTTTGAGGAAGCGGAGTGTGCATTCCAACGAAGATGAATCTATCACGCAAAGTTTTGGGGCTTCGTGGTGGGTCGAAGCCCCTCTTTTTGTAAAGGGTTCTGGTTTATTTTTTAGTTTTTGTCCGCCCATGGTATGTGGACCATGGTCTTGTATGATGTAAATTCTATATAAACATATGTAATATTTTTTCGAAGAAATAATTGTGATAGTTGCTGAGCAAAAGCACTTGGATTATCTGTCTTTAGTCTATTTTGGGTATTAAGGGGAGGCTCTCCAGTTGTGTGCGCAGAGGCCTCGAAGAGTCTACAGCTTTGTGCATAGGTCAGGGAAAGTATATGTATCTAAGAGGCTTATCCTGATAAAAGAAGAAGAATTTTTAATACATCTATGTGTTCATGTATTTTATTTGATTATTATCCGTGTTATGAATTTATTCACATGCTTTTTGTTTTGTTTTAATGATAAAGGTGGAGTGTGCATAAGTATTGGTTGATGAATGAAGTATAAAATACTATAGTAAGTAAATGCATCTGATTAGTTCCAAATAAGCATAAGTAGAAGTTTAGAAATAGTCCCACACTCCATTTTCCCTTTGGATGCATAAACTTGGTTCTGACATCCCCCAATATTTCCTTGGGTGAGACTGCGATCTGTGGTGCAGGTCGTTGCTGAAAGGGCCGGTAATAAAGGTTTTTGTTGGTGTGAAACTAACTCTGAACCTAGGTTGAGACCCCTTTTATCCAACACTATGAGGTCTCACATTCATACTTCGAATATGGCAATGGGGTGACTAGATGAATAGATATTTGGCTCAACCATGTCTATGGTTGGGTGGGATGTTTAATTCCCAAATCTGGTTGGTTATTTCCTATGTTTAATGGAAGATAAGTTCTATTTCTTCTGTACCTATTAATGTTTATATTTAATGGTTGTTATATCACTATTATTTCCATGGTTTTATGATGTCTATAATATTGTTTAAATGAATGGTTCATGTTATGGTTATTTCATGTATTTATATGTAATTGTTAAAATGATGGATGTAAGACCTAATTGGTGTCATGTTTTTCAAGGAAGAAGGTGGTGATCCTTCTTGTAATGCCTCATAAGAGTTTTAAGTCATTCATACTATGTATTGTATCCTATACCTATATATTTCATTCATGCTAAATGTTTGATAGAATGTCAGTCCCTGTTGGGGATAATTAGGTCTAGTCTTGGAATTAGTTTTTGGTTATTTGGAATTTTGGTTAGCTTGTCTTGGAGTTAGGTCAAACAAGTGTTAGACTACAAATTTTAACTTGGTAAATTATCCTGGTGACCTATTTTTCATATTTTCAATTATTCCTTATTATTAGAGTAAAATATTCATTAGCTACTGAATTAATGAAATTATGTAATGGATTGATGTTTCTGTAGCCACGACCATGGTTCAATAGATTATGAGGTATTAATGAAGCCGCGAAATATATGGGCATATGATAGATAATCTTATCATGGATCCTATCCTATCTATCAGACCCAAATCAAGTTGGAAATCACCTAGATATGTGGTTAAAGGAGCAGTCAACAAGGTGCTGAATCAAGCAAACGAGGAGTCTGAAGCTATCATGCTTCACGATTTTCTCTTCCATGTAGAAAATTGTGAAGAAACGAAATTTTACTTTATATTTTAGAGTTCAAAATAAAATTTTCTAGTTTAGATAGACATAAAAGGCTCAAGACAGTTAATGATAAGCTTTTATAAATATTGGGCTAGTAATTATATTGTGAGTGTGAATTATTGCGTGAATGTAATCTCATTTAAATTCTGTTTTATTTCCAAATTTAATGAAATAGTGTTATGGAGTTTCAATGCGCAGTTAGTAACATTTAGACTTGAAGCCATCTGTTGTGGAGGGCCCCTGCAACAGAAAAAGTTATGTTTTTTTTTTTTTTTTTTAAATTAGATGTTATTCATAGCCTTGTCTTTATTTCTGAGTTTATATATTCACTACATTTCGTAGCGTAGATATATGTATTTCTTTTGATTTCACTCTTCATGTTATAAATTGAAATTATTTCAAGAATTCTATAGTATAGATGTTTCGTTATCATTTTCATTACATTAGTTGATATCATCATTTCCAAAATTTTGTAATATAGGTGCTCGGTTTAATTTTTTCATTATGCTAGATGCAATAATCATTTCCATAATTTCATCTTGTTAGAATAGATGTTCAAGCATTTTGTTTTTAACATTTGATTTAGTTTCATTGTCTGAGTAGTCATAACACATCAATAATCATAGTTTCTTTTATGCATCAATGATTTGTTGTAGGTTATTTCTTCTTTTTAGATATATATTCTAGAATTTCCTTTTCAGTTTTCAATTACATCCTTTTTTAAGTTTAAATAGTCTTGTCTCTTAATAGTGATTTAGAAGTTTCATTCCTGAGCTTAATAGTGTAAATATTTTCCAAGTGATTCCTTGATTCAAGTTTCATTCACATAAAATTTCCAAAAAGACACAAAAATATTAATGTTCCCTTTTTTTCTAGAATTTTAAAGTTTTCTCAAATTCATCATTGGTTACTAACAAATAAATTAGTTAAGATTCTTTTAAAAAAATTTAGGGGAATAGTTACACTTGGATTTAGTTTTCTCTCATGAATTATAGTTTAGTTTCTTAAATTCATTTACGACATCTTCAAAAATGATCTTCGCATATAAAATCATTATAATAAAATAAGTAAGAAAGACTTCTAGCATATATAGTGAACTTGCACTTCACAAGATTACCAACTCCGATCGATAATTTATGTAATCAATTTAAGAAAATTAAATTGACTAAACACATGCCATTTGTAAGGGCTCCGGTCTTATTGTATGGGCATGTTTTTTTTTTTAGATAATAAAATAAATAAAAGGGGTGCATTTCTATATCATGTCTATGTTCTTATTCTTGATGAAAAATTATTTTAAATTAGAACACTAAAATGCTCTAGATCCATAGAAATTTTTATTGTTTGGAATCTTAAATAGAAAAGGACGATTTGAAAGATAATATTGAAAATGCTAGGTTTATGGAATTGTCTTTGGATGAGGTTAAGACTATAGATAATAACTCATGGATATGCATGAGCATTTATATGGTTAATGACCATATTAAGCATTCCTATCTAATTGGGATTAAAAATATGAGAGAGAATTCTATAGCTGAAAATATTTATAAACTTCTAAGTTAATAGTTTGAAAGAAAGTGGTATGGATCATTTAATGATTGCTAAAAAGGTGGTATGTGTTGGAGAATATGGAGCATCAATAATCCAAGGACAAAGGATTCACCTATGTGTTAGACTACAAGTATCAACTTCACCATATATGCTTAATATTCATTGTATGGCTCATATGATGAATCTTGCATTTAAAATAGTAATCAAGTTTCCATCAGTTTTAAAAGTTGAAGATCTTGTACGTGAGACTCATGCATACTTTTCTCGTAGTTCAAAATGGTTTTTAGAGTTTCAAAAATTTTCATACTGTGTTACAAATGGAAAAAAAATACTGAAAGATGTTGATACAAGATGGATATAATTGAATGGACCAACTCAAATACTATTCAGTGAGTTCAAATCTTTGGTAGGGTTGATGTATGAAAATCGCTACAATGTAGACAAAGCTCAAGATCTTATTTTCGACTAACTAATATAGAGACATTATTGACATTGGCTGGAATTATTCCTATCCTACATGAAAGGACTATCCTCAGGAAAATGTCTGAGAATCGCACAATGTATATTGCAGAATACACAAATGAAAGAAAGTGAGAACGCCTTGCATTGGATAATTTGATGCTAGAGTCTTTTACTGGTCCAAATTTTTAAAGTTGGACTAAGATCATCAATATAGAAAATACTTCATTTTTTTATGTTTGATTAAAATGGGATACTATGTATCTTAGTGCGCCGGTATATGGTTCCCTTTGATTATATTAGTAAGACGGGATGGATCACCAAAGAGTGCCCCGTGTTAAGAGACCGATTTGATAATATTGTGATTTCAATGAGACAAAATTTGATAGAAATCGCAAGATCACTATCATGAGAGATAAGAGAATGATTTCCTTGAGATGAATTGTTGGAGGCCATGTCTGTGATATACCCTCAATATTGGAGAAATTGTCAATGTCCAAGAACTTTAAAATATGATTTTCAAAAGAGATTAAAATTTTTGGTAGACGACTTTTGTGAGAATGCCGATACATGGAGAACAGATTGAAGGTATTTTAGATTCATCAAAATTGTATCAACAAGGTCGATGCTTTGTTGAAATAATGTGGAAGCAATATATGATTTTGGATAATCCTAATGTAAACGGTGCTATAACAACGATGTGGACTAATTTAAGTGCTATCAAATACTTGTAAGGCAACATATCATAATACTTCAAATTAGTATATTTCTGTCAAACCATGGATTTGGGATAAGTGGAGGATGAGAGAATGTTTAGTGCATTGTCATTCTTGAAGTCTAGGTTATGCATATGTGCTTATAATTTTATTGGGTCAAGAACATTTTTGGTAGTTGTTACAACCCACTTTTCCCACCTTATGTTATGTAGAGAAACCCTAGTCTAACTTCCTAACATGTTGGCCTAAAAGCATCCTTAACCCTTCTTTATTTTTCACTTTTAGCAGCCCATCACTCCCACATGCTTTTAATTGTGACACCCGTTCCTCCCTTGGGATGGGAAAAACTGACAAATGGGTACCTTGATTGCCTTTGGCATGGGAGTGATGGAGGTGAATTTTCTAGAATAGGTTGATCCCGAGGAGATCAGGTCAACCCACTTGTTTATGGGTTTGTTGAGGGTCAATTATTGTGGATATTCCTTAAGTTATCATGGTCATAGGTATTTGGATGAATAATCTTGAGTGAGTAAAAATCCTATACCATAGGCATCTAGATACGTCCTCTTGAGTTGGGAAAAATCCTATACCATAGGCATCTAGATATATCCTCTTGAGTTAGGAAAAATCCTATATTTAGAGACCCTATCAAGAGGAGAAGATCATATAGAGAATATAGGTCATGGATTTCTACCATAACCTCTCTTGCATTAGGGGCGAGCCCAATCTTATAGTAAATTGAAGGAAGGGTCATTCCAAGGATCGAGGAGGTGTTTGCTTATACACCAATGTATAATGTATTTATACTAATTTTTAATGAAGAAAGAATTTGTGAGTTATGTACAACATATTTCATGTTATTTTTATATGTATGTGGATTAGCTATTACTAGTACATGCTAATATTCCTTTTTTGGAGGAAAATCGTCATCTTGTTTTGGGGTGCATGTGTGTAGGGAACTGGATTAGGAAGCTAGAAGCAGGATCTTGGGACTAAAGTGTGGTCTTTGGAGCTATCCACGGGGTCTAACAGCTTCACCCGCAAGTGAGGGTTTTAGGTGTGCATCTCTTATCTTACTTGAAGAGACGAATAGCATGTGTTTACTTCAAGTCTTGAGAATTCCTTTGGCAAACAAACTTCTTTAAACACACATTGAGTATTTTTTCCCAAGCTACCATACTAAAGAAGAGAAGGTATATTTTTCAAATTTTGGCTTCTGTGATCCATCGTAAAATTGTATAGAATTCTTTCGGTAATAATCACATTCAAATGAACTTTGTCGACACATTTCGAACCAACCAGTGTGGTTCATCATCAGGACTAGGTGATGATGAACCACACTGGTTGGTTCGAAACGCATTGACAAAGTTCATTTGAATGTGATTATTACCGAAAGAATTCTATACAAGAGAAGGTATTATTAGGACCTATCATTGGGTATTTTTTCCCTTAGTTTGTAAAGGGAATTTCCCAACTATCAACATGGGTTTATCTCTATTTTGGACCTTCTTTCAGGGAAACAATCCCCAAAGTCAAATCGAACAAAACTATTTTATAATATTCCTAAAAAAGTAGAGAGATTCCATTGGGAGAAGGGAAATGAAAGAATCCCCATATTCACAATGGCTTCAAAGTCGCAAGAGGAAAAATCTTGTAGGGGAATTTTAGGTTTTGCTTCCTTTGTAGGGGTGAAAATTATGGAAGTGTTGGGGTTGCGGAGTGGATGGGCGACATGATAGTCTCGTGTTTTTCCATTGTCAATTTTCTTCTTCTCTTCATTTCTATAGGTTGAAAAAAAAAATATGATGTTTGAAATTGTTAAGAGGACTTAAGGATCCACTTGGGGCTAGGTCGTTTCCATTGCGATTAGGAATAGTTGCTCTATGGTTTCATTTAATTTTGGTTGTGTAGCCATTAAATGTTGTAACTCTTTACAAAAGAGAAAAAAATGAAAAAAGAAGAAGATTGTGCTCTCATAATGTAATGTAGAAGTGGAAGCTTTCCCACTCTAGTAGAATTCTATTAAAAAGCGAGGTATTGTACTTAGTTCATGGGAAAGAGAAAGGCGTGTAGCGTTAGATTCATAGGAAAGGGAACAAGTCCTTAGTCTTTTAATAGTCATAGAAAATGAAGAAGGGATTGGAAAGCTTTTATGTGAGAAGAGATTGAAGCTATTTTGATATTAAATTTCTAACATGCTAGGATTGAGGAAAAATCAAATCTTCTTTTAAAAACTTACACTTCTCTCATTCGTTTTTAAAAATATCTTCCTCTCCTCTTATTCGTTTTTAAAAATCTCTTCCTAAGTACATTGACAGTTATAAACTCCCTAACATTCCATCCATTCTCATACTTTTTTTTGGCTAAGTCTTTCTCAAGCTTGATCGTTGAGGTTTCAAAGCACGGGAAAACCGTCTTCTCAGATCAGTTATAACACTAACTTCTTTTAAAACAGGGAGTGCTTTATAATTGTCTTTGAATGTAAAGCCTGGTCTGATTTTAACGTGTAACCTAAATATAAATTAAATTGCACAAGCGAGTATTTTGGAACATTGGGCGTAACTGCATGAACTTTCATGTGGTTGGTAATTAAAGTGTCCACGTGTTATAAGTTCAACAATGTCGAGGGACAACCAATTTGAAGTGCAAAGATTCATTTTGTAGTCAATCAATGCCAGAATGCATGTCCAAATTAATAGTCAAAACAAAGCGAGAGCGCATGTCCAAAATTCAAATATGTACTCATTATTTTGTAGTCAAACAATACCGATACCAATGCTCAAATTTACATTGTGGCTTTGAAAATCCATGGATGTAGATTCATTCAGTTGAAACAGAAATCATCACTAGACAAATTGCACAAGTGCCCAATATATATAGACCTCCCAAGGAATAAGGAGATTCATGTTTACTCCTCCATTTGATTTTTACTAGTATTAGTTTTAGTACTGCATCTGGACTTGGTCGCCGTAGTAAAGTTTCGTTTGAACATTTCCAACGATGGTCCACAAATACTGTTGGCAGTTTTCAGTTTAGATCATCTTTGATCATCGAAATCGTCCTTATATCCCCATCCTTTGCCTGCTTCAAGCTCTGCGCTTTGTTCTGTGCGTTAGCGGCTCCATTAGCGACTACGTCCCAGGGGCCAGAGGGAGGACTAGTTGATCACTCAGAACAAATGGAATTTTCTGGGGTCAGGACTCTTGGACGGCTCTGTAGATTTCTAATATTGGTGGGGTGTTGTTTATTAGATTCTACGTACTCTTTCAACCCACATCCTCGGTTTCCAAGTCCGTCGCCATTTCATTCATTAAGCGCGATGAAGCTCAAATATGGCAGTTGGCCCCTTTCTATGGAGTTAACAACCCATCACTACATGAAAACTCTGGATCATTTTACGTTCAAAGCAGAGGGATATCGAAGGTTCCCGCAGAGATAGCTAGTGAATAACAGTTACTGGGGAGGCCCTCAAAGTAATTCTCCAATATTTGTGGGCCTCGGCGCCGAGTCTGACATCATATCCCAGTTAACCGACTTTGGCACATCCTCTTCATCGAGGTAGGTACTTTTCTGTTTTCATATATATATATATAATATAAATTCATTTCATTTCATACCATATATGGAGTATGAAATGATTGATTTCATTGCTTTTGATTCACAGAATTCTGCATTCATGATGTATTTTTTGTGTGGTGTTTGTAGCACCGATATTATGGGACTTCAATGCCCTTCGGCAGCGGAGACGAGTCGTACGCGAATGCGAGTACTCTGGGGTATTACAGTGCCTCTCAAGCCTTGGCGGATTACGCAATTGTCATCACTGGTTTGAAGAAAAACTTATCGGCCAACCATTGTCCGGTGGTTGTCTTCGGTGCATCATACGGAGGAAGTAATTAGTTTACAACAATTTACATATGAATATAATAATAATGAATGTGGAGCTTACAATCGATATTTGTGCAGTGTTGGCCGCGTGGCTACGATTGAAGTACCCGCACATCACAATCTCCACACTACTACAGTAAAAGGTTTTTAAGATAATTTTTTTGGACAAAAGAAATCTTTTGTCTTATAAAGTCACTATTTTAGTTATTTTATATTAAAATTTTATATTAATTGAATGGTCTATATTAAAATTTAATATTAATTGAATTGTCTTAAATATAAATTTAAGACAAAAATGGTGTGAAACAAAACTTTATATTTAAGATAAAAATAATTTGAAACAAAAATATTTAAGACAAAAACAATTTGAGACGAAAGTATTTTAAGACAAAATTTTATATTTAAGACAAAATGAGACAAAAATATTTTAAGACAAAACTTTATATTTAAGGCAAAAGCAGTTTGAGACAAATATATTTTAAGACAAAAGCAATTTGAGACAAAAATATTTTAAGACAAAATTTTAGATTTAAGACAAAAGCATTTTGAGACAAAAATATTTAAGACAACTTTATATTTAAGACAATGACGACTTAAGACAAAGACAATTAAGATGAAACTCATTTAAGATAGTTATCAATTAAGACAAAATCATTAGCATTTTGCATTGAAATATGCATGAGTGGATAGTGGATAAAATTATATTTTTTATTTTTGAAAATAGATATTCAAACCACATGAAATTTAATCATGTCATATTTATTTCTTTTATATTATATTTTTCTTTTTTCATTAAACCACATTCTAAAAATTTAATAAATATATAGATAAAAAAATATTATTTTTTGTCTGGCAACTCAAGGGGATTTGAACTTTGAATCTCGTGTTTTAACCATAGGTGCTCCAACACTAATATTCTTGGGCATATTATGGTTTTTCCTGGTAACCGCTCCAAATACAACCTCTAAGAACTAGTAGGGTCCAAGGAAAAGAGCTACAAGTTCCCCAGATCCCATCTACATTTCATGGACAATCACATTTCCCCCAAATGTCCTCCACATATTTGCCTTGGTGTATTGGAGTTTGAAAAATACATAGGATGCCATAAGTAATCTTAATCATAAGATTCAACTTTCCTAATGACTAGGAGGCCTTAAAAATAAAAATAAAAATCTTAACTTATGCCTAAAATTACTAAAATTTCCTATCCCAAATATGAAATTAGAAATTCTACAAAATTATAGGGCAACAAGGAAACCAACTTCCTCTTCTAAAAATCTCTAAGACCTTATGGACGACAAATACAAATTTTGAAATAAATTGTTGAAATTATGCTCTTGCATCAATAGCTACCAATGTATCTTTGTAGGCCACCCCCTTTAACAATAGTAATACCAATGTCCTTTACTAGCTAGAAGGAACTCGATCCTTACATAATTCTCTCTTAGATCCCGTTAACCCATTGCAATGATTGTCTTTGATGCCTACCTAGTTGCAAGCACATTAAGAAGCAATGTAGCATATTGCTGGTTGAGGATTTCGATAAGTATGTGATTTTGTTGACATCTTGTGATTGTCCCGTATGTGAATATATAAAATCTTGGATGCATGTCTCCCTGACACTATAAAAAGACTTAGTACTGCCTATCATACCGTGTCACTCCCTCCTCGGGACACCTAAAACTCGCTAACACTCCCTGTCACACACTCTTATTCATTCATTTATGAATTTTAACCTAGTGCGTCTCTGTTATGTTTTCCTGGCACTCCCTAACACTCCTTAGCACATTGACACACCTTGGCACTTGTAACAACTTTGTATGCTTCCCTAGCACTCTAACATGCCTTGGCACTTCCTAGAATACTGTGTCACTCCCTTCTTAGCACATCTGGAACTGGCTTATACTTCATTTCCATGCATTTGAAACTAGTGCCCCCTTGTGTTTCCCTGACACTCGGCCCTCACACTCCCTAGCATGTGTTCATGCCACATCCTGGAACCTGCCACATCTTGGCATGCCTATCATGCCTTGGAACTGCCTAACATGTCTTAGTACTTCTAGGAATTCCCTGACACACCTTGGTATTCCTTAGCTTTCATGTCGTCATAGATAACCTTGCTTTTTTTGTGACTTGGGAACCCAACCAAGTCATTGGAAAATCAATGTTGTGCCCAGCCCAAAGTTTCCCTTTGTCTGAAACTACTTTGTCCAACCCTTTATGTAACCACAGGCTTACCTCCTACAAGTATTATTTTGACCTTCCCCTAACACACTTTATCCTTGAGACACTTGGAATTTGTTGACACTACTTGGCACACACTCTTATTCGTTCATTTCCATGCATTTTGACCTAGTTCTCCCTTGCAATGTCCTGGCACTCCCTAACACTCCTCAACATCCATTGACACTTTCTGGCATGTGTTAGCATGCCTTTTCATTCCTTGGCATGCATTGACACTCCTTAGTTATCATGCCCTCACAATTAGCCTTACTTTTTTGGAACTTGGGACCCCAGCCAAGTCTTTCCTTGACTATAACAACTTGACCAAGTTACGGTTACTACAACTAGATTGTTCCTTGTTCACCTAAAAAATGACTATAACCCCTCACCCATTTAACCCCCTAAACCCTAAACCCCTAACCCATTTAACCCCCTAAACCCTTAACCCCTAACCCCTTAAACCCTAATTCCCGACCCCTAACCCATTTAACCCCCTAAACCCCTAAAAGCCCAACCCATTTAACCCCCAAACCCTAACCCCTAACCCCTAAAATACTTAACTACTAAATCCCCTAACCCCCTAAACATCTAACCCCTTAACCTCTAACCCCTTAACCCCTAACCCCTAACCCCTAAAATCCTTAACTGCTAAATACCCTAACCCCCTAAATCTCTAAACCCCTAAACCCATTTAACCCCGTAAACCCTAAACGTCTAACCCTTAACCCCTAACCCCTTAAGCCCTAATTCCCAACCCCTAACCCATTTAACCCCCTAAACCCCTAAAACCCTAACCCATTTAACCCCTAAACCCTAAACCTCTAAATCCTTAAACCCATAAACCACTAACACTTAAACCCCTAACCCCTTAACCCCTAAACCCCTAAACTATTAACGCTTAACCATTAACCCATTAACCCCTCACCCCTAACCCATAAAATCCTTAACTGCTAAATCCACTAAGCTCTAAGCCCCTAATCCCTAATCCCTTAACCACTAGCTCATTATTCATCTAACCCGTAACTGCGCCTAAATCCCCTAATCCCTAAGCCTCAAATCCCTAATCCCTTAACCACTAACTCATTATTCCTCTAACCCCTAAATGCACCTAAATCCCCTAACCCCTAACCTCCCAATTCATAACCCCTTAACCACTAACTCATTATTCCCCTAACCCCAATCCCTAATCCCTTAAATAATAATTCATTATGCTCCTAACCCTTAAGCCCCCAATCCCTAACCCCTTAACCACTAATGAGAATATACCACAGTGGGCATGCACAAGAAGATACCACAGTGGGCATGCACAAGAAGAAGAACCAAAGAAATCAAATTCAATAAAGGAAGAATAACCACCCCTCCAAACTCACTTCTCTAAAACACATACAACCGTAATAAATCCCATTGAAGCTTACAAATTTATCAAGCCCTAATTGACTTAATAACAAATTCAACAAGCCAACATGCTACAATTTGTTGAGTCACCCCCAAATCAGTTAGTAATTATTGCATGAATGTACATTTGTTTGTAATTTATTTAAAAGGTTGAAATTATCTCAAGAGCGTATAGAATATATCCAAGAGTTAAAAAAATGGAAATTTTGCTTACCTCCACAAGGTATCATCACACCCGGATAGGTGAAAAAATACAAGTCTAAATCTTCTACCTCTAAGTCTCAATGGCACTTCAACATGTCAATAACATACTTGCAACAATGCTTAATGAGTTTTGTCTATTGGCTAAAGAGATGTACATCCATCCATCCAAAAATAAACATATCAATCAATCCAACACCATAAATTGTGCTAATAGTTCATCATGTTATTTCAAATATTACAATATTGTCTTATATTAGCTCACATATTCCTTGAATATTTGAAAGCCAAACTACCTTAGCACAATATACCAGAAATATTTGTACTCTAAAAGACAAAAAAAGACAACAAACTAAAATAGGAACTTTAACTCTAATCTAGACACTTCATTCTTAGCAACATGATATCTAATGAGGATGATACGTGGAAAAAAAAGGCTTCATATATTGTCTATCACATGTCAAACCAAGTGAAAAAACACATGCATAGAACACATCAGAAATAGGGTTCATAGATCGACTTGTATTATATGGTTTCAAACCCTTCTTGTCTCCTTCAAGGGGGTTTCTGGAGGACTTAAAAAAGACTTCCTTTTGCTAACCAAATGGATTGTTTCTTTCACACATGTATGGAAACGTACTTTCCAAACCATATTGTAATAGATTCATAAGGTGATATTATTGGTATTAACTACACCTTAGTTGGAGACATCATTTTTATTGTAGGGATTGGAACCTTTCAATTGGATGTGGTTGGTGATGTGAAGACTACTCAACCTCTAGTAAAGATTCATACTAACACTAACAAGCTTATGGATGCTTGTTTACAAAGGGAGATGCCTCTAAAATTAACTCATTGGATTCTTTGTTTGTTCATGCTAATTATTGCTCTCAACTTTCCTTCTCCAAGGGGTTGAGACTATTTTCTTCATTTAGTTTACATGGCGCGGTGAAAGAAGAAGAATGGAGATTGTCTCCACATCTTTTCCATTTCGCTAAGTTATAAATAAAAAGAGTCAAATTCTATAGCCAATAGACTAATAGCCTCTTGATACACCTTTAGTGAGCTATGCATAGCTCTCACCTATCACTGTAGCTCAATGAAATGACATCTAATTGCTCCAAGACACCATTATAAATGGACTAGTTGTGAAGCTGTTGTTAAATTATCGCTTCCAAATGTTCAATTATCATGAATTTTGGGGGAGGGGGATCTTTTGGTGTATTTAACGGGGCAAGGGGGACATAAGGGTAGCATGGCTGGGTAGAAGTGAGAGGTTCGAGCATGGTTTACTGAGATCTATAATCCTAACATTAGAGAATGAGAAGGAGCCTTAGGGCCTTATGACATAGGGGGTAGGGGACCTATAGGTAAGGCAATGAGAGAAATTTATAGGGGAAACCCAAATAGTTTTGACAAGGGGATTAGAGGCCACATTATCACAACCCATACACACTTAACCCATAACCACTAAAATACCTATCCCTTTAACCCCAAAGCCACAATCCCTTAACCCCTACATCCATAACTCATAAAAAATAAACCCCTTGATCCCTTAAACCCAAAGCCACTAACCCCTTAACCCCTAACCCCTAACTTAGAATCCTTGAACCCCATACCCTAATTCCATATCCTCTTAAACCTTGACCCTTAACCCATAACCCCTAACCCCTAACCCCTTAACTCACTGACACCTAAATACCATAACCCTTAGGCACTTAACCCCTAAATCCCTTGACATGTAAGCCCTTGATGGTTAATATTTAACCCCTGAATCCCTTAACCACTAAGTCATTAACCTCTAACCCTTAAACCCCCTAACCTCTAAATCCCATAAGCCCTAACCCTTTACCCTTTACCCTTAACCCCTTGCTCCTAAACCCTTAAACCCCTTAACTCCTAGAACCCCTTATCCTTTCTCCCAAACCATAGGTGCTCCAACACTAATATTCTTGGGAATATTATGCCTTTTCCTGCTAACTACACCAAATACAATCTCTAAGAACTAGTCGGGTCCAAGGAAAAGAGCTACAAGTTCCCCAAATCCGATCTACATTTTATGGACAATCACACTTCCCCCAAATGTCCTCCACATATTTTCCTTGGTGTATTGGAGTTTGAAAAATACATAGGATTCCACAAGTAATCCTAATCATAAGACTCAACTTTCCTAATGACTAGGAGGCCTTAAAAATCAAACAACGTCTTAACTTATGCCTAAAATTACTAAAATTTCCTATCCCAAATATAAAGTTAGAAATTCTACAAAATTATAGGGCAACAAAGAAACCAACTTCCTCCTATAAATCTCTAAGACCTTCTGGAGGAAAAATACAAATTTTGAAATAAATTGTTGAAATTATGCTCTTGCATCAATAGCTACCAATGTATCCTTGTAGGCCACCCCATTTAACAATAGTAATACCAATGTACTTTACCTAGAAGAAGCTCCTTACATAACTCTCTCTTAGATCCCCTTAACCCATTATGATTGTCTTTGATTCATACCTAGTTGCAAGCACATTTTGAAGCAATTTAGCATATTCTTGGTTGAGGATTTCGAAAAGTATGTGATTTTGTTTACATCTTGTGACTGTCCCATATGTGAATATATAAAATCAAATTTTTTGTACCAGTTTAAGGACTTATACCATCAGGTGTGTGCGCTAACATGGATGGAACACTAACTACATGTTGTATATATTGTAATGTAAATGAATAATCTCTTTTGGAAAAGGTTCGACTCATGATGCCATTTCGCAAATTCTTGCACTCACCAATTGTGGTCAGATTGGTGAGGTATATTTTAAGGTCTCTTCCAATTTATAAACACATATAAAAAATCATTGACAGACCTCTTGCTTTAATGCAATGGATACAACGTAAATAATTCTCCATGGAAAAAAATTATTGGGGTCCCTATCATACCATGTTACTCCCTCCTCGAGATACCTAAAACTCGCTAACACTCCCTGTCACACACTCTTATTCATTCATTTATGCATTTTTACCTAGTGCTCTGTTATGTTTTCCTGGCACTCCCTAACACTCCCTAGCACACATTGGCACACCTTGGAACTTGGAACATCTTTGTATGCTTCCCTAGCACTCTAGCATGCCTTGGCACTTCCTAGAATACTGTGTCACTCCCTTCTTAGCACACCTGGAACTAGCTGATACTTCATTTCCAAGAATTTGAAACTAGTGCTCCCTTGTGTTTCCCTGACACTTGGCCCTCACACTCCTTAGGGTGTGTTCATGCCACACCCTGGTACCTGGCACATCTCGGAATCCCTATCATGCCTTGGAACTGCCTAGCATGTGCTAGTACTTCTAGGCATTCCCTGCCACACCTTGGTATTCCTTAGCTTACATGCCGTCATAGATAGCCTTACTTTTTTTGCGACTTGGGAACCCAACCAAGTCATTGGAAAATCAATGTTGTGCCCAACCCAAATGTTGTGCCCAACACTTTCTGGCATGTTTTAGCATGCAACGACACTCATTAGTTATCATGCCCTCACAATTACGCTAATTCCCAACCCTTAACCCATTTAAACCCTAAAACCCTAACCCATTTAACCCCCAAAACCCTAACCCCTAAAATCCTTAACTGCTAAATCCCCTAACCCCCTAAACCTCTAAACGCTTAACCCATTTAACCCCCTAAACCTCTAACCCCTTAACCTCTACCCCTCTAACCCCCCTTCAACCCACTAACAATATGTGGATGACACTCTTCTTATGGGCTCTCCCCCGGTCAAAGAAGCCCTTTCCTGGAAAAACAAAGAAAACACTGAATGGAGGGAATGACTTGAGGCCCCGGAATGGGTCCAACAAAATCACTCTCAGGATTGGACTAACCTATCTGATGAGCTAAGGGAAAGGAAGATTCAAAGGGACGATCAACCGGGAAAGCTAAGATGGGGCTCTAATGCAGCTGGCCACTTCAACATAAAATAATCCTACGGCCTCTTATCTAACTCCACTCACATCCCCACTCAGGATATATGGTGTGTCCATCCCTTCACATCGCCGAAATTTTGCGCGTTCCCGAACCTGGACAATCAATGAACTCACACAGCCATATTGGGTGACATATTTTTGATGATTTACCAGTCAACTGATTTTAAGATGTATAAAAATATAGGTGAAAAACAATATGAACATTTTATAAAACTTCAAATAAAAATATGGATTGATTAGAACTTTTGGGATGAGTCTAAGGAATTTTTCATAATAAAGAATCTAAGAGCGCATTGGCTGCCCGAATATATGGTAGTTGTTCTTTTCCTTTATTTTTTAAGCATCCTGCAAAGAAAAAGGTTATGAGGAATTATGAGGTGATGTGGATAAATGTGATATATTTATATAACTTAAAGGTATTGATTTATAATAAGTATTAAATCACTCAAATTTTTTATTTATTTTATTTTATTATATGTTTTATAGTGATAAAATAAAAAAAATTATAAAAAATAAATGAATTATATTTTTAATTAAAATTATTAGTATTAGTAAAGGCTCCTTCTAGGTCTCCAGATTGCTCTACCTCTTCAGTGATTGAGAGGTTCCATTGAGCTCGCGGGCTCTGGATGAGATATTTGTGTAGTGGTCTGACTTGTCCAAGGTCGATTCCTTGAAATTATCTCTTGCAACCGAGCTCTTCCATCAAGGTCCAGACATGCCAGGGAAGAATCATTTATTTGTGCGCAAGCTTTGAAACATTATGGAGGCAATTAACTAAGTATGTGATTATGTGAGCAAGGTGAAGATAAATAACTTGTTGTTCGAAATGGTTATTGGTCTACATCGGTTTCCTTGGCTTTCACGAGAGAATGTGTTATCTTTATTTCTCTCTGGTGCTCTTCATTTGGTCTTTGTTAGTCATTGGTATTATCTCATGGCGATTGGTAGTCAACCACTCGTTATTTTGGCAAGAAATTGGGAATTTGAAATTGAACTAGTTAGTGATAGAGTATGCAATTGGAAAGACCCAATGATGGACAATACCAGTTGTGAAGGTGGAGCAGTGGGATCCTCAAAGTTCCCCCTCTACCAGCCACACAGGTGGTTATTTCTCTTTCATGTGGTCCTAGTGTACCATGCCAGGGAATTGAGTTGTAGAATGTGCAACTCAGCTACAAGATTCATGGAGTAGAATCTGCACAGGCTCAGTGTAAAGATGTAAAAGGCACAAAGACTGGTGTGGTGAAACCACAGAGCTGCTTCTAACAAGGCAGTTTAATATATACAAATTAAGAAGGGAGCACATGTTATGTTGTATTTGATGTACACCATTTTTTCCTTGATCATCCATATTGTAATTATGTAATGGATTTGACCAAATTTCCTTGAAAGATCTTCAAGATCATCTCCTCCATATTGTAATTCTGTAATGGATTTGACCAACTTGAACAAGAGGATCTGTAGTATCATCACATCCATTCCAGTAATATCAAGAGCCAGGGTCTCTAGGAAAGTGCACGAGAAGGTGCTAACCATAAATAACTTGACATATTTTCCTTTGAACCAATCAATTAATAGTCAATCCCTTTGTCAAATAAAATTTTCTTACATGGTGCTTGTCTTCCCCACAAATAAACTTTGATTACATGGTGCTTTGTCAAATAAACTTTGATTAACTATAAAGGGAATAAGTTGTTTGCATAATACACCATTAACTATAATATCCCCTTCATTTTGTTTTGAATAAACTTTCTCCCACCAAATCATCCCTTGGTTATGTTCTCACAAGACATGGTTGGAATCTATATCAATGAAGGAACCTCCCAATTGTCTTATTGATCTAAAATAAGGCTAGATCTAACTTGCATGTGGGAGTTAATTACATATTTTAACAGTTAAGGGTAAGTTTTGTTTGCTAAGAGGTATAGGTTCAGAATAAGAGGAGGCCTTTGTAGATTTAACAGAGTATGTATACCTTCTTAAATTTAGCAGTCAAATAACTACGCTAAAATGGGTCACTTATCCCACAAACAAAATATTTTTTTACACCAATTTAGTGCCTAGCTTAACCATAAATTTAAAATTAAATAATAATAATAATTAAATAAAATTCTTGATTTTTATTTAATATATTCAATATTTTAGCAACCATTATGATATAATTTATGGGACAGTAATTTCCGCATAGTTTTTATGAAATGTCATTGTGAATAAGTTATTATATCCAAGAAATTTATAAATTTCGGAATCCATGCTATTAAGAAGTATGGGGTTTATGTAATCGTTCTTTGTCATTGAAATTGACGCCATTTTTTTTTTAATATTTTGACTTTTTAACTTTTTATGGACCGTCAAACATGACTATTGCATTTATTTAGAGTTAATTTAATATTGAAAAAGGTAAGTTAAATAAATCGCTTATAATTATAGTTATCAGGTCTTAAAATTTGGGAATGTATATCTCACTATTTAAAAATTTGATTCGAAACAAAGTCATGGTATGTTTGGAATCCAGAACTTAATCCATTACCTTTGTCAACATGAAGTATTCGTGAGGGCGTGTCGATCATTTGTTGATTTCGTCTTTGACTGAGTAATTTCCTGCTAAACCAATTGGAGAGTAGGCTCCTTGAATCTGGTAGTTGAGCTCTCAACTATAACCTAAGCTCTTGAGTGCACTTATATTGATAGTAAGCTATGCCCCTGCGCACCTTGACTCTCCAAATACTACTTGTTTAATCATATATTCTCCGCACTTAGTACAATACACTGAAAGCTTCTAAAAGCTTTCCCTCACAAATGAAGTCGTCCACATCACACAATCCTACGTGGCTGCACAAGACATCCCATACAACGTTCACAAAGAGGTTAATCCTGCGTGTCAGCACAACAGCAATCAGCCTTGGTTTAAAGGGGTTGTGATGGAGAAGCATGGAGCTGTGATTCTTTCATGGAGAGCGGGAAATATTATTTGGCACCAAATTTTCAGCGAAAGGGTACAACGCAGTTGCTTCAATGTTTAGTTTGGAGTTAGGGTTTATATAACTGAGTTAGCATCTAATCAACAAGCACAGGTTCACAAGTTGGAGAAATTCCATAATTTTCTGGAAGCCCTAGATCAAGGTATTTAAGCTTCTTTGCTGCTTTTCTTCCTCGCTTCTGAAACACTACTGTGTCTATATACTCATTTTGGTTCTTAGCTAATTTTTCATGCTGTACATACTCATGTCATATATTTATGAAAATTTCACTTATTTTCAGATTGTGGTTGTAATTTTTTCACAGAAACTGCCCTCTAATCCCTATATCTTAAGCTACCAAAAGGCATAAATATTGCATTGAAGCACAATTTCACTGTCGTGTTTTTTGAAAGTCCAGTTCAGTAGGTAGTGAAGCAGTAATGCAATAGGAATAGTGTAATGCATTGAACGCAGCAATAAACTTCATCAAACCTCTTGTCCTCTGTGTTATGGATTCTGTGAAGCAGGTTGTGGCATAGCATGCCTTGCAATGTTACCCAGCAATGGGATGTAAATATTCTTAGGCCATCAAATCACTTTTATATCCTTGAATCTAATTAGTTATATGGCCCCTTCGCATTATTTTCTCAGTTTAATACCACCAAATGTAGTAATTGGTGGTTCTTAGATTGCCCTTATGCTTGATAAAAGAGTTAGGGTGTACTAAAGCAATGAGTGGATAGTACTGAAGAAGAGTTATGGTGTATTAAACCAATGAGTGTATAATCCACTGCTCGAAAGTTTGGTCAACCAACCATTAACAAATAGGTTTATCTATTTCCCAACAAAAATAGCTTATGATGGAGAAATTTTTGGTAGTGTAGTTTTTGCTGGGGTGATTCTTCCATGTGATATGAAAAATAGGAAAGTTTGGGATCAAAATTTAGTTGAGAATATTATTATATAGTTGGTTGAATTGACCAAGTCATTATGTTCATCATTTATATTTTAAATGTGACACAAGAGCTTGTATAATTTAATAGGTGGGCTGACTATTTTAATAGAAGTTAAGTCTTTCATGGTGCCTAAATTCTTCTTAAGCCCTTGGAGTGACACATTTGGCCTTTCAAGTCCATAATGTTTACAACCTTCTCCATGGATCTTTTGGGCTTATCTTTTGTGTCATTCAATCCCACATTTTCTTTGGAGTGACACATTTGGCCTTTCAAGTCCATAATGTTTACAATCTGCTCCATGGATTTCATAGTTCCTAAATTATTCTTAAGCCCTTGGAGTGACACATTTGGCCTTTCAAGTCCATAATGTTTACAACCTGCTCCATGGATTTCATGTTGCCTAAATGCCTCTTAAGCCCTTGGATACACTTCTGTGTGTCAAATTTCACCTAAATTTCACCTCTACATCTTGCATGAAGGAGCCAAGAGTATCATGGACTCCTTCCATCACGATATTATAAAGTGCCTCATTGATGGAGGAATGCATGTTTGACATGGACTTTCCCTAGTAAGGCAATATAACAATAAGTAGAAAATTTTGGTATCCATGAAAGGTTTGGAAAGAGTGCATTCCCACTCTAAGATGCAAAGCTTCTAGATAGGGTTAGATTTCAACATTACTTTGGGACTCCCTTCGGAGCTTATCCTATATACATTATTCTACCATTCATCAATCAACTTTATCTGGGCCTCAATGTGCGTTCTGTAGCGATCAACTACATTTTTTCATTCCTCCCATACTCCCAAATGCACCTTTACCTTGTTATAGTCTAGGTACCAAAGGGAGCTTAAATCAAGTAGGTAGGCTAATAAAGCATTTGAATAACGAAGAAATGCACTAATTGGTTGAAAAAAATTTGAGTCTAGCCTCTTAGCTATTGAGGGTAAGCAAACATCCTACACATAGAGCTGACAATCCCCCTTGGGCAAGGAGGAAAATTTGAGTCCAAACTCTTAGCTATTGAGGGTGAACAAACAAGCTACACATAGAGCTAAAAATCCCCCTTGGGTAGGGAGGATGGCAAGTGTAATGCCTACACTTTACAACACTGAATTTAATGATTCCAAGTAGGTCCTTGTTTTCAGATTGTGGTTGTAAATTTTTCATAGAAACTTCCCTCTAATCCCTGTATCTTAAGCTAACAAAAGGCATAAATATTTCATTGAAGAAAAATTTCAGTGTTGTGTTTTTTGAAAGTCCATTTTAGTAGGTAGTGAAACAATAATGCAATAGGAACAATGTAATGCATTGAACGCAACAATAAACCTCATCAAACCTCCTGTCCTCTGTATTATGGGTTCTGTGAAGCAGGAAGTGGCATAGCATGCCTTGCAATGTTACCCAGCAAGTCCATAATGTTTACAACCTACTCCATGGATTTCATGTTGCCTAAATTCCTCTTAAGCCCTTGGATACACTTATGTGTGTCAAATTTCACCTAAATTTCACCTCTACATCTTGCATGAGGGAGCCAAGAGTATCATGGACTCCTTCCATCACTATATTATAAAGTGCCTCATTGATGGAGGAATGCATGTTTGACATGGAATTTCCCTAGTAAGGCAATATAACAATGAGTAGAAAATTTTGGTATCCATGAAAGGTTGGGAAAGAGTGCATTCCCACTCTAGGATGCAAAGCTTCTGGATAGGGTTAGATTTCAACATTACTTTGGGACTCCCTTCAGAGCTTATCCTATATACATTATTCTACCATTTATCAATCTAATTTATTTGGGCCTCAATGTGAATTCTGTAGTGATCAACTACATTTTGTCATTCCTCCCATACTCCCAAATGCACCTTTACCTTGTTATAGTCTAGGTACCAAAGGGAGCTTCAATCAAGTAGGTATGCTAATAAAGCATTCGAATAATGAAGAAATGCACTAATTGTACAATTTGAGTCCAACCTCTTAGCTGTTGAGGGTGAAAAAACATCCTGCACATAGAGCTAACAATCCCCCTTGGGCAGGGAGGAAAATTTGAGTCCAACCTCTTAGCTATTGAGGGTGAAAAAACAACCTACACATAGAGCTAAAAATCCCCCTTGGACAGGGAGGATGGCAAGTGTAATTCCTACACTTTAAAAAACTGAATTTAATGACTCCAATTAGGTCCTTGTTTTGAGACCAAGCCTGAGAGACAGTTAGCAGCGATCAACTACATTTTGTCATTCCTCCCAGAATCCCAAATGAACCTTTACCTTGCTATAGTCTAGGTACCAAAGGGAGCTTAAATCAAGTAGGTAGGCTAATAAAGCATTCGAATAACAAAGAAATGCACTAATTGGTTGAAAAAAATTTGAGTCCAACCTCTTAGCTATTGAGGGTGAACAAACAACCTACACATAGAGCTAAAAATCCCCCTTAGGCAGGGAGGATGGCAAGTGTAATTCCTACACTTTACAACACTGAATTTAATGATTCCAAGCAGTAATGCAATAGGAACAGTGTAATGCATTGAACACAACAATAAACTTCATTAAACCTCTTTTCCTCTGTATTATGGGTTCTGTGAAGCAGGCAATGGCATAGCATGCCTTGCAATGTTACCCAGCAAGTCTATAATGTTTACAACCTACTCCATGGATTTCATGTTGCCTAAATGCCTCTTAAGCCCTTGGATACACTTCTGCGTGTCAAATTTCACCTAAATTTCACCTCTACATCTTGCATGAGGGAGCCAAGAGTATCATGGACTCCTTCCATCACTATATTATAAAGTGCCTCATTGATGGAGGAATGCATTTTTGACATGCACTTTCCCTAGTAAGGAAATATAGCAATGAGTAGAAAATTTTTGTATCCCCCTAGGGTAGGGAGGACAATTTGAGTCCAACCTCTTAGCTATTGAGGGTGAACAAACAACCTACACATAGAGCTAACAATCCCACTTGGGTAGGGAGGAAATTTGAGTCTAACCTCTTAGCTATTGAGGGTGAACAAACAACCTACACATAGAGCTAAAAATCCCCCTTGGGCAGGGAGGATGGCAAGTGTAATTCCTACACTTTACAACACTGAATTTAATGATTCCAAGAAGTAATGCAATAGGAATAGTGTAATGCATTGAACGCAACAATAAACTTCATTAAACCTCCTGTCCTCTGTATTATGGGTTCTGTGAAGCATGCAATGGCATAGCATGCCTTGCAATGTTACCCAGCAAATCTATAATGTTTACAACCTGCTCCATGGATTTCATGTTGCCTAAATGCCTCTTAAGCCCTTGGATACACTTCTGTGTGTCAAATTTCACCTAAATTTCACCTCTACATCTTGCATGAGGGAGCCAAGAGTATCATGGACTCCGTCCATCACTATATTATAAAGTGCCTCATTGATGGAGGAATGCATGTTTGACATGGACTTTCCCTAGTAAGGCAATATAACAATGAGTAGAAAATTTTTGTATCCCCCTTGGGCAGGGAGGACAATTTGAGTCCAACCTCTTAGCTATTGAGGGTGAACAAACAACCTACACATAGAGCTAAAAACCCCCCTTGGGCAGGGAGGAAAATTTGAGTCCAACCTCTTAGCTATTGAGGGTGAAAAAATAACCTACACATAGAGCTAAAAATCCCCCTTGGGCAGGGAGGATGGCAAGTGTAATGCCTACACTTTACAGCACTGAATTTAATGATTCCAAGCAGTAATGCAATAGGAACAGTGTAATGCATTGAACACAACAATAAAATTCATTAAACCTCATGTCCTTTGTATTATGGGTTCTATGAAGTAGGTAGTGGAATAGCATGCCTTGCAATGTTACCCAGCAAGTCCATAATGTTTACAACCTGCTCCATGGATTTCATGTTGCGTAAGTGCCTCTTAAGCCCTTGGATACACTTCTGTGTGTAAAATTTCACCTAAATTTCACCTCTACATCTTGCATGAGGGAGCCATGAGCATCATGGACTCCTTTCGTCACTATATTATAAAGTGCCTCATTGATGGCATAATTCTTGTTTGACATGGAATTTTCCTAGTGAGACAATATAACAATGAGTAGAAAATTTTGGTATCCCCCTTGGGCAGGGAGGACAATTTGAGTCCAACCTCTTAGCTATTGAGGGTGAACAAACAACCTACACATAGAGCTAACAATCCCCCTTGGGTAGGGAGGACAATTCGAGTACAACCTCTTAGCTATTGAGGGTAAGTGTAAGCCTAAGCTCTTGTATTGTAATGTGGGTTGTTTTAGTCTCGTTAACCTACATTATGCAACAATGCGCATGTTTTGTTCTATATTTTAGAAGAGAGGCTACATAATGCTAGTTTTTCAATTTAGATTTGTTTCATGTGTTCAAAACCTTTTTTATTCCATTTTGTGTTTTTTTGTACATTTATAGATTGAAGCATAAAATGATATTCGATATATATTGTATTGATCTGTTAGACAAATAAAAGCTACAGTGGGGAAACCTTTGCTACATATAGGGTTTCTAACAGCAAGAAATACAAGCTAATAACAATATTATATGATGCTTTGATAAAACTGTAATTGGAGATTACATCACAAAATTCAAATGGAAAATAGGTCTATGAAGAAGCCCAGAAACATGGAACTGTCTTTTATTTATTTATTTAATTTTCAATATAGTATGCTACAGAAATAAGGAGCAGTAAATCAGAACACGAACAATAACATCTATTGTAGAGTGAAAAAATGTTGATTGATTCATAGAGAGTGATGGTACAGAGTATTTCACAGTTTTACAGTCCTTTCTCGCTGCCAATGGAAGCAAGGTTTCAGTGCTCCGTCTGTGTCTGTGTCTGCGTCCTGTGGGACTGCAGCTTTATCTGCTTTTCATCCCCACTCTCTTCCCTCCGGGGAATAGACATTATCAAAATCAAAGAAGGAATTTTTATACCCATTTCCTTAAAACTGTTTTTTGATGACTCCTTTTGCTAATGTGGTCTCAATGGTTAGGTGTTTAAAATTTTTGGACAGATCATGTATGGTGCGGATTTTTTTAGGTTGTTACTGAAAAAATACTTGTATACTAAAAATTTCAAGTACTGTACAAGGCATCACTCTCTTTCCAACCAAGCCGGAATAGCCAACATACCAAACCGGGTACCATATTAAGAATGTATGATGTTCTTCTAAAGGAAAAATCTATAGCAGGTACCTGAATCAATGTGGGTCTTTATTTTCAATGTCTGTGCTTTTTAGACTCTGGTTTGAATGGGTTGTGCCTAATTGAATCTGTGAGAGTATTTATCTCTCTCCATTGTTCTTTCATCCCATACACATTGACTAAATGGGCTATGGATAATGTCTAGGCTACCTATTTGGCCTTTTTTTCTCTCTTTTGGAGGTGTTGGTGAGCTGACTCGGAGGCTTGCAACGTTGGATATTTGTCCCTCTTCCATTCTAAAACCGAATTAGCTTGGCACTCTAGACCGAAAAATGATAAAATTAGTGTATGCATTAACTGGAAAATGATCGAATCAGTGTTGTCCTGTTAGTGTCGGGGGTATATTCTATGCCTCATATAGGATTCTAACAAGATGTTGCAGTAAATCTGATCCAGTGTTGTGTCAAAACTTTGCTTTATTTTGTTTTGATTATCAGTGTTTCATTGCTTCTTCTGACCATTTGTTTCTGTTTCTAATTCAGTAAAGTTGCAAAAATCACACATTGTGTTTGAAGACTGTTACTGAGTTTATGATTGACCTCTTTGTATTTTTTTCTTCTTTCTCTCAACTGTAGGCAGAGGTCGAGAGGCCAATTCCATGTTCTTGATCTATAGGGCATATTAGAGCACCATTATTGACTATTTAGACATGTTCTCCTCTGGTTTGAGTCATCCCTAAGTTATTTGAACGACATCCCTATCACTGCTTGAGCAAATTGACGGTGTGCAGTTGATTATCTGGGTTCTAATCATATTGTTGTATCTGGCTGAGAAATTGGGCAGTTTTATTTTCTGACTAGACTGGACGTTAGTTCAGACTCCAGGAGAGAACTCAAACTAGAATATTATATAGAATTTTCCATTTCTAGGCCTAATCGACAATAGGAAAGTTTTATGTATTGCACTTGGTGCCATTTTGATATATTCACCTTTACATGGTATATATATGAACAAAATTTGCATATTTTGTGTCTATTGGTTTGGAATTATGGTTTTAAATCTTTAAAATAGTTTTTTTTCATTTTTTTTTTTTTTTTTTTTTTAAACTGGTTCATTGAGATCTAACCAGTCCCAGTTTGATTGGTTCTAGTTTGAAACCTGGTTTATTAGGTGGACCGGTCTGGCCACCAGTTCCATTTTTTAATACTATGCATCTAAGACCTGAAATAGATCAAGTCAATCTTCATGGTTTGTTCTTGCTCTGTGATATAAGGGATGATGACCGTCTTAGTCTTGGCATGAAACACAAAATCCTTTATAAATGGGTGTGAGATCAAGCAGCTTAGTGTCATATTTGTGCACATACTTAAAACCATGTTGCTAACTTCCAATGAATAGCTATTGAGGAAAGCCATAAATCATTATATCATGCCACCAACAATACAGTTTGAATCCAATCAAATAGTGATAAGATAAATAAGACTTCTACCAATTTACTGTGTAGTGTTGCATCCACTAGCTTTGAGTCTTTAAGAATTGATAACTTCATATCCATTTCAATAGGATTTGTTGTAGATTTACCATTAGCAATGTCAAATATGTTTCAAATTTCAATATCTTCCTTACATACTTAGCTTGGAAAATCTAAATACATTGGAGCTATCATTTCAAAAGCTTTATGTAGGAAGCTCATATTTTATCACTTCCATCATTCTTGGAAGTTGGATTCACTAAAATGATGCCATCAACATATAAGATGCAATCAATATTTCATCCTTCACTTTTCTTTTGACAATCTGACAGGTTTCCAAAACAATTATCCTTGGCTGGTCATCAATGCTTGCATACAAGGCTCTATGAGTCTTCCTCAGTCCATATGAGCTATAATGCATATAAATTTCCTCTGCAAAGCTTGTATTCTAGAAGGCACTTTTGACATCCACTTAATAAATCTCACACCTATGCCTAACTAATTGTATTCATCTAACAAGTGCAAAGTTTCTTCAAAGTCTACACAGGCTCCCAAGTCTGACTTATCTGTATTTCGGTATAATCCTCTGGAATTTATTTCTACAACTCTTGCTTTATGTTAGCTTCTTCAAATGAGTTAGACTCGTGTGAGTCAATACTCAAAAGCAACACTTACTAGATATACAGTTGACCGTTGTAGGCTAATTGACTTCCAGACTTCTTCACTAGTTGTAGGTAGTTCTTGGAACTTTGAATCCATAATCATTCTTTATGTAGATACGAATTTGGTATTCTCTTGAACTTTGGTCTAATTTGTTACTGTTTGTCTTGTTGGCACTAGCTTCCTCAACATCACCTAATGTTTTTTTGGTCATATTTTCATGTTTTAGATTGCTTTCCTTTACTTCTGCGACCTTTCTTACATTATCTTTTAATACAAGCCATGGTACAACATTATAGTCTGATACTTCTTGCAGTTTATATTTAATATTTATCAAAGACTTATTTTTACTTCCTCATTAAAATAGCCTATACACCTTGGACTCTTCACTGTGCCCTACAAAAATGTGTATTTTGCTTTTGTCTTCTAGCTTTTGCCTAGTTTTATTTTTCCATGAGCATAAAACCACATCATAACAAAGACTCCGAGACAATTTGCTTGTGATTTCCTTCCACTCCATGTGCCCTTTGGTGTGATGTTTCTCACAAACTTTGTGGAGCCTTTGACTTATACATGCCTGTGTAGATTGCTTTAGCCTAGTTAAAGATGTTGTTTGAGATAATTTTCCCTTGCCCATGATCTTCATCAAAGACAACATCTGTATTGTGCTAAACCTTTGATGAAGATCATGGGCAAGGGCAAAATATCTTAAACTAGGCTAAAGCAATCTACACAGGCATGCATAACTCAACAAAGACTCCACAAAAGTTGTGAGAAACATCACACCAGAGGGCACATTGAGTGGAAGGAAATCAAAAGCATATATATATATATATATATATATATATATATTCAAAGAGCATACACTTTGGACTCTTTGTGTACCCTACAAAGATGTGTATTTTTTGTTTACCTTCTACTTTTGTCCTTTTTTCCTTCTTTATTTTTCTGTTTTCAAAAAAAGCCTTTGTGGAGTCTGTTGAGTTATACATACCTCTGTAGATCCACAAACAACGTATCCGGTGTGAGGGCAGTGACAGTGAGGGCATTGTCGGCTTCAGCCAATGAATTTTCTTTTTATTCTTACAATATGAATTTTTTTAATGGCCTTTGTTAATGGCCTTTTTGTTTTAATGGCCTTTGTGAATGGCCTCTGTTTTATTTGTGCTTTGTTATGTTTCACCTGTCCAACTCTGATCAGGGACTCTTTGCTGCCAAGGCTTCCTTTACATTTTTTTCAATTGGTCTAGCTGAGAAAGATAGTGAAGCAAAAGTGAGAGTTTTCGTTATAAAAAGGCTCACAGGCTTTAGAGTAGGGATATCAAGGTGAATGCTTGTATGGGAATATGTGAGAGACGTCTTGGGCTTGAACTTGTGACCGTACGTTCTTACGAAAGTGTTCTTGTCTTATGTACGGTTAAAGAGTATATTTTATCAACAATTTTTGTTGAAGATTTCTGCAATCTTGTTCACTACCATGCTTCCCAGTTTCTATAATTTTTGTTGCAATGCTTGTTATGATAATTTTAATTTAACATAAAACTAGATTAGTGCTCTAAATTATTATTTTGCATAGTAAAAACTATTGCTGTTATAGGTCAATCTACAGCTGTTATAGGTAAATATGTTGTTATTTTGAGAAGAAGATTCCCTATACTAGAAATGAACATGTTGTCATATAGTTATCAGTTTGTTGTTGAAAGACTTAGTTGGTTTGGGCTTTGCTTTTACACCAATAGGGATTGGCATGTCAGTACTGTCCTTGAGTCCATAATAGTTGGACTCATAACACACAATAACTCATCCATACCATATCTATCAAGTGGATTTCATGGGAACATCAAGCACAAATTGTCCCCTTTGATGATAGGCATGCTAGACATGATGGTGGCATGTAACAACTCAGATCACTAAGCCAGGGACAAATTTCATGTTTCCATACCTCAACTTCCTGATACAAGTAGGCATGGACCATAGTATGTGATTTTAAATATTAGCATTGCATCAGCCTATAAACTTTGACAAATGGCTTAACACTAAAACAAGTGCTAACCAAAGCGATTGTTTTCATGGGATTTATTCTAGTATTGCCACACTACTGGAGATCTAATTTCTATAAAGAAACCAGAAGCTACTTAAAGGGATTTGGTGGAGACAAATTGATATAGGCAAACACCTTATTATGGGAAGAAGTGAGGCTCCAAGTTGTTGTTGGCAGAAACATAGGATTTGGTCCCGATATTCCTTGATGGTACATTATTATCTTCATTTCATTCTGAGGTCAACTGAGGCAGCAAGAAGAATATTGTGAGCAGTATGGCCATTAAATTTGCATAAAAAAATATAATTATGACTGCAAATAACCCTTGTATGGATATGGCATGCAATTGATATCATTTATTAGTTGTTTCCATGAGTTCCTTACAAAGACAACAAGTAATTATTCCATCTGTTTTCTAGATTTCCTTGGGCTTTCGGAGAAGGTAATACTTATAAATAATAATGTTTCCCTCAAAGCATCCTCCCCTTTGGGCATTGTCATCGACTGGGGTAAGTTTTTTATAGTTTTTTATTTGTATGTGCATGTCTTTCAGTTCTGTTGGTAGTATTTTCTTCATCCAATGAGTTTGGGTTTTATTTGGGGAAGTCCTGGGCTATTCATTGGTTGCTGGGCTCTAGTCTTCTCTCATTCTAGTGGTCTAGTGATTTTCTATGCTCATCACAATCCAAGGGGAGTACTCTTCTAGAAACCATCACATCCATCCAAGTAACCACTATCAATATGCCACTTCTATGACCAACAAGTCAGATCATGAGCCATATAGACTTGGTCAAGCAACAAAGTATTGTCTTCTACATCAATTGATTCCCCCCCACATAGATTAAAGACATAATCTGTCATCAACTTTCTTCCATCAATGTCTGTAACCCAATCAACATCATTATAGATATTTTTTGTCTGATAATTTTCAGTTTTGGTGGAGAAAAATTGATATAGGCTTGCTATCCTTCATTCAAAATTGTTTGAAGACAATGCATTGATAATTATAATTATGCATATCTCTAGTAATTAGAATGTCATAGTAATAATGCAACTCACCTAGATCCTTCATCTCAAAACAAAATAACATTTGATTTTTGGTTGTTGGAAAACTTTATGTGGCTCTCTATGAATATTAGGCCATCAAATCACAATGTAAGTACAATAATTTGATTTGTATAAGCCTAATGAGGTTACTTAGAAATGGCTTAGCTCTCATCACGAGTCGCATTTACCATTGAAGAGCACTTATTATTTGTTGTTTGCCTGCATTTTGTGAATTTACAATCAGAAACAAAATAGTAAAAGTTTTTTTGGTATACACGTTGTCATATATTTCAACAGTTATTTATGTAATGATCATAAGTAACGTCCACACATTTTTCTTTGCACATTTTTGTTACATTACTTTCTTGGCATATATACAAATGGAAAACCAAGTATTTTTTCTGTTTTTGGTATTTGTAGTATTTATGTTGTTGATTTAGTTAGAGACTGGTTTTATTTTTAGAAATAACTCTAAAAAGATGCTTCAAAAGTTTGTTTGTGACTAGTTAGAGGCTTGTTGGAACACTTTGAGAGACTTGCCTCAAAGTGTTGGATAGATTTTCAGTGCTTACTCAACACTAAAAAATTAAACATTCATAGATTCACTCCCTAGGTTTATTCATTGGTCATGTTATCTCGAAAAAGAATTAATAATCAAGTTAAAAGTTGCATTGTTATCGAGCATAGTACATGGTGCATTCAGGAAAATAGCACATCATCATCTGAATATTTAGATGAACGGGCAACAAGACCTGTTCCAGGGACAGATGAATACTTCAATGAAATGATATATTGCAGTTGCAAAATGTGCCAAAATAGGAAGCTAAAGAAGCGAAGGCTAGTTGGTATCCATAGATTGGACCATGGAGTTTATATATAAGAGGTGTACTATAATTAACAAATTGTTTTTCTTATAATAAATAAATATGCACATTATTTAATACATTATTATTGATCATTTGAATTGATTTTTTTTTTTTATGAAAAGTCGCTTCCGGTTCCCAATATTCCTAAAGAGCCTATGAATTATATTGATAGTAGCCACTCTCAAGATGAAGGAAAAAACACATTTATGGATGAAACCACTTCACAGATAAATGAGGCTAGTGTCAATGAATTTATCTAGGACTTCTACACATCTTTTGAAGAAGTTATTGATTCACCCCTCGCTCAATTGGCTAGGACGCCTCTTTTTGCAAATGCTGAATCTTCTATATTGGTGACACTTATGTTGTTGTTGAACTTGAAGGTTACACATGGATTGAAAAACACATGATTTACTGATATGTTAAGGTTGGTTTTGATATTCCTATAAATTAATGCTCTAGATGTCTTAAAAGTTTTGAATATTGTGTATACTTATAAAAATAATTATTTGCACTATGCAGACTTTTGGCAAACAAAATACTTCCAAAGGACAATAAGTTGCCTCATTCTCATAGAGAAGTATCTTCAATAATGAAAGACATTGGAATGGAGTACAAGACATATGATGCATGTCCAAATGACCATATATTGTACTATGGAGAGAATGCAAATTTACAACAATGCCCAGTGTGTCACACAAATAGATATCGTCAAGATCAAGTATCCAAGAAGGCTCCTTATAAAGTACTACGACACATTCCACTAAAGCCAAGGTTTTAGAGAATGTTCAAGTGCAAGGAGTTGGAAAAATATATGGATTATCATGCACAAGGGAGAAGCCAAGATGGTGTCATGTGTATGGTTTTGGATAGTAAATATTGGAAAGATATTGAGGAAAAATGGCCACATTTAAGAAATGAGCCAAGGAATGCAAGAATTTCTCTAGCAATGGATGGTGTCAATCCTTTTGGAGATCTTAGAACAACGTATTCTGTTTGGCCAGTGTTAATTATAAACAACAATCTTCCCCCTTGGATGGAAATGAAAAAGGAACGTGCAATGTTAACTCTTATCATACCAAGTATTAGAACATATGAATGCAATGCTCTCTTGAAATTTATATAAAAATATTTCAATTTAGTTAATCCTAATAAAGAACACTTTGTTTACTTAGGAAAATATCAGGTAAAGGATATGGATGTATACATGGATCCCCTCATTGACAAGCTTCGTGAATTATGGGATGGTGTAAATATGTATGATGTATCAAGACTTGTCAATGATAGAAACTTCCTCTTTCATGCGATTCTTATCTGGACAATTCATGACGCCTCGGGGCTCTCTATTTGTTGTGGTAATATTTTTTGTTGTAATGTATTATAAATTACTTAATAATTATTGTCTTCATTTTAGTATTTATTAAATTTGGTTTCCAATCTTATTTTAGGGCTACAAACAAAGGGGAAACATGGTTGTCCATCATGTGGGCCAAAATTGTTGCATAGGCAATCAAAGGATCTCAATAAAACTGTATATGATGAGTATAGACAATTATTACCACAAATTCATCGCTATCGAGTGCGTGATAAACATAATTTCAATGGAAAGGAAGTTGAAATGAGGAAGCCAATAAAGATGAACCCTGCTAGGTGGAAAGAAATGTATGACAAAAAAGAAGGGACAGGTTTTTCCCCTAGGAATGAAAAGACTCTTTATTTTCTACAAATTAGAATATTATGAGAACTTTCCAATAGCCCACCTATTGGATACTATGCACAGCGGGAAAAATGTGGTAGAGTGCTTGTGGAAACATCTAAATGGAACTAACCTTGAAGCACAAATAAAGTTAAGAAAGGACCTTCGAGTTGCCAATATCATGCCAAACATGTGGTTGCATGAAGACAACTCATATGTTCATGCTCCATGGAATTTTACATCAAATGAGAAAGAAAACATCATTTCTACTATGAAAAACATAAGATTTCCTTTTGGCTTTGGTGCAACATTAAAAAAATTATTCACAAGTGATGGATCAGAGTTCTCAGGCCTAAAAACACATGATTGGCACAATTGGATAAAGGTAACGTTGTCACATGTTAGATTTGTTGGAACTTAATTAGAAAATTGTATATCCTAGTGATAATAGAAGTTCATGCATATTTGAACATGGTTATTTGTTAATGGTCATGCTAGTATTGTGATAATATCATCTCATGCATATTTGAAGTTCATGCATATTTTAACATGGTTATTTGTTAATGGTCATGCAGTATGTGTTGCCTGCAGCAATACCAAGTACTTTTGACCATGATGTCACTTTGACTATTTACAAATTATGCAAGTATCGGAGGTATTTTCAATCCATCATGCATACTCTTCCATGAATCTTATCATTTGAAGTGCATCATTGGTTATGCCTTTATATGAGTTATTACTTTTAGTTTACGAGAAATCACAAGTCCTTATTGTAATACATGGTAATACTTGCAGGTGGGTCTCATCTAAAGAGATACATCAAGATGAATTGAAGTATTGGAAGAGGAATGTTTCACTTTTGATGTGTGATATTCAAATGTGCTTCCCTCCAAGCTTCTTTAATTCTCAAGAGCACTACCTTGTACACTTAGTAGAAGAGATTGAACAATGTGGTCCTATTCATATTCGAACAATGTGGCTCGTGGAGAGATATATGAAGGTCTTAAAACAATTTGTGAGGCAAAAGGCTCGACCAGAAGGGTCCAAGTTGAGGGGTACATGGTTTTTCAGGAAATGGTTCATTTGAGTTAGTACTTACCTCAATTGCATATTGAAGCTCCGCGATTATGGAATTATAACCAATCTCAATCATTTGAAGGAGAAAAATTAGAGGGTGAAGGGACTTCAAAGAGGATAAAAGGTAAACAAAATGTTAGTAGTAGTTATTTTTATCTTAAATTTTACAATACATGGCTATAAATAATTATTAATTCATTGAACAAATATATTTTTCATTGTAGATGCTAAGGAGTGGGAGGCATTACATTTGTATGTTGCATACAATTTTAACTTTATGTTGGAATGGATGGAGAAGTACGCTGAACAAAAGAAATTAGAAGATGAAAATGCATGGACCAATATATATAATAGATATGGTGAAAACACTAATCGAGGATTGCCTGCAAGCCATAAAAGAAAGTGGCCAGATAGATGCTCATGGAATTGGCTAAAGACCAATATTGAAAATTAGGAAGCAAAAGGGAAGGATAGTGTGACACAACAAAAATTGAATTTCATTAAAGGATCTATAAATGGGGAGGTGATATATATTAATATGTTGCATATATTTAATAAATTGTCTGTTAACTTTTAAATCCTTGAATCTAATTAGTTAATATTTTTATGAATTTAGGTAAGATATTACAAAGGAGTGTGGAATTTTGGTCATCATTATCTTATCAGAAAAGTTGATGAAAAGAGACAAACTTATGATTGTGGAGTTTCAACATCATTTGAGGTGGAATTTCATTCACATGAAAATGATAGACAACCAATCACAAGCATAGTTCACTACTATGGAGTGTTGGAGGATATTATAGAGCTTGATTTTATGTCTTTCAAGAAAGTTATTTTTCGTGTTGTATGGTACAAGATTATCAAAGTGGGAGAAGAAAAAACTAATCTTCAAAGTGGGAGAAGAAAAAACTATCTTGCTCCATAATAATGGATTCCATATGATCAATACATCTAGGTTTGAAGCCACTTCTGAACCTTATGTGTTTCCAAGTCAATGTGACCAAATTTTTCTCATTCCAAATTTAGAACAACCTAGTTGGTCATTTGTGATTGATTATGATCCAAGGGGATGAAGAGTAACATTTTTTCCAGAAGTAGAGGACCATGATTTACTTGAAGATGCATAAGTTCCCCTAGAAGACATAGATGGCCAAGATGGAGATGATGTTATTGTCAATGATGCATATGACCAAGACAAAGATCATGACGAGTTTACTGAAGTGCCTAAAGGACATGACCAACCACATGGACATCAAGTGCATGAAGATAATGAATTTATTGATTTTAATTTACCTATAGTTGAAGGTGGTGAAGACTATGAAAATGATGGTATTAATTTATTTGTCAATTTAGGGTCCATTAATGATGGGGTATTTATGCCATCAGATGAGGAAATTTCGTGTGAGGATGACATTTTTTGATCACTATGTTTATTTTAAGATATTTGTAAGGATTCAATACAGTTAAGTATTGAGTTTCTAATTGTAATGGACATTAAGTAATTTGAATGTTTAAGGTTTTAATTGAAAAACACATATATATTTGGTGGAGGCACCTAATCTACTACACTTCAATTTCTTAATTGAATTTTTGAACACCTTTACTTTATGCCATCGTCACCTAGGCAAGAGAAACATAATACTATAAACCTAAAAAAAACTTTGCATATTGAGTATTGTTTATGTTTTTTTTTTTATGTATTGAAACATATTGAAATTTTTTTATGTTATTTTTCATGTGCTAGTGAATTTTAATTTTGTTATTAATGTCACTAGCATATGTTCTCAAATCAATATTTTCTTATTTTCATGTTATTATGTGTTTTTTTAAGAATGTTACTTCTGAACTTGGGGATTCAATGATCTTAACTGCTTTTATGGAAATGTTAACAAATGCACGAGGACAAGACATTGCTATGATGGTGCATGAGGTAAGCTTGAATATCGTATTTTATAGGTTCAATTATCTTATGTTCTTTATTATATTATGCTAATTTATATTTTTGGAATGCAGGCAATTTCTAAAGTCATTCCAACCCCTATCACACCTTTCAATAAATCTAAGCTTATGCTAGTGGTAAAGCTTGATCAATATTTTTGTGCATTAAATTAACTTATTTCACTTTATATATTTATTAATATTTGTGTTTTTGCTAAGCATGCATTTTGTTGGCATGCAAGATTCATTTATTCCGGTCAATACATCAAATTTTGCAATGTAGGTATCGTTTATGTCCCATAATACATCCAATGTTATGCAAAATGTAAGGTTCAACAATCTATTTCCGTGAGTTTGATTATGTTATTTGTTGAGAAATCTAGGGCATAAAAATGGAGGTGACTTTTACTTGATTATGTTATTTGTTTGTATACTTTTACTTCAGCTATGAGCTCTTGCTTCAATTTGTATGCTTACCATGATGCCTTCTTACTAAGATGCATTCAACCATGGAAAATGTCTTTCATCTTTTAATTTTTTCTTGCTATTCATCTATATTATCCTTGAGCATGAAACCCATGCTTCAAACATAACAAAAATGATTTTATTTTTCCTTCTTTACATAAATTACATAAAATCATGATTACATATGTCATTATGAAGACCAAACCTAGTTTACATATTTCAAATTTATTAATCTTTTATTCCATCTTATTATTTATATTTGTGCTTTACAGGATGTTTCTAGGGTGACTCCAACAAGTAAACAATCTGTTGGTATAGAGGGTTATGTTATTCCCTCGACACCTAGACCAGAACCCCATAACATGCCCTCTACATCAAATATTGATGTTCCTAGTATCCCTGTTGAATTGCACCTGCATGCTCCTGTTAGGAGTACATCAGAATTAATAAATAATCCATCAAATGTGGGTTCAGTTATAATTCTCCTGCCAAGACTAGAACAAGTTTCTTTGAGGAGTCTTATAGATTCACAATTAAGAATGTTAAGGCTCCTACCAGATACTCCTAAAAATGTTCAAATCAGACAAGAAACGGTTGAACAAATTTAGTTATGGGAAATGCCATAGTTGGAGAGTGCAGTGCCTACTTCAAATGAGCAGGTAAAATTATTATTATTTTTTTTATAATTTCATCTGTTACGTTTAGGATAATTAATTTAGAAATGAAAGTAGTTTCATATTTTGGTTGTATTTTTAACAGTTCCACAATTTCTTTGTAAATGAAGGAAATAAGTGAGAAAGTGCTTGATGTACCTATAAGGGAATCTATCTCAACCCCCAAGACTACAACAATATCATCGGTGACTACAAAAGGAATGCAAGAAGTTACAATATTTCTCACTGCAGAAGGACATGTCTTGAAGGATGAAATGGGGTTAAAATTTTATCACTTTATTTTTCATCGTGCAGAACAATTTTTTGGCAATACCATCCAAATGGATTGGAGGAAGCAAACCAATGATAAAAAAGAAGAGCTATTTAAAGATGTTGTAATAGAATTTGGAAATCCTGGTTTTGATAAAGAAATTATTCTAGATATTGCATGTAAATACATTCACTCAAAAAGAGACAATTTAAGGTCAAAGTTGACAAAAAATTTGATGTATCCACGTCCAACTTGGATCACAGACCAAGTGACGTGGGATGAACTTATGAAAGATGCCAAGTTTAAAAGGAAGCTGCACAATAATCCAAACTATAGGCCATCTACACGAAGAGGAGGTAAAAGGCGACTTCGAGATACAACGAAAGCAACCCAAGCTAGGGTGTCAAGTACTGGATCTCATAAATTAGGCTCTGGTGGATATAACAGCTTTCGTGGTGGCATGGTAAGTGAATATTTTCATCTATTATATTTTTATTTTAGGGAAAATAACCATGGTCGCATTGAGTTAGTTGTATCTTATTAGTCATTATAGCTTATAAATATGATTATCTTTGTTAATGTAGGTTCACCAATTTCAGAAGGAAGCTTCAGAGGAAGAATTAAAATATGCTTTATTACACGGTTCCCAAGGTCTATGACAACACATGATAGATCGAGGGGAAAAATTAATTACTGGTTATGAATCTAAGGTTAGTTGTTTATAATATCTTATGAAATATGAAATAATTTAATTGGAGGTATAATTCTATTTTAACAAGTTAAATTGTGTTGTGTATAGGAATTCCAACAATCTAAATCATCAGGTGAAACATCTGGGAGTGAGCATGAGGAGGAGATACAAGCACATGATGAATCGTTTGTTGCACACAATCATTCAATTGTCATTCCTGAACCTTGGCAAGAAACCATTGTTGAATTTCTGCAAATGGGAGACAAACATAATGAGGAGGGTGTTGAATGTGATGAGCAATCCACACCCACAATTATAGTAGCGCCTCATAGAAAGAGGACAAAAGAATTGATATGTGTTATATGTTAATAACTTGAATGTGCATCGCTCCAGCTTCTAAGGATTTCACTAGGTTGTGAGGGTCCAAACATAAGCTAATTCTGTGTGCAACAAAACAAATTTTGAAGGTACTTTGTTTTCCTGCAGCACTATTTTTATGTGAGTGTCACAGAAAACAATGCCTTGACTCTAGATGATGAATTGAATATATTGTGATGTGACTTTGGGGTAACAATAGTTGCCTTCAATGACACTCTTACAACAATCTTCTCGACTATATGGCTTTGTACACTTATGATAGTTCATACTTGAAGATTTTTTTGTCAAGAATTATATTTTAGATCATACTTGTTTTGAATTTAATGCTTATTGTTTGTGTTTCCAAATACTAAGTGGTTGAATTTTGGTTCTAGAAATTTCAAGATGTCACATGCACATATTGTACCCAATTATTGAAGAGATATTAGAGTTAAAACATGTTTTTGATAGGATTTCATGTTGCCATATTTACAAGGAAAAAACTATCTAAACTAGGTGCTAAACATATTTTTGGCACTTGAAAGATCCTGGATCAAATAGATGAAAACACCTCTGAATATTATCACAATTCTTTCATAGAGATTATGCTGATGGATATACAGCTTCACTGACTACAAGATTTTCTTTTTTGTTACCTGAGATAAAATTCTCACGTGATTAGGAAGATATGTTTTGTATTTTTTATTTATATTTACATCTATATATGATGTTAGTGATATATTTTGGACACCAAAAAACTTCTCTACATATCATGAATTTTGATTTTCTCTTGATGGTTGTTTTAGCCTATTTTTAAAGCATTATAATGCATATACATAATATAATTTTTTTATATATTAATGAAAAGTATAATTTTATTTTTGAGTAAAAAAAAGAGACTTCAAGCTTTGTTGTTGACAATATGGATGAATCAGAATATGTATATTTCTCCTCCAAGATATGTATATATATAATCAAATGATTTATAATCATGAATAATTTTTATGGAGAAAGGTATAATTATTGTATTTTATTATTTTTAAAATTTCCATTTTTGCAATGATTTAGAACAATGTGATTTGCAGATCTAATCCTATCAAGTTTCTAATTATTTCTTGTAAATTTGGAAACAGTTTTCAGTGGCTGAAAAAGTGGTGTGAATGGTTGCAGAGCCAGATGGATAAGAAGTTGGCAAACATGGAAGCAAAGTTATTAGTTCTGCAGGTCAAAGTTAATCGGATGGATTTCCTGAGCCTGAGATCAAGTTTTTAAGACTAGGAAGTTGGTAAAGGTCTGCAAAATACTGAGTTTCGAGTTCAAGCGACGCAACGAGAAAATACTTCCTGAGTGGCAAAAGAGAACTTGAGTGTAGCCATAGAAGTTGGGTCCTCTGGTGATTTTTAATTTTCAATGTTTGAATCAATGTATTGCAAGTTTTCTCTTATTTTTTTCTAGGGGTTGTAGAATTTACGGTAGATATCTGACTGTAGAAGTGTAGTCAAGAGAAATCTATGTACAAATTTTTTTTTATGGACGTATTGGAATAGTGAAACCTTTGAAAACATAGAAAAATGTAAATAGGTTTGTCAAGTGTTGTGACTATACTTCTATTACTTTGGCTAAACCACATGATGAAATTATTGATGATGAGGATGCAGAGGAGGGTATCACGGGTTTCCATGACAAAAACAGTGACAAGGAAAACAACGACATTGGTGAGACATATGGGATTAGGATTAGTGATTACAGTTATGATGAGGCTAGAGTCCTCAGCAAACAAATTAAGGATGGATCCCCAGATCTCAAAGAGGTCTTCAAGATCAGAGACATTATTGCGAACCCATATACGGTATTGTTTCTTATAAGTTAAATAGATGATAGTTTTATTGAGTCAATTCTTGCAAGCAATATTCCTTTGATGGGTGTGTTTATTTATCTCTCTCCATAGTCAATCCTCTTTTGTGTTGCAGCCTGTTACTGAGTTGTATGAGTGCTTGAGAAGATTGGAATTGATTCAACTCACAGTGGAAACCCTCAAGGTATGCTTTTTCAGTCATAGACAAACAGAGTTAAACAGAGTTCTCTCTCTTTTGGGTTTGGAGGTGTTCTTTTACGTGTCATTTGAAGTCAAACACCCCTCTTCCAATTTGTTCAATAATCAACATGTTTTGCAATGGTGTGTTCCATTCAGGAAACTCACATAGGGAAACAAGTTAATTAGTTGTGGAATCACAATTCAAAAGAAATTCGGTATATGGTGAAGAGACTTATCCGGTATTTTAATCCAAAACCTTCTGGTTCAATGTTGAAAGCATGGATAATCTAATGGTGAAATCCAAGAATTGGTTATGCAGAAATGTAGTTTTAGTCGCAACAACTTCTTTATGGCTTTATGGCTTGGATTCTGGTTTATTTAATCTGACTTAGACCTACCTAAGTGAACACTAAATTTTGATTTTCTCTTGATGGTTGTTTTAGCCTATTTTTAAAGCATGATAATACATATACATAATATAATTTTTGTATATATTAATGAAAAGTATAATTTTATTTTTTGAGTAAAAAAAAGAGACTTCAAGCTTTGTTGTTGACAATGTGGATGCATCAGAATATGTATATTTCTCCTCCAAGATATGTATATATAAAATAAAATGATTTATAATCATGAATAATTTTTATGGAGAAAGGTAGAATTATCGTATTTTATTATTTTTAAATTTTCCATTTTTGCAATGATTCAGAACAATGTGATTTGCGGATTTAATCCTATCAAGTTTCTAATTATTTCCTGGAAATTTGGATAAAACAAAATTCATACAATTTATCTTATCGTATAACTAAGAAACTAGAAACTTGATCTTATCATATAACTAGAAACTTGATCCAAATTTCCTGATCAGACTGATAAGTTATGTCTTAGTTATTCAAGTTTCTAATTATTTCCTATAAATTTGGATTATTTCAAGACTGATAACTAAGTTATGTCTTAGTTATTCAAGACTGATAAATTTCTCACCTAAACAACTTAGGTTTACAAGACTTTTGTGTGGTTTCAAGATTCTCGATTTCAAGAATAGGGAAAAGATTGAATATGAATGGTGATAACATAAGTGTTTATGATATCAATGAGCATGGGGCATTCATGGGCATTTAAGTAGTGTGGGTGAGGAGTTCAGAGAAGATATACACTGTCATTAGAGAGGATATATGAGAATTCAATAAATTTTACGAGATAAAAGGGAAAGTTGACTTATAGCAATGACTGTGTCGATGATATCAATGAGCACATGGGCATTTAAGTGTTGTCGGTGAGGTATCCAGAGGAAAAATCTACATACTGTTATTATTGAAGCTAGATGCATAGGCGCTGTATGAATTGTATTCACAGTATTGATTTTGGCATCTTCTTTGGAATCAGGTAACTTTTAAGATTGGTGTTGTTGTATTGACTTTGGCATCCTTGTCACTTTAATGTTGTTCAAATTGTTTTTGATATATTTCTCAAAATGAATTGTCTTCACATTATTGATTTTGAAAATATTCTTTGGAATCAGGTAAATTTTAAGATTGTTGTTGTAGTATTGACTTTGGCATCTTGTTTTGGATCACTTTAATGTTTTTCAAATTGTTTTTGGTATATTTCTCAAAATTTCAATTTGTGTGGTTCAAAGCTTCTTCATAAAAGAGATTTTTTTTTTTGAAGATGTGTTCTGAGTTGGATACCTCACAAATTGACAAAAGGTGTACACCAATTAACACCATGCTCAAAGTCCAACGAGAGGCA
Organism: Pinus albicaulis; assembly: GCA_034641835.2. Lineage (NCBI taxonomy): Eukaryota > Viridiplantae > Streptophyta > Pinopsida > Pinales > Pinaceae > Pinus > Pinus albicaulis. The sequence continues at coordinate 931,192,899 of CM076584.1, forward strand.
TGAGTGCAGTTGGGATGCCGCAGACCTAAGTACATTGTGAACATTTATTAAATTCTCATAGAGCAATTGTGAACATTAAACACACACGTTTTCTTGTTGTGAATAGGTGAGAGACATTAATTTGAGTGATGCACTCCAATTTGTTAATATTTGTTGCATCCCATTAGACTTTGTGGCCTCCTTCTGTGTACTACAATGTCGATTGCACAACATTGTTTATTGCTAGAACAATATTTTTCTTGAAAGGGACAAGATCATATATAGCGGATTCCCCTATTTTATCAGGCTACTGCAGTTGGCACTGTATCAACTTTAGTTTGAAGTAGTGGATGAAACATATAAAAAGTCTTGTAGTGTATGTATGATCCACACGTAACATCTGCAGTTATTTGTAACTAGAAAGGTCAGATTTATCAGAGCAGAGGGTCAGATCTCTCAAACAACAGAGCAATCGATGGCATCAAACGTTCTAGGGTTTCTCAATGACAAGAACATATTAGTGTCCGGATCTAATGGTTTCCTTGGAATAAGTATTATAAACGTTAATGACCATTTTTTACTGAAATATATGATTTTTTTTTCATGAAGCTAATTGGTGTTTACCTTGGCGCAGTTTTCCTGGAGAAAATCTTACGTACGCAGCCCAACATTAAGCGTATTTTTGTTTTGCTAAGAGCGAAAGATGTGGCATCTGCCAAACTTCATTTTAAAAATGAAGTAATAAATCGTAGTACTAATCTTCTTGCTCGAAGATATTATATCCTCCCACTTAGCTAATTAATTTCTATTCTTGCTACAGGTTATGAAACTGGAGTTGTTCAAGACTTTGAGGGAGCAACATGGAGACGAATTCGAAAGCTTCATATTGCAGAAAGTTGTTCCACTAGTTGGAGACATTGCAGAAGATGATAGCCTTGGAATTGATTCAAAGAGTACCAGGGAAGACCTCTGGGAAAATCTGGATGCATTGTAAATAATGCAGCAAGCATAGTGCTTGATGACAGGTTTCTTTAGTTTCTCCTACCTAGTTATTTAGTTGTTTATTTCACTTAACCTTGAGGAATCAACAACTATTCGGTCACTCTAGAGTTTCCTCGACACCTCTTGGGCCTACTACTTGTCCTTCTCGGGCATCTTAGTATTGATTTTTGCTACCACTATACGGCCTACTACTTGTCCTCTGGCTCTAGCATTTATTGATTTCTGTTATCACTATACTTTTGGGTCTACTACTTGTCTTTCACTTTTATGCAGATTTCCATTACAGTTGTTTGGAAAATATATTTCTTAGGTTATATGTTATTGAATGTTGTTGGGCATATACAGACCACCACGGTTAGATTTCTTTTTTGGGCTATAAGCTATTGAATGTTGTTGGGCATATACTACCCACGGTTAAATTTAAATCTAACCATGGGAAATATATACCCAACAACCATGGGCAATATATACCCAACAACCATGGGCAGTATATGCCCAACAAAATTTAATAATGTATAGCCCAAGAAGTAAAGCTAGCCTTATACAATTGGGGCTTAAAACCTGTTTTCCCCATACATCTTTAAGTGAATTCAGATTCTGGAGATTCCATTTCTCTATTGCCCCTACTACTATACATGTGGGCCTACTACCTATCTTCCTTGGGTATCTTTATGTTGATTCAGATTTAAATTGGGGCCTACAACCTGTCTTACTTGGACATTTTACTTATTTTTGTGCAGATTGCCACTACCATTATAACTTTTGGGCCTACAACATCTCCTCCTCAGGGATCTTTATGTAGATTCAAATTCTATTCCAGAATCTGAGTGCATCTTGATATCGATTGCCCCTCCCACTATACATATAAGGCCTATTACCTATTATCTTCGGGAATCTTTAAATGGATTCAGATTCCATTCCAAAATCTAACCATTACCACTATACCACTAGGCCTGATACATGTCCTCCTAGCCCATCTTTATATATACTCAAATGGACTGTAATGGACAGAAATTCAAGAAGTAGAATTGAACCTTAAATCTCTTGATTTTACACAATTTCACATCAATATGAGGACCCATTGAAATGCCATGTGACAACCTGCCTACCTACTTAGTTATGTCAATTATAAGAAAGTGTTTATAAATCTAGCTACTTAGTTGTGTTTATTATAGGAAAGTGTTAATAAATCTAGTTACTTAGTTATGTTTATTATTGGAAAGTGTTTATAAAGAGTATCTTCCTTCAACTACATTCTTGCAAAATGCAGATATGATATTTCTCTCAATGTCAACGCAAAGGGAGCAAAGAATATTGTGGAATTCGCCAAATGATGTCGTAAACTTCAAACCCTCCTTCATGTCTCCACTCGTAAGTAGACAAATTATGATCTGACATGAAACTATATATCATGGATTTAATCAGTAAAACAGGTGATATTTACTAGAATTATAAATAAAACATATAATCGTGAATAAATTATATATATATATATATATATATATATATATATATATATATCATTCTGGAACTATGCTAACTGATATTTCTTAATGAACAAAAGCTTACGTTGCCGGACGTGGAAGTGGAAAAATAAAAGAGAGGCCTGTGAAGGCTGTCAAGTGTTGTGACTGTACTTCTGTTACTTTGGCTAAACCCCATGATGAAATTATTGATGATGAGGATGCAGAGGAGGGTATCACGGGTTGCCATACAAAAACAGTGACAAGGCAAACAATGGCATTGGTGAGACAGATGGGATTAGGATTAGCGATTACAACTATGATGAGGCCAGAGCCCTCAACAAAAAAATTGAGGATGGATCCCTAGCTCTAAAAGAGGTCTTCAAGATCAGAGACATTATTACGAACCCATATACGGTAGTTTTTCTTATAAGTTAAATATCTGATAGTTTTATTGAGTCAATTCTTGCAGGCAATATTCCTTTGATGGGTGTGTTTATTTGTCTCTCTCCATAGTCAATCCTCTTTTGTGTTGCAGCCTGTTACTGAGTTGTATGAGTGCTTGAGAAGATTGGAATTGATTCAACTCACAGTGGAAACCCTCAAGGTATGCTTTTTCAGTCATAGACAAACAGAGTTAAACATAGTTCTCTCTCTTTTGGGTTTGGAGGTGTTCTTTTACATTTCATTTGAAGTCAAACACCCCTCTTCCAATTTGTTCAATAATCAACATGTTTTGCAATGGTGTGTTCCATTTAGGAAACTCAGATAGGGAAGCAAGTTAATCAGTTGTAGAAGCACAATTCAAAAGAAATTCGGTATATGGTGAAGAGACTTATCCAGTATTTTAAGCCAAAACCTTCTAGTTCAATGTTGAAAGCATGGATAATCTAATGGTGAAATCCAAGAATTGGTTATGCAGAAATGTACTTTTAGTCGCAACAACTTCTTTATGGATTTATGGCATTGATTCTAGTTTATTTAATATGACTTAGACCTACCTAAGTGAACACTAAAAGGCGTAAATGTGTTTACTGCTTCGGTATGATGTAATGCAGTGGCTAGAAAGAGATTGCAGATGAATGGATGAAGACCACTGAAAATATTGTTGTAGCTGCAAGTGCAGGTATGGTATTGTGCCAGAGTAGTTACCTAAGGTTGCCTTATGTTATACTACCAAGGCTTTTGTTTTTAAATATTTTGTTTTTTTCATATACATTATTTTGCATGTCGCAGTTACCTTGCCAGATTCTATTTCACCTGCAATTACAAATGATGAAAATGGACTCCCTTCACCCCCACTTGATGAGTGGGCCTTTCTGTCGACCCAAACGACTTCAATAGAAATATCTCATGTAGTCTTCAAATATGTGTAGAGTTTGGTATTGAAGCTGAGATATATCATATCAATTGGTCATGGAGGAAATTGGGTTTGTTCCATGACCAAGTGATATCTCAGCTTCCAGAACATTGAGGAAGAGACAAACCCTAAATATGAAAGAGAAAAACCCTGAATATGAAAAGGCAATAATGGTTAGTCTTTGTAAGAAATTGATGTGTGATTGCAGTTTCTAATTTTGGTATCTATACTTTGATTATGAGCTTGTTGTGAATAAAATTTTTTCTGCTTGTTTTATGTGCTTGGAAATAAAGATCTTCGATGTCATGGATGATAATGGGAGTAAGTTACTCTTGCCTTCCATCTTCTTAATATTTTTTTGGCTTGATTCCATAATGCATACTCTATTTTGTGGCTATTAAGTTATTTGTTATGATTTTTGAATTGTGATCATTCATGACATTCTTTTCTATTGATGTAGAGCCTCACGCAGCTAAAATGTCTAAGAATGATGGATATGATGATTATTATGATGCTGGTGGAAAACAATGTACAATAAAACGACCCAATAAAATAAAGCAATCAACTCATCAGAGGAATCTGGCGAGGGATATCAGTGCTTTCTGTGAGCCAAAAACAAAGAAAGAGAGGGGGGAATTGGAAAGGAATACTCAAATTCAGGTTGTCAGGGAGCAGGGACATAAGTTGAGAAGCTCAAGTTGTATGGTGGCCAATTCTAAATATAAAGTATCTAGAGACAATGTGGAGCAGCACCCAGATTTGGACAAGAATCAGACCAAGCCTGATTCCTTTCCTCTCCCAAATGTAAGAAAACTAGAATTTATGTGGATAATCCTCTGTCAACATAACATCCTTTTTCTTTTTGGATCTTGTGTAACATATTGTTTTACTATTTTGAAAGACAATAATAATCTATAATATTTAAAAAAAAATATGAGGACAATTATTTCTTCTAGTTAGGTTGGATGGAACTTGTCTCAGGAAAATATATATTGCTTATTTGGAGCTAATTGTAGTATGGCAACATATTTTTAAACTTGAGTTTTTCTAATTTGTACAACATAATTTTTTAAAATCGGGCTTGAGGGGGGAGCACGAAAGACTTCTAATGGAAAATCGATCTCTTAAAGAAGCAATGACGAACAACAATTGTTACAACTTACAATTGTGGAGGACCTGTGATTCTCGTGGAGATGCCTTTGGAAGAGCGACAATTGTGGGTTGAGAATGTGAGATTAAGAATTGAGGTTTGTCTACACTATCATTCAAACATAATTTACGTTTGAAATATTAATATTGAAGGGATTGAAGGGCATTTTTGGAATTTAACGGTTTCATACATTCATTAAAACTAAACAGTTTAATACATTCATTTTGGAAAAGGTTTCATTTTTTTTAAGAAGAAAAGATAAGATAGTACATATATCACAGATTTGTTATCTTTTCTGTTATGTCATCCTTCATTTTCTAAAGAAATTCTCAAACAAAAAAAGTGAACACAAATATTGTTAAAATACTATTACATCTTTGTTTATGTCAGTAAAATCCATCTTTTCCAGTTCCGACAAGGCATAGTTTGGATACCATAAAATTGAAGAAAAATATAGAAATCCTATAGTCTGTCAAAATATATTAGAAAAAGACAGCGTATATAGCAACTATTCCAGTCAAAGCCTACCATATTTTCCTATATCCAGTAATATAGATGCATCTCTCTAATTCAAATTCATTGAATTGATCCGGGATACATTTATTAAGTAGACTCAAAAATATTATGGAGAATCCTATAGAAATATCTTTAGAATTCTAATAATAAATATGCAAATTATATTAGCTCACACATACATGACTAAGTGTTCCTAACCTTACACTCTTCTAGAAACTAAATGATAACCATGATTAATTAACACATTCCAACACACCCCCCCCACCCTTAATACCTTTAGAATGCTAATAATAATTATGATAATATTAGCTCACACATGAATGACTAGCTCTTCCTAATTTTACACTCTTCTAGAAACTATATGATAGTTAGGAGGAATTAACACATTCCAACACTTCCCCTTAATTAAGACCATGATTTCTTGTTGGTCTAAGTCTTAGCTAGGCCTTCGACACTTGAGATCAATTAAAATGTTGATTTTACTTCTACAGGTTGGTGCAGGTTGTCCCCAACTCTATGTTGCATAGGATTTTTCTTCCTTTTTCTCCAAGATTTATATTCTATATACTTTTTCTTTGTTTTCTTTATCTAATTCTTCTTCTGCATATGCATGCACTTCAATTACTAATAATTGAACATATTTTTCAACCTCTGCAAGATTGAAAATCATATATTCATTTTCTTTCATATCTTCTTCCATTGTCGCAAAAGCTTCAATAACTCTTACGGTTTCCTTCGTTACTTTGTTCCGTCTTATGTTGTAATTATGATAGCTTTTCAATATTCACTTTAAAATTCAACATACTTTGACCTTGTAAGCCTCTTCAAGAAATTTTGATTTAGGTTCATAATCAAATTCAACTTTTAGTACAAGATTCTTCTCACCTGTTGTTGTTGTTGCAAAGGAAATTTTAATTTCATCCTTGACATGTGTATCTACATAAAAGATGTTCAACACATGGTGGATGTTCTATCATCATTGGCCACGACTTGATTCCTACATTCTCCTCGTCCCAACAAACAGTGTCACCTACAGTCACCTAATATATCCTACTCATGTCTGCATATTGTACAAAATCAATTTTTTCTTCTAATTAAATCATTTTTATTTTTATTTTTAATAATGATACCTTCTAAGTAAAGGGGATGGGAAGACCCCTTCCTTCAGCACATGGTGGTTGTTCTATCATCATTGGCCACGGCTTGATTCCTACATTCTCCTCATCCCAACAAACAGTGTCACCTACAGTCACCTAATATATCCTAATCATGACTGCATATTGTACAAAATCAATTTTTTCTTCTAAAATTTCTTCAACTATATTGTTTAGAACAATTCTAGTCTCCTTGTCTTGTATATCTTCCTTTCCTTATGCAGACTCTTTCACAGCTTCTGCAATTACTTTTATGATATCAAAATCTTTTAGTTCTCCCATCGCAACAACTTCAATACACTGTGGATCAATGTTGCTCCCCCTTTCACTATATGCCATATCTAAAAAATTCCAAGTTTATTTGGACTTGGTTGTTGTTGTAATCTTGGGAGGAATTTTTTTACCAAAATCTTGTTGAATGAGAAACACTGTTGTTGGATCATTCTTCTTGTTTACAATGGGCTGATCCTTTTGATCTTATATCCTGATCTCATACCCTGCTTGACTTAAAGGTTCTTCAAAGTCATTAAACAAAAAATGTATGTGAATTCAATCACATTAAAAAAACAAAGGGGATGGGAAGACCCCTTCCTTCAGCACATGGTGGCTATTATATCATCATTGGCCATGGCTTGATTCCTACATTCTCCTCATACTAACAAATAGTGTCACCTACAGTCACCTAATATATCCTACTCATGACTGCATATTGTACAAAATCAATTTTTTCTTCTAATTAAATCATTTTTATTTTTATTTTTAATAATGATACCTTCTAAGTAAAGGGGATGGGAAGACCCCTTCCTTCAGCACATGGTGGATGTTCTATCATCATTGGCCACGGCTTGATTCCTACATTCTCCTCATCCCAACAAACAGCGTCACCTACAGTCACCTAATATATCCTACTCATGACTGCACAACATGTCGTCATTCTCGACCAATAAAATATTCAAATCTTATCCTGAATATGTTGGATTTCAGTACTGGAGTCAAAGCTGCATAGTGCGTTATGAGATATATCATTTCTATAATTCTACTGGCCTTTGACCACACTCTAGAGATACTTTATGTAATGGGATAGATGTGAAATTCTAACTGTTTGAATCATGGTTAACTTGTAAAAGTAAATATTCAAATCCCATAGGAAAATATAGGGACTTTAAATTCTTGTGCGTTTCTAAAGTATTGTGATCTGATTGTTTCCAGTTCTGATCTATGAGATATTTATGAATTCGGTATGTAAGCAAACAACCACCATTTCATCTTCTTGCCTACTTCATTGGTAATTTCTAACTACTGATACTGTACACACTGTTGAACTAATTAATTGAAATTTTGTATACAATTCAAAACCGTTGTTCCAAAATGTTCTCGTCAATTGTTTCCAGAGCCACGACCTTGGAGGTCTTATGCGATGGTGTAGGGGGTACCATGAACGACCAACTCCAATTGGTGTGTTATCTTTTTTTTTTAACTTTTCTAAAGCTTAGTAATAGTCTCTAGGGTTATTTTTATATTTGTGAAGTGAATTATACTAATTTATTTATCGAAATATTGAACCTCATTAGAAATATTGAATGTCATGTCATAACAGATGAATATGGAGCTGCGCCATGTTCTCTCACCACTTGGTCCAGTTAGAGAATTCTATTTCTTAAGTTTCTTCCAGCATATTGATGCAGGAGTTTGGGCTGTCATGGATGTTTAAGCAGATAGTTTAGTGGAGAACTCAATTCCGGTGAATTGCAAGAGGCAACCATCAGGAATAATAATTCAAGACCTCCCTCGCAATTGTCACTACCACATGTGGGGGTGTTTTAAGACAATGTTTAAGATAACAGTAAGCATGGAAGCATTATCACAGACATACTCCACAAAAGCAACAGGAATTGGAGTGAGTTATGAAACTACTCTTGTTTTACTTGCTTTCCTTACAAATATATTTTTAAGGAGTTGTAGGCTTTCATTTGCAGCAAAATTCTATGGTAGCAATTTGGGAGCTACTAATTCCGATCTCTGATATTTAACTGATTCGAGGCTGATATTTAACACAGATTTGTGTTACGACCGCACTGAAATTAAGTGTAAATTGGGCAATCAATTGTACATTCGGATGCATATACATGTTTTCTATTTTTTGTTATCAAGGAAGCCAATTCCAATTATACAAAGGTGTTGAAATGGTGGAGCTAACCACTGGATATGAATTTATTTTTTCAGCATTTAATGTGATTCAACCTTTTCGATTTATATTTCAGAGATTAAACTCTCTTTGTAAGATGGAGAAATATTGTACATTTTTCTTTTACCTCATAATAGTCATGAAATGAAGTTCCAAATTATGAGGATCTTGCATGTTCAAATTCAATGGCATGAATTTATTTTCAGCGAATATAAGTGTGATGCCTTATTATTTTCAAGGTTGCTTTCCAAAATTGTTAAGTTTTGGGAAATTGTTTATTCACTTAGATTTAAAATGACTGTTGTTAGCTTTAAAAAAATGAAATTTATTTTTTCTTTCCATAAAAAACAGATTTTAAGGTAATTAAAATCACTATTTGGGAACTTGAAATGTTGAAACCACTTTAAAATAACATTTAAAATAATTTGTTTATTTTTTTTAAAATGTTTTTTCATATCGTCTCTAGAGAGACAATAGTTTGAATTATGGACATATAGTCTCTATAGAGACAAGACATTTTTGATCTCAGCTGTTGTCCATAAAGATACAAATGTTATTGTCTCTACAAAGACAAAAATGAAAGTGTCTCTACAGAGACAAATTGTAGACAAATGAAATTGTCTCTTAAAAGACAATAACGCCTATGTCTTTATAGAGACAATAATAATATTTGTTCTATATTGTCTTTATAGAGACGACAATTATTTGAGGCACTAATTTTGAGACACCCGCTTAAAAACAATATTTAAGACGATACACAATTTTATTTTTGTCTCTAATTAAAACAATTCACTGTAAAATTGTCTTAAATATTGTCTTAAAACACCCCCACATGTAATAGTGGCGCACTCGCCTCCTCTGCTCCCATTTTGTATTTACAAGACTTGACGGCTCACGATGCTTATGACACAGTTGTCACCAAAGATTTCAGGGTATATGATTATTTCATTTTAATTAACACACTTACTTTTTAAATTAATCCAATCATATATATAACAATAATTGATATGGGTATTATGCGCCATGGCGCAGGATGCGAGCAAGATGTGTTATCGGAACATCAAAGCATCGTGGGCAGAGATGGAGAAAGTTGCGTCCCAAGCTGAAGGCCTGCAAAAATTGGCCAAACTACTCTTCACTTCCTGTCTTCAACACCTGCGATCAGTATACTACTCTTCACTTCCTGTCTTCTCAAAATTTAATTTCTTCCCTCACATGATAAACACAGTTATTGATTTTCTACCTCCATGTTTACGTCCCGATTATAAACATTGCATTTTTCAGATCTCTTAGCAGTTAGGTAGACTTATTCAACTGGATTCACGCAGAATACCAAATAGCGGCGCAGTACAATTTTTCGCGAGTGAAAGCAGTAATACACTCATTCTAATTTGCTTCAATTTAATTATAGTTCATCCCGTCTTTCTGATAGTAATAATGATCTTATTCCATTTGAATTAATTTAAAATAGATAAATATTTTTCAGATTAATTATATTATTAGAATTTATTAGTAATTTTATTATCTGATGTAGATAAATATTTTTCAAATTAATCACATTGTTAAAATTTGGCTGGTCAGAATTCTGATAATAATAATTCGAGTTGAACTCTGCAAGATTGAGATGTTGGGATAATAATATTCCTGATTTAATTATTGTTTTGCAGATATGAAGGGCAATTGATAGTCAACCTCCAGGCACGAATACTCTTGCTCGATTGGCTGTTGGAGTCAAATACGCTAAAGGAGGCTCCCGCGGCTACTTGAATCATCAGGTTCTGGAAAAGCATCACCCAGCGGATGGGGTTGGCAGGTTTTTCACACTTCTTGCTCTCTGAGTTATCCAATCCAAGAGAATATTAATTATCCAATCGCTAATATCTGTGTAGCTGAGTATTAATAATTCCCCATCCATATGTGGCAGACGTGCACCGAAATGTTCATCCCTCTCGCCCCCTACGCACGCACAACCATGTTTCCTTCCCTGTGGCCATTTGATCTCAAAACCTATCTCAGAGAAAGAAAGAAAGAAAGAAAGAATTTTTAATGTCCACGAGGCTAAAAATAGCCTATGGGACAGATTGCTTCTCTATCTGACTCTTGTATTTGGCCCTTTTTCTGTGAAGTTTTACAATGAGCACTCCCAGCTTATCGACAAACTCTTCGCTGAATAGATTATCCCAAGAATTAGCTGCCAAAATGCCTGCATAGTTTTCTCTGGTGTCCTTGAAGGCCTCACATTCTAGAATGAAATGTTTTTCTGTTTCCACTTTTCCGGAGGAGCAAAAAATACATACTCTTTCTTCCCACATTTCTTTTGGCCTTTTCCAGCGCCCTGTTTCACAACGGAGTAGATGAGAATTAGTCCTTAATTGAGCAATAAGAATTTTAGATCTCCAAGAAATATCAGCCCCTATGTATGCCTTTTGTTGATGGTTATGTGTGGGGTTAAACTCTTCTATGTAGTACTTCTTCTTTCTCTCTAGCTCTTTCTTCCAAGTATGTCTATGGAATTTATCCATAACAAAAGTTTTTATCTCTTTACTGTTTGTAGGACACATGCTCAAGCAAATACCCCATTTACTAAACCATTTGTTATTCTGCCGCATCCAAGTCTTCTGTCTTTTACACAATCTGTCACTAAACACCACCTTAGGCCATCTATCCTCTTCCATTTGCTCAATTTTTTTCAGATACCTTATGACTCGCACCATAGCAATTGCTTCAATAGGAGCAGCCCCTGTTTCACTTAACAGGATAGCATAAGGAACCGCACTTTTAATTTTGAATTTGTTTGTAATCAAACGTTTCTGAATTTTCTCAATTTGTTTCCACTGCATCTTGGTTGTGCTGCTGGCCCATAGTTCACAACCGTAAAGAATCACTGGAATCACTAGAAGCCCAAAAAGAGTTAGGTTGGTTTTCCAGTCCCACAGCTCTGCCTCTCTACACCTGTTTTGAAGAGCATAAAATGCTTTCCAACCCCCTAAAGTTCTTTTCTTTCTACAACCATCCCAACTTAAATTTCTGTTGAAGTCAATTCCGAGGTATTTGTAATCTGCAACTTCTTCCAAAATGCTGCCTCCAAAATAGAACTCATGTTGGTTATGCTTTCTTTTGTTAGAGAAAACCACTACTTTCGTTTTGCTAATATTGACTTGCATCCCAACCCTTTTACAAAAATGCTCAAGGGAATGTAAATGCTCTTGCAAACCAAGAGCCGAATTAGCAATCAATATATGGTCATCTGCGTACAAAAGAAGCTTGATAACGAACTTGCCCAAATGGATACCGTCACCCCCTTGCGAATTTAGCCACTCTTCAAGCTTGTCAATATATAACCCAAAAAGGGTAGGAGACAATGGGAAACCTTGCTTGACCCCGATATCGCTTCTAAAACTTTCAGAAATGCCAGCTGAAGTTCTGATTTTGACTTTCACCTCTTCGTACAACCTATGCACAGCGGCTCTCAAATGCTTGGGAACCCCGAGTTCCTCCATTCTGCCCCAAATCTTATCCCTAGGAACCGTGTCAAAGGCTTTTCTGAAATCAACAAAGCAACAAAAAATTTCTTCCTTATTTTCCCAACCTTTTTCAATGATGTGCCTTAAAGTTATACAATGATCAACTGTGGAATGTTTAGGTCTAAAACCTGCTTGCCCTTTAGCACGTTTATTTATTTCTTCTGCCCACTTGCTAATTTTCTTTTCCAACATGCTTCCAAATAACTTTGCAAACAAGGGGTTTATCATTATGGTTCTATAATTTGAAGGATTATTGACGTCACCACTCTTGAAAAGAGGTATTGCCATACTAGTTGTCCAATCTGTGGGGAACCCCTGCTGTAAAATGTTGTTGAAAATTTCTGTGATGTGAGGTGAAAGAAATTTTAAGCCCCACTTTAGATACTCTGCTTGGAGTTCATCTAAGTCTTTTGCTTTTCCAGCGCCCAACTTCTTGAAAACCATCTCTACCTCTTGCACCGTGAAGAGTTTTGTGTCTGTGTTGACCAAGGGAGGAGGGTCAACCTTGGGATCCTGCTCATAAAGTTGTCTTGCATAGTCAAACCATTTAGAAGCTGTAATGTTGTTTTCAGTTTGCACCTTTTTCGATTGGAGCTCTTTCCAAAATAATTTGGGGTTATTTTTCCCGAGGAAGATTAGTTCTTCTCTCCTTGAAACCATAAAATCGGCTTTTTTCTTTTTTACTAACTGCTTGTAAGTTTTGAGCTTTATGTTATCCGTGTTTGATTCCTTCCACCTTCTCCTTGCCTTTTTGCATTCCTCGTCAAACCAAGCATTAACCGGAAAGCAATTTTTTTTGGACTTCTTAATTTTTTCTCTTTTGCACTCAGCAAGTGCGCTTTGAATTAAATGTGTTAATCTGTGACTATGAAGGCCATGAGATGGGATTTCCTCCTTCTTGAAGAGCCTCTCTAGCATTATTTTGAAGGTATTACAATTCTCTGGATTCAAAAGAATTTTTCCCTTTGGGGGATTTTGTTGAACACATTGATTTTTCGACCCCAATTGTTTTTTTCCGGTCCAAGAGAAACTTAAATAGATTGGCTTGTGATCTGATTTTAAGTCCCAAATTTGATCTCCAATCAACACTTCCTCCATTTTCTCACACAAACTATGCGAGAAAATTACATAATCTACTACACTTGCTCCATTGTAAGTATTGCAAGTGAAATTACCGGACTTTTCCCATCTAGTCAAACCATTACAAATGACCAAATCGAAAGCCCCACATAGCGTAAGCAGTTGTTCTCCAAAGAGATTGCAGCCTTTATCCTCTGAAATTCATTCCCACTGATGATTACTCTCTTCCGTAAGCCAAATAGGGTCACTGTCTTCTTTACAACAAAGAATGCTAGCTTGTTCACCTGCAGTTCTAGCATTGAAATCCCCCACTATAAGGACTTCACCTAGCTGAGAATATATTGCAATATCTGTTTTTAGGGCTGCAAAGGGATCTTTGTGGTCAAGCCCTCTACTTTTGTATATTTTTGAAACTTGCGGTGCAAAATAGCATGCTGCAATTCTAATGAGATTTCCATTTTCTGATATTTTAAGCCAAACAAATTGTTTATTTGGGTCTTCTTTTTCTAGCTGAATGAAACGACCTTATTTTTCTCTTACTAATACCATGATACCCCCGTGCCCTTTGCCATTCCCTGTTGCCTTGTTCCACACTGCTATCTTCCAATACCCTTCAAACAAAGGTGTCTTACACCCTTCATGCTCATGTGTTTCTATGAGGCAAATTATGTCTCTACCTTCCGAAATAGGCCCTAACCCAGGTCCTTGTCTCCATGGGTAACCCCTGCAGTTCCAACAAACTAATCTTAAGGAAACCTGGGTAAGACTTGATTGCTATTTGTTTTGACATGCAAGACTCACAGTTGAGTCTTTGTCCCTGCTTGCCCATAATGACCTTTCTTCCTCATTTCTTGCTAAAGAGTTTGCTGTCTCTTCTTTGTTATCATTTTGTTGCATTGTTTTGGAAGGAGGTCCAAATTGCGCAATCATGGCTTTACCTTTATAAATCCATGCTCTTTTTCCCTCATCTCTTGCTGCCCTAAATTTTGTCATTTCATCCCTCCTTTCCTCTTGCTGTCTTACAGTTAAATCTTCTTCTATAAAAAACCGAGAACCCCTTAAGAGTTGCTTCTTTCTCATAATGATATCTTTATCATGCAAGTTGGCCAAGATGACTTTTATGGGCCTGGCTCTCTCACCGTTGAGCTTACCTACTCTCCATGCTTGACATACTTGTCCTTGCCCTTGGAGTTTGTCTTTCAAGAAGTCTCTTGCAAGGTCAAGAGTACATTCATTTTTACCATACTCTTTCACCCCTTTAATAATTATGTTTGTTGCTCTATCCAGTCTTTCCTTGCTTTCTCTATCTTGCATGTTGTTAACCTGGATGTTTGTTTCTCCTTCCCTCTTAGCAAAATTGCCAACAACTTGAGCCCAAGTTTTGGAAAGTTTTGTGGGATCTTCTTTCCTCCCTTCTCTTGATGTTTCTTCATTGTTGTCTATTTGAGCAACTGCTTTCCCATTATCCCGGGGTGGCTTCGCATTCATCACCTCTGTGTTTTCCACTGCAAATTTCTTCATGTTTTGCACCTCCGCTTTCATGCGTTGCCATTCTGTTTTCCCTATTCGGAGAGCTTCCTGCAGTAATGACACTTGCTCCTTCAGAACTTTGTTGCTTTCTGCTAAAGCCTGATTTTCAGCGGTTATTATATGGATTGTACAATCTCTTTCCAGCGCTTTAGCTTCTACTACTTCCAACCTTTCTTTTACATTTAAGAGTTCTCTCACATAAAGGTCAGATGACCAAGTGAGAGGTGTGGATGTAGGACTATATAAAGCATACTCATCACTAAATTTTCCTTTTCCTTTGGACTTGTTGCCACATGCTTGCGAAGAAAACTTGTTTGAATGTTGTTTCTTGCGAAAAATACTCTCCCTTTGAGACTTTTTCTTCTTTGTCTGCTCCCATTTTAGACGAGCTATTCTCCTTTTTAAAATGCCCTGATATTGTTTGGCATTGACCCAAACCCACTTCCCAGTTTTCGTTGATGAGGCAATTTTCACTTGCCCTATATCATTTGTTTCTATGGGTTCTAAAGTTTCTTGTTCCATTCTCATGATGATATTAAGGGAAATCAAAATCTCTGCCCAAAACTGACCCTTTGTTTTATGCTTAACTCTTCAATCTCTGTTGGTCTGACCACTGAAAACTCACTGCTCTGTCCTTGCTGCTCTGCCCGCTATCCACTGAAAACTAGCTGCTCTGCCCTTGCTGCTCTGCCCACTGTCCCTGTCCTCTATGCTCTGCCCTTGCTGCTCTGTCCCTGTCCTCTGTCCTCTGTATAAAATTGACGAAGACTCATACATTAAAAAATCCCATTTCTGGATTGCATATTCTTTCCAGAAGTGCCCACTGCCCCAGAATGGCGGATTTCTTCACTGCGCCGAGTCGCTTTACACATTGAACCCCTATCCCGCTTCACTAACGCCTCCTTGACGACATAAACTAACTGCTGTATCTGCAAAACTGCGCTGGAAATATTGCGTCTCTGCAAATCTGTCTCAAGGATATTTGACAAAAACGAAACTGTATTATCCTCCACGCCGGAAAATTTCTCCTGCAGAACCCCGCCGCTGAGGGAGTTAAGAATCCAAATCTGTCGGAATGGGATTCTAAATCTTCGGAATGGGATTCTAAATCTCGCTCTGTGGATGGGATTCTAAATAAGCGTTGCCATTTTTTTGAGCGTATTCAAGGGCCGAAACCAATATGGAGGAATATGGAGTTGTGCCAAGGCCGTACTGGGTCACCACCCAATTCGGCGGCCATGTGAGTATACCTATCTATATATCTTTCTTATTTATTTATTTTATTAATTTTATATATTTTTGACTCTAACCATGCTTCAATTTTTATATATTTATAATTTTAACCATGTTTCAATTTTTATATATTTATGATTCTAAAAGATGATTATATTTATGATTTAAAAAATATTAATTTTATATATTTATGATTCTAAAAGATGATTATATTTATGATTTAAAAAATATTAATTTTATATATGTATGATTCTAATAATGATTCAATGATTTTTTTTTTTTTAAATAAAAATAGTTTTATATTAAACTAGATTAGTCTTTTAATCCACATGTACAATCATATTCAATTTTGGTGTACTTTCTAGAATTAATTCAATCCACATGTACAATCATATTCAATTTTGGTGTAAATTTAATTCTTATTATATTTTTATGCACAATATAACTAGAGTTCTTGAGCATTTTGGAAGTAATAGCATTTTTTCCAATGGTTTGAGAGATCCATACAGTGGCTGGTAAGAAGTTTTGATATTATAATCTATCCCTAATTTATATTTTCATTAATTATATATTTAATTACATGTGAAATTGTGGCTTGTGGAGAATATTTTAAATAAGGTTATTTGTAATGTATAATTAATATTTATGTATGTTTTTTTTTAGAATTGTAGTGTTCTCCATAACATATTAAAGAGCATTGTGGCTATTACTACTAAAGAAGGTACTAAAATTTTTATCTTTAAATTTTTTCTAGTCAATAAAAAAAAAACAAATGTATTGATTTGATGATGTATAGGTGTCCATTGTGAAGATATCATATCTTCAACTAGTGGTGATCCTGAATGGCTCAAGTGGCAACGATCAAACGAAATAAGAATATTAAGGCGATGGATTCATGACTATGAAATGTCAATGACAATGGAGCACATCATTTTCTTCTACTTGTTTTTATTTATTGTTCAAGGGAACTTATTTATATAAATGATTTGGTTGAATGGATTGTACTTTGAAGATGAAACCTAAATCTTTTCATTATCCAATTGGCATTTACTCATTATTTATATAGGTTCATTTAAATATTTCATCATGATTGAAATGTATTGATATGATATAACTAGCCACAATAATACAAATTAAATGGTTGTTACACACACATAGGCATCAATCCATAATAAGCACCAAAACACTTACTCCATGAATATACACTGCTAAAATTTAAAACAATGATAAAAGGTAACTAAGTTATATAGGTTCATTTAAATATTTCATGATGACAACATGGATGGATTGAAATGTATTGATATGATATACCTACCCACAATAATATAAATTAAATGCTTGTTACACACTTATGGACATCAATCCATAATAAGCATCAAAACACTTACTCCATGATACATTGCTAAAATAAAAAACAATGATAAAAGGTAGCTAAACTATAACAATATTTTAAACTATTGTGATTGTTATTAATTATAAAAATAATTATTATATAAGCCAAACATATGTATATATAAACATGGAGCAAGATTCTTAACCATGGAAATTTACTTAACCTATAAATAGGCTTTGTTACAATACCATGACCTCTTAATATCACAAGCCCCAAAAACCATAAATCACTTCATATGACACTTGTTCACATGGTGTTTTTCTTTTTTTTAAATACCTCTTATTAAAAGGGAAAAAATGACATACCTACTTTGGAGATAATTCTCAACCTCAAATTTCATTTGGGTATACTACTAAGAACATTCTAGAATATTCCATGGAGGCAAGACCCCTACCATCCACCTAATGATTATTGGCAATCAAATTATAGTTGTCCAAGCCCTATTCCAAAAAATACCTATAATCATGGAACAATATTTACTCACACCTCACCATGGAGATTCTTAATTTGTAAAGAGGCTTTGTTACAATACCATGACTTATTATTATCACATGTCCCAAAAACCATAACTTACTTCATATAACATATCAATTTAATCAAAAGGGAAAAAAATACCATAACTACTTTGGAGATATATAACAACCTTTGATTTTTGTATACTACTAAGAATATTCTAGAATAACAAGATTCTTAACCATCGAAATGTAACAATGTAAGACAAAAAAAAATGGAAACACATCATGAGTGCTTTCTAATCATAAATCTAATGCATGTATATAATCTAATAGTCCCTCCTTTTTTATTATTTCAAAATGTCTAAAAAGTCACGGACACATGTTTTCTCCCTCTCCAAACTTTATCAAACTCTTTTGTGATTTGATTATCAAAAGTACTTAATCTCCAACTTTGTAGTTCCAATTAACTCTGTGGGAGTCAACATAACTCCTCTATCTGTATTGTGCTTCCTCAAGCCTTATCTTACTCATATTACTTGTCCATCCATTTCTTGTATTACCTCTAGCTCTCTGAAAACTAAATCCTTTATTATGTCCGAACTAAAGGTTGGCCTTCCATAGAAAAACTCAAAACGTGTCGTTTTAATGGAACATTGATATATGTTGATGTATGCAATTCTAAAAGAGACAAAAAAATCTTCCCATAATTTGTGATGATCCATGACATACATGTGTAACATATCTTCTAAACTCTAGTTATTTTTCTTAGTATGATCATCAGTTTATGGATGATAAGTTATACTAAAATTTAGTTGTATTCCCGAAGTCTCTTGGAAACTCATCCAAAATCTACCTATAAACATTTCTCCCTTATTAGAGGTGTACAATTATGGTTTTCACTTCATACCTTTTACCTAGCTTTTATCCCATCAATTTTCCCTTAGATATTGTACTCTAATACTATAATATTATCTTAGTATCAACACCAAATTGATTCATAGTCGAAGATATAATATTCTATAGTGTTTTGTTTATTTAGAGACATAATACTCTAATTTTATTTTGTTTACTCCAATACTAATTTGGTTGGAGTTATAACAACCTATGATAGTTTAATTTTAATCATTATTATTAGTAGAAAATGAACTAGATCAATACTAGGACTATATCATGAAAATAATTGATTTTATAACTAGGAATCATATAAAATTTTAGGGGCTAATATTCGCAGGTGGGCTAATTTTCCATGGTTTTTCCAAAAAAAAGATTCGCCAATTTCCATTTTTTTATAAAAGTGATTCGCCCAAATTTTACAATATAAAATTATTTCACCTTAAAAATCGCGAACATTAGATAGAAAATATATATAATATCATTATAAATTTGAATAATTTTACAAATACATCAATAAAAATTTTATATTTTTCATATTAGTGACTAGTGAGATTCGCCAATTTTTTAAACTTCAAAATAATTTTCCATCCTTAAAATTTTCCCTGCTAGGAATCCTTCTTTGCATATCACACTCTAGGTTTCTGCTTGAGGCCATAGAGAGACTTATCTAGTTTACATACCAGAGATGAATTTTACATGTATCCATGTGGCTGCTCCATATATATTTCCTCCTTGAGATCATCGTGAAGAAATTAATTCTTCACATCCATATGATGCACCTCCTATCCTCTTGTTGCTGCAATGTAGAGAGCTAGCCGAATGGAATCCATTTTTTCCACTGGAGAAAATTTCTCACCATAGTCAACATGATGTACCTACTAAAAACCTTTTGCTACCAACCATGTCGTATATCGACTAAATTGGCCATATGCTACTTTCTTGGTTTGGTAAACCCACTTGCACCTCACAAGTTTATGATTAGAAGGTAGCAGAATGGAACTAGACCCCAAGTCTAGTTCTCAATGAGAGAGTTGTATTCCTCATCCATGGTTGCTTCCCATTCGAGATGTCCAACTGCTTCTACGTAAGTATGTGGATCAAATGCATGCATCATATAAGCATGCATGGGCATGCATGGCTCCATAGCTAAGACTGCATGTGGATCTTCCTCAAACTGAGGTATTGAGTAAGGATCATTTAGGAGACCACTCACGTTATGCCATTTTTGTGTTGAATGTGGTCGAGAATCTTCTAAACTACATGAGAAAGTATGATCTCGATGTTCAAAAACTGGTGGTCCAATAGGTGTCACAAACAAAGGATCATCTAGATCATACTTTTGATTTGAAGTATCATATGCATACTCATTAATGAGTGGTGATGGAAACTTGGCAACACGTTCATCTGGCGGTGCACACAAAATAGCTTCGTCAAACTTTACAATCCATTCAATAAAGAGCTCTTCAGTGTTGATATCAAGAAATTTGTACCTTTTGACTTCATCTTAATATCAAACAAGCATGCATGCTTTAATTTTAGGTTCCAAATCATTTCTATTCTATGTAGGAACGTGGGCCCATGCTCAAGATCCAAAAATGTGGAAATGTCTGACTTCAGGTTGCATGCCAGTCCAAGCCTCAAAAGGTCTTTTTCCAATAACATATTTATGAGGAGATATATTTTTTATGTATGTAAATTTGATCCCTTAAATTATTGTATCAAAAACTATATAAGGAGATATGTTATTCCTCCTTTGAGATATAAAAAAAATGCACGTCATATTTGTGGAGCTCTGAATTATATCTTGGCCTTATGGAGAAAATCCTTATCAAACGAGATGCATGGGTGTTGGTTTGTGGGTTTATGGAATAATATTTGAGGATTTAAATGTTTCGTTGGGGATAAGTCTCTTATTGCAGGCAATCAAGGATAAACTCATCCCCAAGCATCACAATCTCATTCCCTGCTGCAACTCTTGGCATTCTTTGAATATTCATCTATATGCTTAAATCATAAGTCATTAGCTCTGAAAGAAGATCCCTACAGTCATCACACTTTGAGCTTCACTCGACTACTATTCTTGGAAATTGTTTGGATAGTGAAGGGTGCATCTGTGTGCAAAACCTAAAGCAGTTCAAAACTTATAAATCTTAAAAATTCTATCCTACTCTGAAACAATTAATGTGACCGTATTTCATAGAATTTGAAGCCTTGTTAACATCTTGGCACACATATTATTTATCCTATGAATTTCTAGGAATATGATTTCTTCATTATCTAATAATTTTGTTGCATATCTAGTTAGAAGAAAACATAAATATTTTGGGATTCTTTGCAACCTATGCATCCTGGATTTGAAAAAAACTCTAAATAACATTGTCCATGCCACTTAATTGAATGATAATTTCTAGGAATGGTTGAGCATGTGATATGAGACTGTGCTCCTATGCATGGATGATATGATTTTAAAATCGAAGTGTGACATGTAGTAAACAATTGACCTTGTTGAATATTAATATCCTATGTGATTTACTGATTCATGGTAGCATTTCCCAATTCATACTATTCTGACACAAAGATTTTGTTGGTGAAGTTGAGTATACATATAACATAAAACTCCAGTTCGAACTTCATGCGGCATAGCGTAGGTGTGAGTTGATATAGGAGCATAAAATGCATGAGACACTTAGATTTCATTGACACGTTAAAATTTTACTAAGACATGAAGTCACAAATCTCACTCAAACCTTGGTTATCTTTGCTACTACATGGAGTTTAGCCTCAGTGACATGATTCCCAAGTAGGGTGTTTGGATATGGTAATTGGAATATTTTTATGAAAAAAATAAATTAGTTCGAATTGGAAAAGATGTAACACTTTTCATTTTATCACTATGTTCAAAAAATCAGAGGATACCAATTTGTAGTGTTGTTACCATAAAGTGGAAATTTTTAGAAGTGCATCATAAATGGATAATTTGAAGAACTCTCAATTTACTCTATGGTTTTAAGGGCTTCTGAATTCAATTTTCATCCAATTTCAATTCTAATATAAGCGTCACAATAAATGATGTGTAATGAACAACGTTAGAGCCTTTAAAGCATATTATTGTGATAGTTTGACTTGTGGCGAGTGCATTGGTGAAAAATAAATAAATTAAACACTTATGTTGTGACACTATTTTGCGATTGTTGAAGAAGTCTTTCATATCTCACTATATTAAGGATTTTGTCACTTCACAATGATTTTATCATTATTGGAATTCACTGACATGAAATTGGTTAGGAAGTTGTCATTTAGTCTTATAGTAAATGATTTTGTGCAATATTTTTCTCATCTTAAAGTGAGGACAGAGGTATAATAGTGGAACCCATTGTGTAATAGTCTAGATTTTATTATCATTCTAGCTACAACAATCTCATCAGTCTTGGAATTCACTGTAAGTTTTTATAACTTGTGTAAGGGTTTCATTGGTTGTGAGGGTTATGTCTAGACTTGTCTTGATATATATGTTGAGCAAAGCTTATGTGTCTAGAGCCATCATAGCTAAGAGGTTCCTATATATGACATAACCTTATGACATTACCCTTTCTCTATATGACGATTTTGATAACAATGCTCTTGGTATATGACAAAGAACCTTGATGAATGACAATGACTATGATCTACTTGATTGTGACTTTATTGGCAAGTGACACTTACTTTTTTGTTGTAATATGTATGTTAAGACTATTAAGCAGCTAAAATAAGGACACTACTAAAGTATAATAATTATTCAAAGTTGTGACAACACCTAGGGTTTGACAGTGGTAGTCACACAAGTATGTGACACCAATACTCTTAACATCATAAGAGCTCAAGAAGAGGCATATTT
The DNA here is from genome assembly GCA_034641835.2 of Pinus albicaulis. Lineage (NCBI taxonomy): Eukaryota > Viridiplantae > Streptophyta > Pinopsida > Pinales > Pinaceae > Pinus > Pinus albicaulis. Next base: position 931,215,691 of record CM076584.1, read on the forward strand.
ATGATAGCGTATTTGGAATATTTTTTTTTCCAAGCAGAGTTTGATTATTTCACTGATATTAGGGCTTGATTTGCATAAAATAAAAGTCATATTACATTTTAGTTTCTTTTTTATTGATTTTTTTAGTGCAGGGGATCCAATCTAAAAATATATGAAACTTCATTCGTTAGTTGATCAATGTGGTAGGGTGGTTCAAGGAATGAGAGCAGAGTCTCCTTCGAGTCTCCTTCAGGTTGGATCCTAAGAACAATTTAGGGTGGTCAGGTGGTGCTAGGGAAAGTTCTAGTATGCACAGGATGTTGGAGCATTTGTACACTTGCAGCTAGTAAACATGGTGTTGGAGCATCCTTCACGTCGGAGCTTGCAAAACAAGGTGTTACAGCGTACTCCCAATTGTAGTTAGTAAAGAAGGTGTTGGAGTGTCCTTCAAGGTGAAGCTTATAAATATGGGGGTTGTAGCCTCCTTCAGTTGGAGCTAAAAACTTGATGTAAATATTTTGCAGACAAATATTAAGAAGTGTTCACTAGTTTTTTTCCTAGAGGGGTTTCCACCTAAAAATATTTGTGTCTACTATTTTTATTGCTATGCATTGTTAAATGGTGTTGATTAATGTTTATATTTAACTTATTATAATAAAAATTAATGATATATGAAGTTAAAAATATACTCATTGATAAGAAATATTGATTCACCCCCCTCTCAGTATTTCCAACAATTGGAATCAAAGCAAGTTCCTTCAGTAGCAGCTTGTAGAGATGGGAAAATAAAGAAAGATTCCAAGAATTCAAAGGAAGCAAAGGAAGTTCCAACTATTGAAATAGTTTCATATCCTATTATCATTGATGAAGAGAAATAGGTTGATCCAATTCCTATATTTAGTGAATTAAATTTTGTAATTCGGAAAGGTAGAATGGAAGATTTTTTGCAAACTTGTGGATATGATGTATGAAAATCTACTGTTTCGGGAGAAACATCTACTTACGAATCTAGAAGGTACAATACAAAATCCATGAATTTCATTCTTAGTACTATATTAGACACTGTAAAATCCAAAGTTGATCGATGCTCATTAGCTAGAAGTATTTGGAATAATCTCCATGACCTCTACTCAGAAAGAGGTACACGTCAAGACAAAAATATTAGTCATGATTATGATTCAAATAAAGAGGATTCTGAGGTTGAAGAATCTGACAACGATCAAGAGAAAAAAGGATTTGTTGACATGGAAGAAAAATTTCTCAGCACCTTATGTAATCCCAATAAAGAAATAAAGCGAAAGAAAAAAAGCACTTGAGGGTGAAGTTTTCTTTCTAATACATCAAGTGTAGGATGCTAAAAAGAAATTAGGAGAATTTTTTGATAAGCACAAGGCACAAATTAGTCAAAAAAAAAAGTAACTTGATGTAGCTCTTACTAAAATCAACAGGCTCAAGGAAGGGAAAACATAACATTTGTAGGATATTAAAAAGAAGTTTCATATCATTAATGAGAAATATAAAGAAATAGCTTAGTTTAAAATGAAGGAAAAAGAAGCAAGTAGAACTCCATGTGATGAAAGCATAAGCTCCAAGTCCATTGAGAGCAAGATTGATGAGAAAACTAATAGAAAGATCCCTCAAAGACCAAATCTAAATGAAGGAAAAAATAAGGATACAAGTGTTGTTTCTCTAAGAAGTAACCAATGAAAGGTTTCACCTCGTCCAAAGAAGGATGACTACAAAAGATCATCAAGTTAGGACATCTCATCCATGCACACTAACATGTTTAATGGATATTGATTTCCATGGTCTAACTTTGGGAATATGGCTAGGGATTGAATAATGTATGATAGGGGTAACTATAAAAGGCATTATCAAAACCCTAGAAGCAGGTTTGTTAAATCACCAGACAAATTTCAAACAAACTTTTTCAACAAAAAATACATGTCACTAGCTCAATCATTCAGGGCCAACATTGAATGTTACAAATTTCATAACAATGGGCACATAGCTCGTGATTTCATGGTCAAGATGGAATCCTTCAGCCCTAACATCAAGCACTAGAGGGTTTGGAGAAGAAATTAAAAGGAAGAAGATCAAGTAAATGAAAAGTTTTTTCAATCATGATTTTAAGTTGTAAAAGATAAATGTCATGATGAATCAATAGGTAAATTAGACAATGACAAGATTTATGATGATCCAGCTGAAGAGTTGATTCATACCTTAATACGAAAATCCAACATGATGACTCTATTTACTGTGAATTATGAAGAGGGGGAGTATTATAGAAATGATTGTACTTTTGAAGATCTATCATTGACAGGTTGACAGGTGGCAAATGCGAAGTAGACGTCAGAATTATGGGCAGACTAGTCAAGTTGAAGAGTAGTAGGTTTGGAGAGTAGGATTTCTCAATAGTGGCAAGTCCTGAAATGCATTTTATTACAAGAGAGAGAGGAATTTTGTCGAGGAGAGAAATGATATGTTACGGGTAAAGAGAAGCAAGAATCTTGTTAGTGACAGTAACCCTTTTTCATTGATGTCAAAAGGGGAGAGAAACCAAAAGAGAAGATTGAATTATGAAGTCAGGGGGGAGAAATGAACACATGGGGAATATGTATTGCCATCAATGAAAAAGGGGGAGATTGTTGAATGGTGTTGCCATTAATGTCACAATTTGTTATTGAATGCTCTTAATATTTGTATGGGTTGCATGGGTTGGAAGCTCCAATGGAAAGATGTTTGGAACCCTAGTATACGCACATTTGTTGAGGTTTTTTATCTAAATATCATCTTGATTAGATTCTTCTCATCAAGCTGATTCTGGTTGTATGTTGCATACCACCAAAGCCTTCACGGTTTGGGAGTTGTTCCTATTTGAATATGAAGCACCCAATTTGTGGGAAAAAACCGCAAACCCTGATGTTGCGGTGACCTATCTTTGGCTAAATATCGAGAGGACTTTAAGTCATGAGGTCCTTGTCATAAATTAAATTAAAACACAATCATGGGAAAATCCCCTTGAGGATGATTTCTATATCAAATTGAAAATTGAAAATTGGGGTTTTTGGGCTTCAAAGAAATTTTAAAATTTAATTTCATTCTATTTACCTCCTAATATATGAATCAAATCCTTCAATTTTTTTATAAAAAACTATATAAGCAGATATGTTATCCCTCCTTTGAGATATAAAAAAACGCACATAATTTTTGTGGAGCTCCGAATTATATCTCAGCCCTCTGGATAAAATGCTTATCAAACGAGACGCATAGGTGTTGGTTTGTGGGTTTATGGCATAATATCTTTCGATTAAAGGGTTTCATTGGGGATAAGTCTCTTATTGTATGTGATCAAGGATAAACTCAACCGCAAGCGGCCTAGTCTCCTTCTCTACTGCAACTCTCGGCCTTCTTTGGAGCATTATCTCTGTGTATGAATGATCAGTCACTATCTCTGAAGGAATATCCCTGCAGTCATCAAACTTTGAGCTTCGCTAGACTACTATTCTTGGTAATTTTGTGGACAGTAAAGGCGTCTCTGTGCAAAACTTGAAACAGTTCAAGACATTTTAATCTTGAAACTTTCGGCCTACTCTGAAACAATTATTGAGACTGTATTGCATAGAATCTTTGGCCTTGTTAACATCTTGGCACACATATTATTTCTCTTATGCATTTCTAGGCATATGATTCCTTGATTATATGAGCAGTCTGTTGCATATCTAGTCAGAAGATAGCTTAAATATTTTGGGACTTTGCGGCTTATGTGTTGAGATTTTCTGTTTTCAATAAAATAGGCAAAATCTCAGTAGATGACAACAATAGGAATTAGTTCCTAGATTAGCTCCAGTTTGTTGGGAGGGAGTTAATGCATCCTAAATTTGATGTGAGAGGATTTATGAGGCAATTAGATTCTCTTTGCTATATAACAGGTATCCATACGGATGGTTTGAGTGTGTGAGAGAGTTTGTAATCTCCTGTTTGATAATAAAGATTGCCGATGCCTATGTTGTGTGGACGTAGCCCAGATTGGTTGGGTGAACCACGTTAAACCTCTGTGTCTTATGTGCTTGATTTATTTGCTGAGTATTTTGTTGAATCTGTTGTGCTTCTGATCTCCAACAAGTGGTATCAGAGCAATGTTGGAGTGCTGATGCGCAGAATTGTTGGTGCGTGATTTAACTGCTGTCCAACAGAACTGTTGCGTGGAGAGGAGCGCATGATTGCTGGTTTATTCGTTGAAGTGAAGCTGCATATTGTTGTGCGTGGAGGATTGCTGCGTGGTTGGGGGCGATAGTCATCCAATACCTGCGTGCTGGTGTGGTGCGGATAGTCCATTCGCTGCTGGTGCGTGTTGCTGCGGAAGGGGCGTATGACTATGCGTGGAGGATGGTGACATTGCGCTGGCCGAGTTGAAATCATGTCCGCTTGCGTGGAGGTGTTATTGATTGTTGGTGCTGGTGGAGGTCTGCGTGGAGGTCGTTTACCAAAACTGCGTGGAGTGATAAAACACAATCGTTGAACCTATTACAATATCGAACGGTGCTGAGTACAGTTAGAAGCCGCTGCCTGTTCATAAAATGCCGTGGACTGTTCTCCGTCTGCCGTGAGCTTCAATGCGTGGACTGTTGAACATGTTTATTCAAATTCCGTGAGGTGAAAATCAATATTTTCTTTGGAACGATTTCAAATGGGTATCAAGGTCAAATCGTATGCCATTTTGAAAGTGTTTTATTGAATCGATTTGGAGTTTGTAAAAAATTCGATTTGTTTTATTACAAATCGCTTTGTATTTTGTTTTTTTTAAGTGCCATTTTGTTTCTTTTAAAAACAATATGCAAATCGATTTATATGAAGTGCCATATATATATATATGCAAATCGATATACATAATCGATGTGGGGCATAAGGTTTGGTAAATCGATTTGAGTGGTGGTAGTTTGAGAGATTTCTAATATGTTAGAAATTGATTTGAATATTGAATTACCATTTGCATATGGTATGAAGTGAAAGGCACTTTAAAAGTGAAGGGTATATATTTTTTTTTAAAGGGCATTTTTTTTATTAAAAAGGGCATTCTTTATTTAAAAGTTGGATTTGGAGATTGTTTGTTTTTAACAAGATGGCGAAAACTCAAAGTGCCCGTTTTGAAATTGAGAAGTTTAATGGCAAGAATAATTTTGAGATCTGGAAGGTTAAGATGCACGATCTGCTGATTCAACAAGGCGTGGCGAAAGCGCTGTTGGGGAAAAGCAAAAAGCCTTCTTCCTTGACGGAGGATGAATGGGATGAGTTGGATGACAGAGCTCTGAGCGCAATTCGGTTATGTCTGGCGGATGACGTTATGTTCAACATTGTGTCAGAGAAGACCGCCGCAGGCTTGTGGTCGAAGCTTGAGAAGCTCTACATGACGAAATCCTTGACAAATCGGATTCTCCTGAAGCGACAGCTTTATGGTTTGCGAATGAAGGAAGGTACCTCGATTACTGACCATCTGAATGTTTTCAATACTCTATTGGTACAATTACAAAGTCTAGATGTAAAATTTGATTCAGAGGATAAGGCAATAACTCTATTGTGTTCATTGCCTGAATCGTGGGATCACTTTGTTACTTCCATAAGCTTTAGTACTGCAGACATCCTTGAATTTGATGATGTCGTTGGAGCTTTGTTGTCCGAGGAGACAAGGACGAGGTCGAATGCTGACACCTCTACATCAGAGGCAATGATGGCTAGAGGTCGTTCTAGAGAAAGACACTCTGGTAAGCACAGCGACTCGCGTTCAAAATCGAAAGTGAAGAAGAGCAAAGTAAAGTGCTGGTTTTGTGGCAAATCGGGGCATTTGAAGAAGGACTGTTGGAAGAGACAGCAAACAGAGAAGAAAGGAGATTCTTCGACAGAGAAGAAGGAGGCAAATGCGACAGATACAGGTTCGACATCTGGTTCAGGTATGAGTGATGAAGTATTATCAGTTAATGTGTCAAATCATGGTCAACATTGGTTGTTAGATTCCGGTGCATCAAACCACATGTGTATCCGTAAAGAATGGTTTAAGGAATATAAATCAATTAATGATGGAGTTGTGTACATGGGTAATGATGTAACATGTAATATTGTGGGGATTGGGAGCATACAACTACAAATGTTTGATGGGACAACTAGAATATTAACTGATGTGAGGCATGTACCAGATTTAAGAAAAAAATTGATTTCATTAGGAGCACTTGATTCAAATGGATATAAAACCGTAATTCAAGGTGGAGTAATGAAAATTTACAAAGGCATTTTACTAGTTATGAAAGCTAAGAAAGTAGAAAATCTATTTCAGTTAGAAGGAGGTACAGGGTCAGATTTTGTGTCTACTGTGTCTGAACATGACAGTAGTTCCATTCACTTATGGCATCAAAGATTGGGGCATATGAGTGAAAGAGGGTTGAAAATTTTGGCTGATCGCAAGTTACTTCCAAATCTGAAGTCTGGAAAGTTAGATTTCTGTAAGCATTGTCTGTTTGGCAAACAAAGTAAGCAAAAGTTTAAAACAGGCAAACATACTAGTAAAGGCATACTTGATTATATCCATTCAGATGTTTGGGGACCAGCCCCTACAACCTCATATGGTGGTTCGTCTTATTTTGTATCATTTATTGATGACTTTTCTAGGAAAGTGTGGGTCTACATGTTGAAAAGGAAGTCTGATGTTTTTACAGTTTTCAAGCAGTTTAGAGCATTGGTAGAAAACATCACTGGTAGAACTATAAAATGTTTAAGAACTGAAAATGGTGGTGAGTTTACTTCCAAGGAGTTTGAAAACTATTGCAAGGATGCAGGGATCGAGAGACATAAGACCACTGTTTATACTCCTCAGCAAAATGGAGTTGCTGAACGCATGAATAAGACTCTTTTGGAGAGAGCAAGGAGTATGCTTAGTAACGCCGGTTTGCAAAAGGAATTGTGGACAGAAGCGGTGGCTACATCTTGTTATGTGATAAACCGATCTCCATCGACAGTGATAAACTGCAAGATTCCGCAAGAGGTATGGAAAGGACATCCTTGTGATTATTCTAAACTCAGAGTGTTTGGTTGTGATGCATATGCTCTAGTGCCTAAACATCAGCGAACTAAATTAGATCCAAAATCAAAAAGGTATATCTTTGTTGGGTATGGTGATGGAACAAAGGGATTTAGATTGTGGGATCGTACTACCCGCAAAATCATCATCAACAGAGATGTAAAGTTTAATGAATCCTCTCTTGTACAGTTAGATGTAGATAGTAAATTGAAACAAGATGATGTATCTGACTTTCAGCACATTCATTTTGATAGCATTTCTAATGATAGTCATGATGACCATAGTTCAGATACTAGTCATGAACAGGTTTCAGAATCAGAACATGAACAGGGTTCAGGTTTAGATCATGAACAGGTCTCAGATACTGGTCGGCAAGAAGTTCCTACAGGTGGTAGTCAGCCAATCGAGGAAGCACCAGAAACATCCTTAAGGAGGTCGACAAGAATCAAACGGCCACCAAGAAGGTATGATGATTATGTTACTTCAGTTGCTTTGACCGCTAACGATGATGAACCTCTGTGCTATCAGGAAGCTATAGAAGGTTCGAAAAGTGATAAGTGGAAAGCAGCCATGAAGGAAGAAATGATGGCCTTAAGTAAGAATAGCACATGGGATCTGGTTGAGCTTCCGAAAGACAGGAAAACTGTGGGGTGTAAATGGGTTTTCAAGCTGAAACGGGGTGTGAATGATACGGAAGACAGGTACAAAGCGCGACTGGTTGCAAAAGGGTTTTCTCAGAAAGCCGGTATTGACTTTCATGAGATTTTTTCACCAGTGGTTAAAATTGTTTCAATTAGAATTGTGTTAGCATTAGTGGCTTTGCTTGATTTAGAGTTACAGCAACTAGATGTTAAGACTGCATTTCTACATGGAGACTTAGATGAGGAAATATATATGGAACAACCGGAAGGGTTTGTTCAGCATCGCAATGAGAAATTTGTCTGTAGGCTCAAGAAGTCATTGTATGGTCTGAAGCAGTCGCCTCGACAATGGTACAAGAAATTTGATTCTTTCATGTTGAGTCAGAAATATATAAGAAGTGAATATGATCATTGTGTTTACTTTAAGCAGTTAAGTAATGGCATGTTCATTATCTTAGTGTTTTATGTTGACGATATGCTTTTAGCAAGAAAAAGCATTGAAGAAATCAACAGGTTGAAGACTCAGATGGCAAGGGCATTTGATATGAAAGATCTAGGAGCAGCAAGACAGATTTTGGGCATGGAGATTTTTAGAGACAGGAGTAATGGTAAGCTGTGGCTATCACAACAGAAGTATGTTGAGAAGATACTTTTGAGATTTGGTATGAATAATGTGAAGCCTGTGTCAGTCCCTTTCGCTTCCCATTTCAAGCTTTCTTCAGGTTTATGTCCTAATACAGATGAAGAAAAGGATTATATGTCTCGAATTCCATATGCCAATGTAGTAGGATGTTTGATGTATGCGATGGTTTGTACTCGACCAGATATTTCACATGTAGTTGGAGTTGTCAGCAGGTACATGGAAAATCCGGGTAAAGAACACTGGTCAGCAGTGAAATGGGTGCTTCGGTACTTGAGAGGCACAAGTAGTTATTGTATCACTTACAATAAGAGTAGTGAATTTTTTTGCGGATATGTTGATTCCGATTTTGCAGGTGATTTGGATAAGAGAAGGTCAACTTCAGGGTACGTCTTTACTCTTGCAGGTGGAGCTATCAGCTGGATGTCAAAGCTACAGAACATTGTTGCTTTATCCACTACTGAAGCAGAATACATTGCTGCTTCTCATGCTTGCAAAGAAGCGATTTGGTTGAAAGGTTTGTTTGGTGAATTGGGTAGGTTGCAGGACAACATCAAGTTATTTTGTGACAGTCAAAGTGCAATACATTTGGCTAAGAATCCGTCCTATCATATTAAATCAAAGCATATACCGATCAAGTACCATTTTGTAAGACAGGTTATCACTGAAAGGGGAGTCTCTCTTGAAAAGGTGCATACAAAGGAGAATTGTGCAGACATGTTCACGAAACCAGTTTTGTTAGAGAAGCTACGCTGGTGTTTGGCTTCTCTTGGCATGCAGAAGAGATAAAATAATAATAACATGGCATCAGGCTAATTGTTGTCAAGGTGGAGATTGTTGAGATTTTCTGTTTTCAATAAAATAGGCAAAATCTCAGTAGATGACAACAATAGGAATTAGTTCCTAGATTAGCTCCAGTTTGTTGGGAGGGAGTTAATGCATCCTAAATTTCATGTGAGAGGATTTATGAGGCAGTTAGATTCTCTTTTGCTATATAACGGGTATCCACAGGATTGGTTTAAGTGTGTGAGAGAGTTTGTAATCTCCTGTTTGATAATAAAGATTGCCGATGCCTATGTTGTGTGGACGTAGCCCAGATTGGTTGGGTGAACCACGTTAAACCTCTGTGTCTTATGTGCTTGATTTATTTGCTGAGTATTTTGTTGAATCTGCTGTGCTTCTGATCTCCAACATTATGCATCTTGGATTTGAAAATTCTCTAAAAGCACATTGTCCCTACGACTTCCAATTCAAGGAATGGTTGAGCAGGTGATATGAGACTGTGCCCCTATGCATGGATGATATGATTTTAAAATCGAATTGCGATGTGTCATAAATAATCGACATTATTGAGTATTAATATCATATGTGATTTCCTGATTCACGGTGAAATTTCCCTACTCATACTATTCTGATGCAAAGAGTTTGCTGGTGAATTCAAGCATGCATATAACATAAAACCCCAGTTCAAACTTTATGTGGCATAGGGAAAATTTGAATTAATTTAAGGAGAATAAACTACATGATACACATAGATTGTGTTTCACGTTAGAATTATACTAAGATGTGAAGCCACGGGTCTCACTCAAACCTTGGTTATCTTTGTTGCAACATGGAGATTATCCTCAGTGAATTGATTCCCAAGCAGGGCATTTGGATATGTTAAGTAGACTCTTATTATAAGAAAAATATATTGGTTCAAATTGGAAAACCAATTTGTATCGTTATTGCCATAAAGTGGCAATTTGTAGAAGTGGATCATAAATAATTTGTAGAATTCCCAATTTACTATATGGATTTGACGGTTTTTGAACTCAATTTTGGTTCAACTTCAATTCCAAGAGAAGCGTCACAATCAGAGGTTTGTAATGAAAAATCGTAGAGCCTTTAAGGTATATTATTGTGAGAGTTAGACTCATGGCGCTAGTGCGTTGGTGCAAAGACAGAAATTAAACACTTATGTTGTGGCACTATTTTGCAATTGTTGAAGAAGTATTTCATATATTACTATAGTATGGATTTTTTCACTTCACAATAGTCTTATCATTATTCGAATTCAGTGACATCAAATTGATAAAGAAACAATCATTCAGTCTTACACTAAAGAAATTTTCGCAACAGTAATGTCATCTTACAATGAGGACAGAGGTATAGTAGTGGCATTCCTTATGTAACAATAAATATTTTATTATCACTCTAGCTACAATAGGCTCATCATTCTTAGCATTCAGTGTAAGGTTTAATTATCACTTGTGTAATGTTTTCATTAGTTGTAAGGGTTCAATGTAGACTTGCCTTGATATACATGTTGAGCCGAGGTTATGTGTCGAGGGCCATAATAGTTGAGAGGTTCCTATATATGACATAACCTTATGAAAATTTCCTTAGTCTCCATGATTTTTTTTTAAATTCTCTTGGTATATGATAAAGAACCTTGACGAATGACATTGGTTGTGATCTACTTGACTGTGACCTTGTTGGAAAGTGACACTTACTTTGTTGCTTTGATATGTATGTTAAGTCTATTGAGTAGCTAATCTTAGAACATTACTGAAGTGTATGAGTCACTGTTGTGACATTGTGTAGGGTTTGATAGTGGTAGTGACCAAGTATGTGACACCAATACTATCGACATCAGAAGAAGTTGAGCAGAGGCATATTTATGACATGGTATTTGGCCAATTGTTTTCTCCATCCATAGTTTCGTGATTTGATTGATGTTAGGGCTTGATGTGCAAAAAATAAAAGGCATATTATATTGTAGTTTCTTTTGTATTGATTACTAAGTGCAGGTGGATCCATTCTAAAAATATATGAAACGTGGTTTGTCGAATGATCAGGGTGGCAGGGAGCGCGAGGTGGGAGATTGTAGTCTCCATCAAGTTAGAGCTTGAGAACACTTTAGGGTGGCATGATGGTGCTAGGGTAGGTTGGAGCCTACACATGGCATAAGAGTTTTCGTCCAGGTGCAAGTGGTAAATAGAGTGTTGAAGCATCATTTAGGTTAGAGCCTCTAAATCGAGGCATTAGAGTGTCCTCTCAATTTCAGTTGGTAAACAAGGCATTGACCATCCTTCAAGGTGAAGCTTATAAATTAGGGGATTGGAGCCTACTTCATTTGGATCTGAAAGATTTATGTAAATATTTTGAAGACAAATATTATAAGTGTTTTGTGGTTTTTGTCTCGGAGGGGTTTCCACCTAAAAATATATGTGTTTATTGTATTTATTGTTATACATTGTTGAATGGTGTTGATGAATGCTTATTTTTATATGATGATAATAAAAATTAGCTATCTATGAAGTTAAAAATATACTAATTGATAAGAAATACCAATTCACCCCCCTCTCAGTATTTCCAACTCAGATAATATATCAAATAAGATTTTCATTATTTTTTTTGTGAATTTAAATTGTATTGCCTCAGAATGTCATCATACACCAACAAAAATATCATTTTTCATGCAACTTCCAGTCTCAATATTAATTTAGGGAAACCATATCTATTGATGGTTGACCATAGTTCATATAATTCAATGTAAAACATACTAACACTAATCAAATATTGACATCTACCACAAATTGGACAACATAAAGGAAGAAAACAATTGCCAAGAGGCATAGCATATCATCAAGAGATTGAAGAAGTGACAAGGGCCAAGACTTAAGAACTTATTTCCACTGGAGAAGGAGGTTTTATATCACAATGAAGATGAATTTCAAGGTGATAAAACAAGCATTCAAGTTAGCAAGACAAGTGTATTGGTAACATCGCACCCACTTGATTTCATTCAAAGAATTTATTATATCATTGTGGTCTTCATGTTTATCCATCAAGACACTCCCCATAAGTGTTTTCATCTATCAATGAAGGGTGATGGAATTCATTTATTTTATTTTTCTTCTTCTAGTATGGCCAGATTTAGGAACCCAATTGGTAACCTTTACTTGAATTTATGAATCAAAACAAGCTGTGAGTGGCTAGTGGTTAAAGCTTTGACTTGGAAAATGTCCTCACAAATTTCAAGGGATGTGGAAAAATGGAACATGGATGCAACATCTTGAGCTTGAGCTTGGGCATGCAACCCAACTTAAGGAACCCATCCCCAACCCACAAATGGCTATGCATTCGCTCTTAGGGCATACTACACCAAAATAAAAATATTCAAACAAGGTTTTTTACCCATGACACCCAAGGACTCAAAATATTGAGACTGAAAATTACATAAAAAGGAAAAAATAAGGGGGTTCTAGGTTTCCAAGGAAAAATATTCCAATAGAAAAAGGAGGATGAATGCAAAGAAATTAAAGATGAAAGACTCATAATAGGGTCTAATTCTTTCCAAAAGACACCATAATTCAGGCCACTTCCCAACTTAGTTGAGCTAAAAAAAAACCAATTGAACATCCACCAGATAGAATCAAAACTAGAGAAAGAATGTATGAACCAGAAGAATAGGCTACCAAGAACCAAGATTTAGAAACAGTTATAAATCAGTGGAGCATGTGTTTTGTCTAGGTAACAGGGACATTGTTGTCAAGCAGTAGAACTGATAAATCATGGGGTACCAATGCACTAGGAATTAAGGGAGTGTGCAAAGCATTCAATGGTTCAAGCCTATGGTTATCAACACCAAGTCACGAGGAGACTCAATTCTAGTTCAAGTTCTAAGGCTAAAATATTTATGGTTTAGGAGCTCAAACAATAAAGTCGTTAAAATAAAAGGTGTCTAAATCAGGGACAAATCTTAAAGTTCATGGGTATAAAACAAAGACAAAATGACATGAAAATGAAGTGCACTCTCATGCAATGTGTGAGTTCTAATGGAGTTGCAGTGTAATATTGTACTAGAAAAGATAAGTAGTGGGCGTTTGTCGAATATTAAGAGAAGGATTTGCACTACAAAATGTAGATATTAGACCTTTGTTGAGGAGAAGAGATGTAGAGAAAAGACTAGAACATTTATGCATATTGAGCTCAGATTTGAGCCAAAGTGTTGTATATATTTGGTGGAAGATAAAGTGGATCAAAGAACCAGAGAAGCAAATTTTGTTGTCAAGAAAGATAAGAGAGAGAACACGCATCTAAAATTAAATATTGCTATATGAGTGAAATTTAAATGAAGATCCATTGGATCTAATTTAGAAATTGTATGAAAGAGGATTTGAGTGGAAAAGCAAGTTGGTGCCTATAAATATTAAGGGATTGGTGTCTCCTTTAATTTGGTGCTTATAAATATTAAATGATTTGTGTCTCCTTCATGTTGGTTCCTATAAAAATTAGGGGATCGGTGTCTCCTTCAAGTTGATGGCTATAAATATTATGGGATTTGTGTCTCCTTCAAGTTGGTTCTTGCAAATATCACGGAGATTGGTATCTTTAACAGTTTGGTGCTTGAAAATAAATTTGGAATGGTGTCTCCTATAAGTTGGTGCCTACAAAGACTGATGTAAATTTAATTTGGTGTTGCGAAGACAATTTACAACTTACAATGGTATGCATATTAGCCAAAATAAAATAAAAAATATGTAGCTCAGTATAGAAAATGATGCATACTTTGTTGTATGAACAAGTCCAACAATAGATATTAAGGTTTAAATCATCCCTTACCTACATCTAATTGACCTTAGGAAAGTATTTCCATGGATTTGTGGGTGATTTTTTAACAAACAAGAAGGGATGTGACTATCTATTCATGGTAGTTGACAAATTTAGTAAGATGTTGATTCTTATGCCTTGTTACAAAATAATCAAAAGACAAGAGAAAAAAAACATATTCTTTGGACAGATTTTGGTGCACTTTAGGATACCAAGGAGCTATGTGAAAATATGGAAACCAATTGAAGAGATATGTAACATTCCTTCCATAAATAAAGGGGTGGATCGAGGTAGTTGACAAGAAAATGATTTATATTTTAAGTTGTTACAAATAAAATCATCAAAAGACTTGAAATTAAGATATAATGTATATTCAACACACTTATAATAGAGTAACCTATGTCTCTATTGGCAAGGCTTCTCAAAACTTGATTTGTGTATTTTTTTCCTTCACCCTTGGATGTTGTATATGGACAACAAAGAGGAGTGAGAGAATACATCACAAGTGAAGTACTGGAAGCAACAAAAATTGTTGAACTATTAGAAAAGTCCATTTTTTAGTACATGAGACATTTAAGAAGTCACAAGAGGGGTATAGGTCTTAACATGATCAACAAAAAATAAAGAAAACATTCAATCTAGTTGAGAGAGTTTAATTGCAATTGAACAAAGAAAGGAAACAAGGTCCTAGTAAGGATATCAAGGGTCTATAGTGTGGTCTTTTCTACGTATTGGATAAGGTGAGGGGTAATGCATATAAACTTAATCTGCCACTATATATGTGTATTTTCTTAGTAGTGAATGTGGAAAATATGAACTACTACGATCCTTCCATGTTTTATTAGGGAACTAAGAGTAGGTATTGTGTATTATAGAATACTTATCATGAGAAACTTAGGGAGAGATAGTGGAAGATACAATTTTATAGAGGAATCCTTCCATAACTATTGAGCAAGGGAAACATGACCTCTAGTAAATTAGGTTCAAAGGAAAACTTCTAGGGAAGGAAATATGGTATTCTAGGAGGAAGACATAGAAAATTTATTGACCTCATTTAGTAACAAATTTTAGGGACCAAAAGCCTCCTTAAATGGGAAGGTATGATATGGAATGGATTATTATATACTTTTCACGTGTCTTGATACTTTATTGAAAGAAAAATTGGATTAATTGGCTTATAAAATCCATTTCAGTGGCAGCTCATAGTTTTGAGATTTGGGATTTAGAGCCTTTCAAAGCCATTTTGAAGCATAAAATGACACATTTTGGCATCAATTATTTTTAGCATAACTCCTAACCCTTCACATTTTTCTACACATTCAGAACTTTCTAATTGTGCAAAACAAACCTCAATTAGAGTTTGTATGTGGAATTTTTTCCACACAAGTTAACCTACCTTATTGACCACCATTGTATTGTGTGGTTTCCACATCATCTCATATTATTCACATGTGGGATTTCAAGAATATTTTAGAAAGTTAAAATCTGTAATTCTAATTTAGGTTTGAGGCATGCAAAAACCCTAACCCTAGAAGGCTATTAAACTATGCTAAATATTTTGTCTCTAGAATGTGAGGCATATGCCCTAGTATCTTTTCTTCATTTTTGAAAATGAAAATTCAAAGAAATGGGTACTCACTATGAAGTGTCTTTTACATTGTGCCTTGAATGGTTTTTATAGAATATTTTTGATCCTTTATTATATAAATCGAGAATGGACCATTATGTAGTTTGTTTTCTATCTTGGTACATTTTGAGAGGAAAAATTGGAGGAATTAGTTTGCAGGTCCTATTTTGGAGATTTAGGGTCTAGAACCTTCTAGATCCATTTTGAGGCATCAAATGATGTATTTTTTGTGTCAAAGTTTTTATTGTATAGTTGACAACTCCATGAAATTGTTCTACACATAAAGAGTTTTGCAACAGTGCAAAAATGACCTCAGTTTTCATGTGGAAGTTATGTCTCCTGAATTTTTACCATCTCGTTGACCACTATGTTAACAAATGGATGTAAAATTATATAATGATCCATTTCAAATCATTGGGCCATGAAACCCATACGTGTTGCAATATATATTTCAAATTAAATCCATAGTACATGTTTAGGGATAATAATCCTATTTTGGGGTATATATCATGGTCCAAGGCCTCGTGCATCACATTTGGGGTGGAAAGTAATTATTTACAAGTTAAAACTTTGGTTTTGAGCCTCTAAGCATGGTATATATCTCTAAAATAATTTCCTTCAGTAGACCTACTCCTTAAAATGGAAGCCATAATTTTATTGTAGATGAAACATTCATTTTTTAGGGCCTATACCGTGGTTTAGACCCCATTCATGAACTATAATCCTAAGAGGAATGATTATGCATATTATATGGTCTTTGACCTAAAACTTGGCTTGGACCAATAGACTCATCCTTCTTATGTCTAGTACTTGATATTTAGGTCATTTTCCATTTATTATGGAAAAAAAATCGTTTAATAGGGATTATATCACGGTTTAAGTGCTTGTTGATGGGGTACAATCCAAAAAAAATTACTTACGAATAAAACTCTAAATTTTTAGTCTTAAACAATGGCATAGGCTAGTAGACACATCCCTCTAAAACCTAGTCAAATCAATTGATTCCATATTCATCTCATACACATATTAGTTGTTATTCCTTTTTGTAGGACCTTTTTCATGACATGTTCCTTGTGGTTGGTGTATGCACCTAAAAATTTTATGCTTAAAGGTAAATCCCTTTTTAATATATTATAATTATATATTATATATATATTAATATGTAGAAATAGTTACATATTTAAACACATATATCTTTTCTAAAATTTTATTCTTTATAAAATAAAAATAGTTAATTATATTGAGGTAAAATACTATTACTTGTATGGAAACTTTCAAAAATACAATTTATCCCCAAGCTCAAATATGTGGGGAATTGGTTCACATCTTTCTAGAACCATGTAGAGGTTCATTTTCACCAAAGTGAGAAAAGTGTAATTTTAGAAATATACCATACATTAAAAAAAAAACCGAATACATGCCTATTGATTAAGAATGGATCATTATATTTTTTTCATTCATCTTGATTGTAGAAAAGGTGAAGGAATCAACTCACAACACCATTTGTATCGACTTGATCCAGTTTGGCAAATTCAGGTCTAAAATATTCCTATCGCATATTGAGGCATCAAATGATTTTTTTGGGGTAAAAATTTGTCAATTAAATGCAAAACAAATTGCTATGCTACACACAAATAGCTTTCCAACAACCCAAAAATCACCTCAATCGGAGTTTGTATGAAAAATTTATGCCACTCATAAGTTTGTGCTCCTATTTTGACCACCATAATTCGAGAGGATGCCATGTCAGCATCCATTATTTATGGAAAAGGGGTTGGCCACATGATCATGATGAAGAAGAGTCTAGAAGAATAACATTGTATGTCTGACTAAGAGTTGGAGTCAAACCTAACCATTAGTATTCTGTTGGGTTGTGTTATAACCGGGCCGCTAGGAGGAAAAATGGGTTCCATTCTATAGAGGTGCATTTTCTTCCATAGATAAATAAGTAGCCAAGAGTGGATAGGGAGAGAGAAAACAGGGAATATTTGTGCATTGTAGCAACCCATGGGCTACATGACTCACTTCTTTGTACTTGCATCCATTTATTTGTGATGCAGGCGCATTCTTCAAAGTTTATAAGACCTAAGAGTCTTATCACACATTTACTAAAGGGAGTGGGTTCCCTTAATTTTTATTTTTATTTTCCTAAGTTTAGTTTGAGTTCTAAAGAGATTTAAATGTAATTTGATTCATGAATAATATCTCTTGAGTTGTAGAGATCTTAGGGATGAGTAAGTAATCCTAGGATGAGTGAGGATTTTAGGGATCTAGAGATCTAATATAGGGTTTTGGTTGAGTAAAGAATGGAATTGAGAGAAGCTTTAGGAAATATTGAGAGATTGTTGGATCTGATCTGAAATTAGTTCATGATTCCTTTTTTGTATATATTGGTAAGCATTTTGAAACATAAGGGGTTGGCCTAGAGTTAATAGTTTTGGCCTTATGAGGCAGGAGTTAATAATTCTACGAGTGTAGCTATTACCCTTTTTAAATATACTCTGTCATATTAATAAATAAAAACACAGTGTGCGGTGAGAGTGATGAAATGGGGTTTTGATATCTGTGTTATGTGAATAATTATGTTTCGAAAGGTTTATTTCTATCTATTCAATGGTGAATTGCAATTCATTTTTGATTGAGTCATTGACAAAGTATAAAATGCATTAAAACATGAATCGATGTACTCAGGAAATTGCTTGATGTTGAGCGATATTGGTGAAATCTCTGAAGTTCATCTTTGTGGAATTGGTGTTTAAATGTTTGCTTTGGCGTGCTTATTCATGATGTCTATTTGCGTGAATGTGTGGTAGCTTGGATGTGAATTGGTGTGGAGCCACAGAGTAGAATTCCATGGAAGAATTTGCAGTCGCATAAGTTCATTGATGAGTTATTGCAGAGATTAGCATGGAATATTCTGGTTTGCAGAAGGCCGCAACTGTTATTTTCCCTAAATTCTAGAGGGTTTGGAATGAAATCCTAAATATTAGATGGACGGACAAGATCATATCGCATATCTGAAGTGAAAGCGATGGATGGTTAAGATCTTATTGCAAAAATGAAGTGAAGGGTGAATGGATGGCAGAGATCACATCGCAGGATTACAACGAGAGAATGGACAGTCTAGATTAAATCGCAATCCTAGTGGAATATCGCTATCAATGATTTTCATCTTTACATGTTAATACATCACAAGGTAAGTGGTTAAGTTGCGATGCGATAAGGATGGGAGGTGGCGATGCGATGCAATAAATATCGCACATTGAATGCGATAAGGTATAGTGGTGATCGCAAGAATTGAAAAGTATCAAAGTTGCGAAGCTGCGAGGAGGCAAGTCTGTAAAGTTGCAATATTTTGATGTGGTTGAGCTGCAAAGTGCGATAGGGCGGAAATTCATGGTGATGTGATTTGAGAAAGAGTAGAGTTGTGATGTGATAAAGTTGCCTCGGTTAATGTGAAAGGACGCGTACAAAAGAGATATGTAGGCGGAGAAAGGTAAGTTGAAGTGCTAAGGTTAAAGCACTTATAACAAAGGTTTAAAAGATAAAGGTTGTATTGAAGGGAGCTTAAACAAATTCAGAACATATACTCTAGAAGGAGTATAATCTTGGGTTAAGGCGGGGTTAGCAGTTAGCCCTGCATCATTTTTGGTATTAGAGCGAGACTAGTGCTCTTTGGGGTTTTTTATTCAAAGATTGAATTTTATTCTCATTATGTGTAGAATTTTCATTGGTAATAGATCCATATACATGGGGTTATGGTCTGAAAGGAATTGGTCGTTGGGAGGTCAGAACACAAAATATTTTATGCAGAGAAGGATCCTGAAATGTTGCAGGCAATGAAGACTTCAGCCATTTCATTCAAGACAAATTACGGAAAGATGTTTGAGGAAGATAAGACCAGGGAAAGATCTTGTAATATTTAAAAACTTTAATGATATATGTATGTGAATATAAGTAGCAATAAGAAATTTCAGTCAGGTAGATGTGACAAAGGACAAGGGAGCAAGTGAAGAAATTGTAGCAAGAGATGTTGTAAGGAAATGAATAGAACATGGATGTTTTGAGAAGGAAAAGGAAATTAGTTGGAAGAAGAATTGAATAGCATACAGTGAAAAGTAAAGCAACATGTTTATTGTCCACGCCAATGAAAGATTAAGGAGATAATATCATTGGCATATCTCTCAGGTATGAGTTATATTTTAATATTTGGTCTAATTTGAATTAGTTTCATAGTGAAGAGAATGATAGTAGCCAACACACAATATTAGACTGTGTAAAGGGAAGAGAAGTCGTGTTAATGGAAAATTTAGCAAAGGAGATTGTTGTAGAAAAGAAGAGAATAACAAAGTTCTCAAAATAGAGAGGGGCACGTGAGAATTGGTTACAAAATCCTGACAGTGTTGGAAGTTGAGGAGAAGGAGTGCTCAAAAGAGGTTTTGTTGCAGAAACCCAAGGAATTAAACCAAGATGATGACTTGGTGTAGGTTACAAGTAAAGACTTGTTACAAAGAAATGAGAGAGGATTATTGTAAGCTCACAATGGGCAAAGGGAGTCCACATACAGAAGTTGAGATGATTATTAGGGGTCATGAGAGAAGCCACAATAGAAGAAATAAATATGCCAAGGAAAATGGCAAGGGAAAGAATATGAGTCAAGAAGTACTTGAAAAAGACATTGTTGAATTAAAAGCAAGTATTGATGCAATAATAATTCTTCTTGAAGACTGTGAAAGGGGCCAAAGGTATGGTTGGACTATGAAAAGAAAGAAGATAAAATGGGAGTTGTTTCAGAAACAGATAAAGAGGAGAATGTACATCAGATTAATAGAAGAACTCAGAGAAACTGAGTTAAAGGTGAAAGATAGCTATTGTAGACCTCAAAAAGAAGTTTACCCTGATGAGGAAGGAATTATTGATGATTTTCTGAACTGTTGGACAAGTTCAGATTAGCTGAGAGATGTGATGACGGAGAAATCAAAGAAAGAGTAACTTTGTATTTTTGAAACTAATGTTTTGTGTATGTATGCAGGTGATGAACAACCTTTAGATGTATTTATGCAGGTTGATGAAGAAATGAAGCAGTTAGAAGAGATGGTTGTAATATAACAATTCTTAATTGAACATGTGCTCAAAGACACTGAAGATGGACAACTGTTGAAGACTACTATAGAAGCTGAAAATGATGAATCTAGAAAGCCCTGGCAAAACAATGGCAGACAGTTTGAAGACAAAAGGAAATTGTAGATTGCAAAAGAAGAAGTAGAAAAGAAGTATGAATATATCCTTATGACAGGATCAAACAAGAGTATATGTACAATGCAAACACTTGAGGTAATTGGATTATCTCTTCAAATTTTATTCAAAGATTATGAACCTGTATTGATACTTGATGGGCAAGAAATTGTCTTGAAAGGACATAATGGAGCATCAATGGAAAGGGATCTTAATAGATATTGTATTGTGGAAGATGGTAGAACATAAATTTATAAGGATAATTTAGTCCAAGGATGTAAAACTATTCTAGTAAAGGCTATGAAGAAGAAAGGAAAAGAGAACAGTCAAGAACTTAAGAATAGATTGGCAGAAGCTAATGCACGACAAAAAATTGAAGACATATCTGTACAAATTGCAAAAGGAGTAAAGGTGAATGTAATCAACAAACTAAAAAGAGACAGGCAATCTTAGAGGATGAAGGCAAGGATGCTTTCATGAACTATGCATTTGCAGTGAGCAGCAAAGGGGCTCAATGGAATTTGATATTCATAGTGTTAACAGTATTTTTTACTGTTGTAAAAGGGACTTTATAGTGGAATGGAAAATCTGTTGTATATTGTGATTTTGTTTCCTGTACAAAAAAAAAAAAATAACTTTAGCTTCTAAAATTAGAGATTGGAAGATTTTGATTGAAAAGAGGAATGGAAAAGAAACTTAGTGGCTTACAAATTTGTAAGGAATAAAAGGGAAGAATTAAAATAAATATGAAAGGAAGGAAGGCCAAAGAGAAGAACAAAGAACAGAATTCAGAAATTAGACGACATTCAAACAAAGTAAAGACAAAGAAGAATTTTCCAAGACAAGACAGTATGAAGGAGGATATGACATGTCAAATATGTCATATGCACATCAAGGGGATGACAAATCAGAGAAAACTTGGAGCAGAGTTAATGAGGAAAAGGATGGAAAATGTAATATGTTTTCTAACTTTGAACTATTAATTGTTGAATGTGTTTTTCAAGATGAAATACACACTTCTCTTGGAGATATATTTGTTTATGCAAATATGAGGGAGTATGCAAGTTCTGGAGATGTAGAAAATCAGTTTTTCGTATGGAAACAAGAAGATGGGAGAAAGAAACTAGTTGATTCAGAAGTTTGGAATGGAGGAAAGAGAGTTGATATAACTCTTACACAAGCCACTGTAGAAGAGAAAGAATATTGCAGAGGATGTGAAATTACAGTCTATGAACATATTTTTTTTTTATCCAAAGAAGATTTGAATGTCAAGAGTTTATCTTGAGTTTGCAAATGAAAAATTGGGTGAACAGTTCAGTTAAATTTAATGTGAATACAGAGACAATAGAACAAGGTTCAATAACTAAAATTTTTGTAATTGATGGACAGTATATAGTGGGAAGTTCATATGTTCTTGTGTCAAACAAGAAACAATCTTCTTTTGAAATTGAGAAGATTCCACCCAAGATATTGGATAAGTGGATGATGAAAAAAACAAAGGTGATAGGTATGGAAAAATTTTCAAAGTCAACAAGTCAAGAAGAGATGGAAGGATATGCAGGGCAGTATAAAGAAAATGGTTTGGAAACAAAAGAGGATGTTGGTGATAGGGTCAGAAATCAAAATATACGGTCAAGTACAAGACAATGGAACTAGTGGAGAAGACATGACGTTGAATTTAAATATTGTTGAGATTATGACAAGACAACAACATAAAAAGGGAAAAAAATTTATGTTTCTTGAAGATACACTTATGTTGAATATCAGTATCAAAACACTATGAAGTATGGATGCTTATGACAGTAGAGAAAAAGGACATCCACAATACAGGGTTTGGCATCCTAGAGAAAGAGAGAATGCAACAAATACACCTGCAATTGGAAAAGGTCAGACAACCAATTGGAAGATGAAGTCTAATGAAGCTTACAAAAGAGGAAGTTGGAAGAATCATGAACAGGAGTCCATGAACAATTTCAACCTAGGCAATCTGATGCAGGAGAATTCTTCAAAGTTTATAAAACCTAAGAGTCTTATCACACATTTACTAAAGGGAGTGGGTTCCCTTAATTTTTATTTTATTTTCCTAATTTTAGTTTGAGTTCTAAAGAGATTTAAATTTAATTTGATTAATGAAGAATATCTCATGAGTTGTAGAGATCTTAGGGATGAGTGAGTAATCCTAGGAAGAGTTAAGATTTTAGGGATCTAGAGGTCTAATATAGGATTTTGGTTGAGTAAAGAATGGAATTGAGAGAATATTTAGGAAATATTGAGAGATTGTTGGATCTGAACTAAAATTGGTTCATGATTCCTTTTTTGTATATATTGGTAAGCATTTTGAAACATAATGGGTTGGCCCGAAGTTAATAGTTTGGGCCTTATGAGGCAGGAGTTAATAATCTTACGAGTATAGTTGTTAGCCTTTGTTAATATACTCTGTCATATTAATAAATAAAAAACACAGTATGCAGTGAGAGTGATGAAATGAGGTTTTGATATCTATGTTATGTGAATAATTATGTTTTGAAAGGTTTATTTCTATCTGTTCAATGGTGAATTGCAATTCATTTCTGATTGAGTCATTGACAGAGTATAAAATGCATTAAATTGTGAATCTGTGTAGTCAGGAAATTGCTTGATGTTGAGCGATAGTGGTGAAATCTCTGAAGTTCATCTTTGTGGAATCGATGTTTAAATGTTTGCTTTGGTGTGTTTATTCATGATGTCTATCTGCGTGAATGTGTGGTAGCTTGGATGTTAATTGGTGTGGAGCCACAGAGTAGAATGCCATGGAAGAATTTGCAGTCGCATAAGTTCATTGATGAGTTATTGCAGATAGTAGTATGGATTATTATGGTTTGCAGAAAGCCGCAACTGTGATTTTCCATAAATTCCAGAGGGTTCAGAATGAAAGCCTGAAGATTTGATGGATGGACAAGATCATATCGCAGATTTGAAGCGAAAGCTATGGATGGTTAAGATCCTATCGCAGAAATGAAGCGAAGGGTGAATGGATGGTGGAGATCACATCGCAGGATTACAACGAGAGAATGGACAATCTAGATTAAATCGGAATCCCAGTGGAATATTGCTTTTAGTGATTTTTATCTTTAGATGTTAATACATCGGAAGATAAGTGGTTTAAGTTGCGATGCGATAAGGATGGGAGGTGGTGATGTAATGCGATAAATATCACACATCGAATGCGATAAGGTATAATGGCGATCGCAGGAATTGAAAATTATCAAAGTTACGAAGCTGCGAGGAGGTAAGTTTGTAAAGTTGTGATATTGCGATGTGGTTGAGCTGCGAAGTGCGATAGGGCATAAAGTCATGGTGATGCGATTTGTGAAAGAGTAGAGTTGCGATGTGATGAAGTTGCCTTGGTTAATGTGAAAGGACGCGTCTAGAAGTGATATGTAGGTGGAGAAAGGTAAGAACATATACTCTAGAACAAATTCAGAACATATACTCTAGAAGGAGTATAATCCTGGGTTAATGCAGGGTTAGTAGTTAGCCTTGCATCACTTTGTACTTGCATCCATTTTTAATTCAAAGAAAAAGACAAAAATAACTTCACCTTCCACATGGGTTTTCTCTGGAAGAGTTCTCCTAAGATATATCTTATGTTCTTGTGATGATTATGAAGGCTTATATTTTTATCTCTTCTCTATTTTTGTATTTTTGTCTATTCTCTATTTCATAGTCTTAAGCTAGGTAAAAGGTATATAAAACTATGAAAAAAGTTAAAAACTAGAAAAGTATTTTAATATCAATTTAAAATTGAAGTACCAAGTTAAACCAGAAAAAAACATGTTTTTTTTACAACAAAGACATACATTTTAAAACCTTACTCTTTTCTTATTCATATGTGAATAATTTTTTTAATTTTTTTTTAATACCCTTAATCATCATATACATGAAGATTTTTAAATTACTTAAAAAAGCAGCTTTATTTTCCGAACATTTGGGAATCTGTTGTTACTCGAGTCAAGTACAGCTTGATCATTCCGGTTTTCTAGACCTTCTCGACTATAAATTGCATATAGTGCCCAACTTAGACCTCCGAAACAATAAGGATAATGGGGTACAAAGTGGAGAAATATTCTGAATGTTATAGCTAAAAGTAGTTATGAAAATATAACGTAAAACCCAAATTCGAACATATTTTGTTATAACATAACTAAATTTTGTTAAGTTTTGGAATCTTTCTCAGTTTAGATAAAATCTTTTCCGCTATTTTCATCATGAAATCGTCCTTATATACCATCCTTTGCCCGCGTAAGTCCTGGGCGCTAGCGGCTCTGCGAGTGACTAGTCGGAGGGAGGACCATTTGATCACACAGAACAAATGGAATTCTCTCCGGTCAGCACTCTCGGAGGGTTCTGCACATTTCTAATATTGGTCGGGTTTTTATTAGATTTTACGTATTCTTTCAACCCAGATCCTTGGTTTCCAAAGCACCCGCTATTGGGTAGTGCCGGAAAAAACCGGTTTCATTCATTGACGATGGAAATGAAATCCCGTAGGCGCCCCGTTTCTATGGAGTTAACGACCCATCACTACATGCAAACTCTGGATCATTTTACGTTCACACCCGACGGATATCGAACGTTCCCCCAGAGATATATGATGAATAACACTTACTGGGGAGGCCCTCGGAATAATTCTCCAATATTTGTGTACTTCGGTGCCGAGTCAAACATCACATCTCAGCTAAACGATTTTGGGATAATGACTGATCATGCTGCCGAATTCAGAGCGCTCATCGTCTTCATCGAGGTACTTTCTTGTTTTCATACCTAATGTATTTCATTTGAGTATATATATATATATATATATATATATATATATTTCACAGTATAATACTATTTCATTTCAATGCTTTTGCTTCACGGAATTCTACATTCATGTATTTTGTGTCGTGTTTCTATGATATGTATGTAGCACCGATATTATGGGACTTCGATGCCCTTCGGCAGCCGAGACGAGGCGTACGCGAATGCGAGTACTCTGGGCTATTACACTTCTTCTCAGGCCTTGGCAGATTACGCAATTATCATCACTGATTTGAAGAAAAACTTATCAGCGAACGATTGTCCGGTGGTCGTCTTGGGTGGATCATATGGCGGAAGTATGTATCTTTTTTCTATAATTTAGATTAGTATAAATTTATATTAATTTCAAATTTTCATAATTTTTATTATATTTAGGAAAAAAATTGCATCTCTTTTATCACTCTTCTATATATACAAAATAGGTAATTTTTCAATATATATATAATATTTTATCATATACAATGTTAAAATATCTACTTCAAAAAAAATATAGAGAAATAGATATAGTTAATATAGATCATCAAATAGTTTATTCATGTTGAAATATTTTTGAAAAATAAAAATCTTAAACATTTTACTTACATTTTTGTTTTATTTCTAATTTTTTTATCATTTTTTTAAGTTGATAAGAAATCATCTGGATATCAAAATATATTAGTAATGATACAAATTAGTGAAATATTTTTTATCACATTGAATGCCAAATAAAAAGATTATACGGAATATGGAATTACTGATAGAGTTGTGTTTAGTGAGATTTTTTGAAGATTTTCTGGTAAATTTTTCCGATCTAATTTCTCTAAAATTTGAGAAGACTTTATTGAAAATAGAAATTTGATAGATAACTCTTTTTTAAGAATGCTAAATCCATATATACAATAAAAAATAATTATTAATATGTTATAATATTTTTAATTAAAACTAATTAAAAATACATATTTACTTTTTATTTTAACATAAATAATCTTACTTTTCGATTTAAAAAATATTTATTTTTATTTTAAAATGAACGCATCCCTTGTAATGCGTCTCTAATATCGAGCTGTATAATTGTGTGTGCAGTGTTGGCCGCGTGGTTCCGATTGAAGTACCCGCACATCACAATCGGCGCGGTCGCCTCCTCTGCGCCCCTTTTGTATTTCGATAACTTGACGCCTCACGATGCTTATGACAGAGTTGTCTCCAAAGATTTCAGAGTATGATTTTTCAAATTAATTCGTTTATAGATTTTTTTTTTCGTGTCAATTGAATGGTCCAAAAACCAATAATTAGGTTAATTTAATACTTTTGTAATAATTTATAACAAAGTTATTCCCAATTGAATTGAATAATTGGAATTCTCATGATAATAAATAATAATAATTAAACTATTTTTAAAATTTTGGTTTTTGTGATTTATTTTACAAAATTATAAATTTTTTTAATAATAATTATATGCAAATGAACATTTTCAATAATAATAGTTGAATTAACATATTAATTCATATATTTCTTTGTTGAGCACAGGATGCGAGCGAAAGCTGTTATCAGAACATCAGAGAATCCTGGGAAGAGATGGCGAAAGTTGAGTCTGAACCTAAAGGCTTGCAAAAATTAGCCAAAATTTTCAACATCTGCGAGTACAATCTTCACCTTTTGTCTTTGGAAAAATTCTTCTACGTTTATCTCCCATACAGATTTTCTGTCCGAAACCTTAAATTCTCCATGTTTACCCAATTAACATTCCATTTTACAGACCTCTTAGCAGTTGGGGAGAAATATTCAACTGGATTTACCCAGAATTCCAAGTAACGGCGCAGTACAATTTTTCGCGAGTGAAAGCAGTAATACATTGATTCTAATTTGCTTCAATTTAATTATAGTTGATCCCCCGTCTTCCTGATAATAATAATAATCTAATCTTATTCCAGTTGAATTAATCTGCAGTATTGATAATAATAATCTTATTATTATTTGAGTTAGAATACTGTTATAATTCGAGTTGAATTCTGCATGATTGATTGAGATGTTGGGCATAATAATATTCCTGATTTAATTATTTATTTTGCAGATATGCAGGGAAATTGATAGTCAACCACCAGGCACGGATACTCTTACTCGATTGGCTGCTGGAGTGAAATACGCTAAAGGAGGCTCCGGCGGCTGTTTGAATCTAACTGGTTCTGGAAATGGATCACCCAGCGGCTGGGGTTGGCAGGTTTTTCACATTTCTTGCTCTCTGAATTATCAAATCCAAGATAATATTAATTATCTGATGTAGAGAATATTAATTATCTGATGTTTTTTGGGAAGGAAAAATAGTGCCAGAGCAGTTTTTAGGTATACATAATTTTGTTTGGAATTGTATCACTTATGTTTAAAATCAATTTTTTCTAATCATAATTTTTAAATTTCTTATAACCTTTTATTAAGTTTCATCCACAAATTTCTTATATAATTACTTACCTATTATTGATTCTGATTTCAGACTTGCACCGAAATGGTGACCCCTCTGGCCCCAGACGATCAAACAACGATGTTTCCTACGTCGCGCTTTGATATGAAGTTTTATTCGGATGGGTGCCGCAGGGATTTTGGGGTGGTGCCAAGGCCACACTGGATCACCACCGAATTTGGCGGACATGTGAGTATATCAATACATGGCATGCAAGTATATTTTAACCTCATCTTATTTTTTTGCGTATATTATTTATAGTTATATACTTGAATATTTTACATTGGACGGTTTATTTATTTTAATTAAATTAAACATAAAATATATGTATATAAATAATTATTTACTTCAACTTTAATTAAGTTAAAGTATATGTAATATATATTTTATATTGAGATAATAATATATTCAGAGATAACCATGCAAAGTGGGCGTCTCACTTGTAAACATGGATGATAAAAACATCCATCTTATACTATTCATCATAATATATTATTTACTTGATGGGTTGAGATTTTGACAAAATCTATGATTTTAATAAATATATTAAAGGCATAATTGTGATTTTTATTTCATAATTTTTTTTTTTATTATTTCAATTTTTTAAAGAAGTTATTTAATATTTATTAAAATATTTTTAAATATTTTAAGTAATTAAAATGTTTTCTCAAAATTAAAATATTTATTTTTTTATTTTTGAAGTAATTATTTTTTAATAACTAATTAACTAATTTGATAATGGCAAGGTTGCATTTTTATTAGTTATTCATGAGGATAGATAAAGTTTTTTTTACTTGTGAATTACATTAATTAGATTGAGCTTTTTATCTCTCAACCATATTAGTTAGTTTGAAAAGTCAACTAAATAATAATAATGTGATTATAATGTTATTAATCTGAAAGACATCTATCTAACATGTTTATTCTATTCTTTTATTATTATTATATATATTGTATTTCAATTTTTAATATTAGTTTATTGTTTATATTAACAAATTTATAGTTGGAAATAATAATTTTGAATAATTTGATTTTTTGTTATATAATTTTTAGTGAAATGTAAATTTAAATTAGTATTAGTATAGTTTTATAAATTAAGTGATTTTTAATATTAGTAGAAACTAATCTATTATAAATATCAAGATATTTATTTTATGATATATTTTATATTTTCCAAATTTTAAATATATAGAAATTAGCTAAATTATAATTTTATTTTAAATTTATTATTATTAGTAATATTAAATTAAACATAAATTTAAACATACATATATAAATTTAAAAAATTATACAATAAGAAAGATATAGTATGTGACATTCTCTTTTGTTTAATCATGGAGTTTGACTCCAAGAGAGTGTCAATAGAGATGGAGACTCAACTGTTAGGCTTAGTATGTGACATATATGGATATAAAAAAAATTAATTCAAAAAAAAAAAATTATTTTTAATATAAATTTCAATTCTCTACCTCTCATTAATATCAAAAATATTTTATATAGATTAAATCTCTATCATCCACTTTTATTTTTCACTACAAATAAACAAATATTTTATATATATTAACCCTACTATAATCTACCCAATAATTATTACTAATTAAATTAAAATTTTAAAAACTCTATTCCAAAATAATATATTCATAAACAAAATTACAACTAATCTTTAATATCAAATTTAAATATATTTCATCTAATTTACTTAAAAATACTAAAGTGTATCTTTTTTTTTTTTATATTTCAACAATCATATTAATAAATAAAATTTAATATTATAATATATAAACAAATAATGATCATTATAAAATTATGGTCATCTTTTAATAAACATGTGGTTCGTTTCCTGGTTATTTATAAATTTAATAAATTCATAAATAAATTATTTATATAATATTTGGTTAAAATATAATTTATATTATAAACTTTATTTGTAATATTACTTTATAAGATTATTAAAGTAAAATTAATAAAAATAAATTATTATTTTTTATTAGTGTTTTTTTAACATTTACTGAATGGTTTGAAATTAAAGTAGTAAATATTTTGTTGTAAATATTATTGAGAATTTTATATTTAAAAATAATTAATTAATTATATATTTTGAAATTAAAGTAGTAAATATTTTGTTGTAAATATTATTGAAAATTTTGTATTTAAAAGTATTTAATTGATTATATGTTTAAAGTAAATTTAATTCCCATTGTTTTTATGTGCAGAATATAAAGAATGTGCTCAAACATTTTGGAAGTAACATCATCTTTTCTAATGGTTTAAGAGATCCATATAGTAGTGGAAGGTAAGAAGTTTTAATGTTATTTTGATGCATAGTTAATATATTTAGTAATTATTTATTTAATTATATATATAATATAAGTAAAATTGTAGTGTTGTGGAGAATATATTAAATAATATTATTTTTATTTATAATATTTATGATGCATAATTAATATTTTTTATTGATGATTTATTTGATTAATTATATGGTTTGGGTGGAATTGTAGTGTTTTGGAGAATATATCAAAAAGTATTGTGGCTATTATTACTCAAGAAGGTATTAAATTTTTATATTTAATTTTTTTCTAATAAATTTAAATAGAAAACCACATAATAAAAAATAACAAATTGATCATTTTTCTTTCCAATGCAGGAGTCCACTGTGAAGACATTGTAGCTGCAAAGAGTGATGATCCAAACTGGCTCAAAGTGCAACGATTAAAAGAAATAAAAATCGTAGCACAATGGATTCTTGACTATAAGATTTCAATTCTAGTGTAATGTCCCATTTGATTTTACTTCATCAAGTGACTCGGTCTACTGGGTCTTATGATTTGAAGGCCTTGTATTTCAATAATGAGACTTATATATTTTAATTATTAATGATATATTATATGCTTATGATTTGAGGACTTTGTATTTCAATAATGAGATTTAAATTTTTTAATTATCTAAATCTTTTAATTATTTAATTGGTATTTATTAATGATATATTAAATATGCTCATTTAAATATTTTATGATGGTACCGTGGATGGCTTGATATGATATAATTTAAAATGTCAACTTTTATGAATATGACATTTTCATTTGGGTGTTGTGATGGCTTTCACTTTAGAATGAGTGAAGGTATTATAATATGTTTAATGGCTAGAGTTATGCTTTAGTTTTGATTTTGGAATTTTTCGATGTGTTGATTGTATTGATTGTAGAATGTAGGCACATGGAACATATAGTTATTAGTTTTCACATGGGTAAATTGGTTGCATAGAAGTGTATGAGATACTATTAGGAGAGGAGGAATAACATTCCCATTTTCACTTCCTAGAACTCTTTTTTTATGATGAGTTGAAAATTTGGTGATGATTTAACTTGGAGGTTGCACATTTCCATGATGTTAGGCCACAAATTTGGTCACTCACAAGGTATATATATTACATATAAGATCATCCTATTTGTTAGTATCAAAATATCATAGAGAAATATGAATGATAATTTCCCCCAAAATTATAATTTCATTACTTGCAATTCTAACTATCCACTCAAGAAATAAAGAACCATGTTATGGTGGTTTCCTTGAGATGTATCTTGTATGCCAAACCTTATATACTTGTCAACAATTCAAATCAAACTCTAAAACTTGAACACAAAGAAACAAAATCCTTTCTCAACACAATTGGTTATAAATAAAGAAAGTATGAAAATAAATTATTTGAATTAACATATGAGGAAATTTAATTCAGATATCCAAACCCCATCTAGAAGCAATAACTAATGAGGAAAAACTAGGATTTTTATTATAAAAAAAGGATAGTTGGTTTGGATTGGTTGTGAATTGAACCTAAGAATTCAAACTAGGGTTTTTGTTTCTATTGTAATCGACCTAAAATCTCATGTCTCCTCCCTTGGGGTGGGGGAGGGGGGTGAGCCTTCCTTTAAGAATGTTGTGGTAGGTTGGGTGTTGAGGAAAACAACCCACAAACCCAGCAATCTTGATGCTCAAAGAAATTTTGTTCATGGTGCAACATTGAATTATACTCAAAATGAGAAAGAGAAGGAAAAGATCGATTCATAAATAGTTTATAAACAAGGGAAGAAGGCCAAAAGCTCTAGGCCAAGCCTCCTGCAAATGAAAAAAACTACAATATTTGAAATCATTTTGGGAAAAGTAGGGGAAAATATATAGTACGTGAAGGATCGTGTGATAATTTGAAAATTAATTGGCATTTAATTGTTAGATAGGCTACTCATTGGATGGATCCAAAAGTACGGGAAATTTCAAGGGGATATAGAACTTAATTTGGGTTCAAATTTATTTTTCACAGTTATTTTCAAGAATGTGGAGGACATCGATAATATTTTCCATGGAGGACCATACTTCTTGAATTCAACAAGGTTATACATGAAACGTTGGGTGGAAGGATATAATACTAATAAAGAAGACTTCAATTCAACACCAATTTGGGTGTCACTATATTCATTGTTGTAGGAATTTTGGGACCAAGATACACTAGAAGTTATAAGTAATGTCATTATCTCATTTATAAAGACATCATAAATGAACAAACTAGGATGATACACATCATATGTACAAATATGTGTGTATTTATGATCTATAACATTTTGTGGATATTCCACTAGGTAGTTCGTCACAACATATCTGGAAAAATTATGCTTAAAATCCAAAATATATACTATGAGGGTTTTTTTCTCCTTATATTTCTAAATATGTTATTTATTGTTTATGTTGATCCATGTAAAGTATGATCATGTAGAAAATAAAGAATAAAAAAATAAAACTCACAAACTGTAAATTAACACAAGATATATCTTGAAGAAAAT
The DNA here is from genome assembly GCA_034641835.2 of Pinus albicaulis. Lineage (NCBI taxonomy): Eukaryota > Viridiplantae > Streptophyta > Pinopsida > Pinales > Pinaceae > Pinus > Pinus albicaulis. The sequence goes on from CM076584.1 coordinate 931,248,585, forward strand.
AGAAATTTTCTATTATTGATGAATTCAAACTGAAAACAAGAGATTACAAATTTCATGTACAATTCTGCGGAATGAAAATCACAATTTTGAAACACATGAAATGACATGAAACCATCAAAATTAAAATAACACAATGATTTACAAGGGAACCAATCTAGGAAAAGCCCCTCAGTTTTTTTCATTAATCAGATGAGAATGAGAAACTATTACAATGTATTTCTTCAACTTAGAAGCATACCCTGCACTATAAACATGTTCTCTTGTTGATTTTCCTACTCTGGCCAACACTTAGCCAATTCAATCATTCAGCTTCATCCTATTTCCTTGCGCAATTCAAGATAAATTTAAGCTTCTAAATAATAAGGGAATTCCCTATTTCCTTACGCAATTCCCAAGGAATAGATCAACCAGTATACAATTGATTATTACAATGTGCCTTTTCCTCCACTCTAGCTAGGAAATTTGAATTCCATGCATGTCTGGGATATTTTTAGCTTATTGACTAGTTTAACTAAGAGATCAATGAGTTAACAACAATTATACTACACAACTAACCTTCAACTGGCTCAATTAATTACTTGAGCTTAGTTAACTAAGTTCAACTAAAAATAACTAAAATAGATTGCTAAATTTTAGCAATCACTGCATGCACAACTCTACTAAAAGCCCAAAAACTCAAATTTTTTGATCTAAATAAGTGACAAGGACATGTCACTCAAGCCAACTGCAATCTAGTTCATCCTGCTGATGTGGAAAATCAAATTACTCAATTTGACTAAGGCACAAGTCAAATTGACCTTTTCCTGCTACAATTTCTAACACTCCCTCTTAGTAAGAAATGGATTTTGCACCACCCCTATCCTACACTCGTGGAATTCAAATTTTTCTATTGAAAATGCTTTTTTCAAGACATCTACATCCTCCTCCTTAGTTGAAATGTATTATAGCATCATATTTCTCCTTGACACATAATATGACAAGTGATGGTACCTGATATCAATGTGCTTCTACCTGTCATGAAATAGTGGATTCTTAGAGAGTTTAATAAAACTTTGATTATCACAATAAATCAATTTTGAATGCATCTCATAACTAAAAAGACCCATAAGTATTTTCCTCATCCATATGGCCTCACATGTTTCTTGACTTGTAGCCATGTATTCATCCTCTACTGAGTTGAGTTCCACAGACCTTTATTTCCTGCTATACCATGAAATAATTACAGACCCAAGATTGAAGACAACACCTAGATTAATTTTCCTTTCTTATGGACTCCTTGCCCAATCTGCATCAGTGAAGCCTTGGAGATACACTCCCTCTGTCATCTTGTACCATAACGCATACTCGATTTTTCCTTTGAGGTATCTTAACACATGCTTTGCTGCCTTCCAAAACAACTTTGTAGGATTCACCATGGCTTGAATCAGCTAATTAACTACATAGCATATGTTGGGCCTTATGTTCACCAGGTACATCAAGGATTCCACAAGTTGTTTGTAGATGGTAGCATCTATTGTCTCACTTGAAGACGCATTTTCCTTCCTCAAGTTTGTATCTATAGGTGTGTCCATAGGCTTGTAGTCCTGCATATGAAATATATGTATTAATACATAGGAATACTTCCCTTAACTCACAAACAACTCACCATCACCTTTCCATACTTCCAACCAAAGGAATTAATTCATAAATCCCATGTCGTTCATCTTGAATTCTCTTGCAAGGTCTTCCTTGAAAGAGTGGATCAACTACTCATCCCTTGTAAGTATCAAGTCATCAACATACACTACCAAGATAAGAAACTTGTCATATACCACAATGTAATAGAGATTAACATCTTCTTCACTTTTTGTGAGTCCCAATCCACTAATATATTTGTTAATCCAAGTATACCATGCTCAGGGCACTTTTTTGAGATCATAGAGGCTTATCCTGAGTCTACACACATGTGTCTCCCTGTCGTATGTCTCAAATCACTCTGGTTGCTTTATGTAAATTTCTTCCTCAACAACACCATTGAGGAAGGTGATCTTCACATCCATCTGGTGGATATTCCACCCCATCTATTTAACTAATGCTATAATGGTTCTGAATGAGGAATATCTTACCACTGGGGAAAATTTTTCCTCATAGTCCACTCCATCTACCTGTGAGAATTCTTTCGCTACAAATTTTTCCCTATACTTCTCGATGCTCCGATCAATTGCATGCTTAACATGGTAAATCCATCTGGAACCAACCACTGACTTATTCTCTGGTCTCGTCACCACCTCCCATACAATGTTCTTCATGATGGATTTATACTCCTCAACCATGGCATCAAACCACATTGGTTGAAAAAATTCTTCCTCAAATGAATAAGGTTCAAAATCAATGAGTTATATCATGAGTTCCATGTAATCGGTGTACCTATCTTGTGAGCTCCTCATCCCATGCAAGGATATAGGAGCTCCCACATGCTCCCTAGAATCTTGCACCAACATGTCGGCTTCTCTGGTTCTCTTCCTCCCCTATCTAGAATATTCTAGTTGAGTGTTGGACATGGGACCCCTCAATGAAAGAAGTTAGAGAAGACTCAGTAGATCAAGGAGCGGAGCATGTAGCGCAGAGTCCATTTTGAGTCTTAGGGGCTTTGGGGTGGGTCAAAGCCCCTTAATATGTAATGGGATGGGATTATTTTGTTAATGTTGAACTCCACCCATAGTTTTTGGACCATGGTATTGTAAATGTAAAAGCTATATAAGGATTCTAGATAGAATTCATAGAAGAAGAAAATAAATGATAGAATTAATGAGATGCATTTGAATGCAAGATTGTTTTGAGTGAGAGTGTGTGATTTTGGGTTAGAGGAAAGGCTCCTACAGCTGAGTGCGCAGAGACCTTAGGAATTCTGTAGCTGAGTGCGTAGACCCCTGCAGCTGTGTGCACAGGGTGGAAGTGAATGTATGAGAAGGATATGAGCATTAACGAAAGACCTGTTGATATAGATTTGTGTTTCTGTTGATGTGTTTTAATTTATTTTATATGTATGAATATCTATGCTAAGTAAGGGTTCTGATCTATAATTGCATAGTGTATTTCTGTTTATGGTTATTTACCTTGTTTTATGCATGATTAAGTAAGATCGCACAGTTTGCTAGTAAGTTCAATAGATGTGTTGAACAATGCTTGTATAATTAATAGATTCGTTCTGTGAAGCTTTTCCAAGGAAGAAAAACCCTAAATCCACAGTCGACTATCCCTCTCGATGCAAAAACTGGTTCTAGCATCCCCTATTTTGCCTCGGGTGATACTTCGGTTTGCACAAGCAAGTCATTATTGAAAGGGCCGATAATAATGGGTTTTGTTAGTTAGCGCAGCCACATTTGAACCTGGGTCTAGGCCCCATCAAGCCAACAAATGGTTCTGTTTCTGAGAACGAGATTTAACTGAGGGATAGTTGTATGTGGCATCTGCCTAAGAAATATATTGAAGATTGTGTAGATCTAAAAGAAAGCGAGTTTGTTGTGCAAGAAAATAGAAATTCGTGCATCTCTACTAAACATTGGTTACAGAAGTACATTTATACATATCAATATGAGATCTTTTCCTCATCGTTTTCTAGCGATTTGTGTGAGTGGATATCAAGAATATTTGTGCAGACAAATTGTTTCAGTAATAAGCCTACTACATGGACTTCGGATCGAATTAAGCAGCTAATGAAGGCTGATAATGATATCATGAGAGTTTTTGATTATTGAATCGATAGTATCCTTGGAAGGTTTATTACGTAGTTCAGAATCGATACCTCGGTATCCTATAGTGAAGCAGAGCACAACTTTTTCAAAGGTCTGCGAGGTAAGTACCAAATTTTGTTGAAGTTCTCAATTAAAATTCTATTGTTTGAAAAGTGTGTACTACGGATGCGCTCAGATTAATGTTCAGAGAAAGAGAACCTGGTGCTATGCGAAGCGGTAAAATATTCAGAACAAATTGGGGTACTTACGTTGAAACTAAATATAGTTCATTGTTTGGATCTCATGTAGGGGAAAGGAACTCCACTACCCTGAGAAGTGTGTCGCTGAGATATAAAAATCAGCGGAGCGCTACGAAGATTCCCCAACCTTCCACCCCCATTACCACCCATCACCTTACTGTTCCTAAACCTCCACCTCCACCTCCATCTCCCCCATTCACCATCGCCCAACCACCAAAGATTTTTGTATTCAAGGGATCGGATGATTCTGAATAGTTTTGGTTTGTTGTAGAGGTAATATGGAGTTCACAAAACATTACTAATGAAAATATGAAGAAATTGCAGCTGGTTATAGCGTTGTAGGATAGAGTGGTGTCCTCGTACATGAAATATACTACGACAGATGCAAATGATACATTGGCTGAGACAAAGGCTATGTCAAACGCTGAGTTCAAGAAACCAAAGTCGCAGTCTCAGTGTATTACATATATCAAATAAATTAAGCAGTTGGGTACTGAGACTGTGTGGGAGGTAGACCAAAGATTTAAGACATTGTTAAGACAGGTTAGCTTCAAGATCCTAGATGAAAAACATAAATAATGGTTCATTGGTGCGTTGTTTCCTCACCTTATATTTTCATTGTCACAACAGAATATTGCAACCGAGGATGAAGTACTGGGGATAGCAATGAAGCTTGAAGCTTCGCCGATCGTCAATACAAGTGTAGAGGTTCAACATATTCAAACTCAGTTGGGCAGTTTGCATATGGAGCTCCAAGATATAAAGAAGGGAAAGGAGGTAAGATCTGTTATGTGGTCGAAAGTCTAGTGTGTCAAGTGCAAAGCGGAGGGTCACTATAAGGAGAATTACCCTATTTATAAGGATTATTTGGGCACTGTGATGTCGATTCCATTAAATCCTGGACTAAGCATTAGGCCAAGTGTAGGGCCTAATGTCTGGTGTAGCATATGAAAAGTTGTAGGCAAGCATTCCACGAACTATTTTCATTTTCTACAAAAATATATCAAACTGTCGAAGCAGTTATTATGTAACTACTTCGGTTTGGTAGGACATGATGAACAAAATTGTTGAAGATACAATCTAATAATGCAGCACAGTCCTAGTGCATACAGAATTCAATTGGAAGGGCATGAAGCCTCGGTTTCGCCAAAAGCGCGAGGAGGTTTCCAAGGCTGAGGCTGTGGATGAGGATGAAGCATTGGTTGTGGATGAGGGCAGATCATATGTTAAAACTACGGACAACTTGGAAATTTTTCTAGGGTTTTTCAAAATCCTATTCCGTCTTCCTGTAAGTATTGTCAAGAATTTGGTCATAGAATTGAATATTGTCCCATTTTATTAGCTAAAATGTAGGAGAATCGCAACCGGAAGATAACTCAGAACAAACAAATGATGAGTGTTGAACCATGTGAGAAATATACAAGCGTTAAGATAGTAACACACAATGATGTGCATACTGGAGAAAATAGTGAAGATGGAAAGAAGCCTGTGATGGATACATGGGTTCGGAAGGCTAAAGATAAGAAAGTTAGGTTTAATGTACAACATGAGAAGGAGACATTCATGGAAGTGAAGAAGACATTTATGAATCCTAAAGCTTTGAAATCAACTGCACACAGACAACTATTTCCAATGAAGAATAAGCATGAGGAGAACGTTGAAGTGAAGGAAACTGGCCCGTCTATCTTAGTGTCTTTTTTGCAGAGGTGCATTAAATTGTTAAGGGACCAGAAGGAGATGATAGATAACTGCATTGGCAAGGTAGAAATACGAGTGAAGCAGTGCACAGTAAATAAAGTGTGCCAAAATAAGAAGAGAATCAAAAGGGAGATGCGGTTGACTGCGAAAATCAAAGATTATGAGATGGATCAAGTCATTCTTGATTTGGCATCAGATGCCAACGTTCTGGTAAAATATACATTGGAGCGGATGGGAAGGCCCAAGCTTCAATGGTCACTAATTCAGTTTAGGATGGTAAATCAGTAGAATATCATTCCTATGGGGTGATTGCAGGGAATTAGCGTAGATATTGATTGAGAAAATGTGTTAGTTGACTTCAATGTTATTAATATCGTTGATGATAGCAATCCTTATCCTGAATTTTTTAGATTTCATTGGGCTTACGACATGGATGCTATAATCAACCTAAAGTATAGGTAGATGATATTTGAAAATAATGGTACCCGAGTTGTTGTGCCATTTGATCCTTCTGAAGGAGCGTGTTATACAGAGCCTATCTAGCATGAGTATGGGGATGTTAAAATTGACCATATCTATAAGATTAATGTGCAGGATGAAGACTAGATTAATCCCACTGTGGATGGAAGAATATGTTGGGAAGCACAATAGTTTGTGTGTTTCAAATTCTGATGAAGAGCTACAACATTAGTAGAATCACTTGTATGAAGTAACTACTAAGCAATTTCATAGAGTTACCAAATATCTACGTTGTGTCAAGTCGAAAGTGTGTGACTTGCCTTTTTATGATGTAATGGGGAATGTTGTCTTGTTTATAGAATAATTTGAGAAAAAGGTTTCTGAGGATCAGAGATACAAAGATTTGGACTTCGCATTGAGGTCCATCCCAGGCCGATGGTGGGGCACGCATATAGAAATTTTATGAGGATGGAAGGATTTTTTCAAATTGATAAGGCTGAGGTTCAGTCATGTAGCCACAAATATCGCAGAGAAGTATGATGGTCAAAAATATCCTCGCGAGCATTTATCTCACTAGACAGTAGCTTGGGGTCCATAACCTCAACCAGAGTGGGTGCACATGTTCTTTCATTCATTGGATATGATACCTCAGCAGTGGTATCTTGAAACGGAGTTGTGCCATGGCACTACGGATTGAGATGAGATGATGGAAGGATTCTTGTTAACTTATAACTTCGCCTATGGTTGGGAGATTATTAATGAAGCTCTTCAAGAATTCAAAGCAGGAGTATTCTGAATTACCAGGGAGCCAAGGATGTTGGTACAATCTGATTAGGTTGTTCAGTTGGAACAAGCCTGATAATGTTACAAAAAATCCACTTGGAAAGACCTAGTCAACAATTCTGTGTTGGGGGAGGAACTCTATGGGTGCCTACTTGAACAGGCACATAGAAATATCAATGATTCTGCTGAAGAGTGGTTGCACTGAAGTAGAAGTATTGCATGGCAAAATGATAGCAAGTACATCTGGAGAATACTGCACCAAGGGAGGTATGACTTCACCAAAGGGGTGAGTCTAGCGAAGTTCATCCAAAAAGTAATCATTGGAACAGTAACAGTTGATTGGGAAATGACTTGGATGTTAAAAGGAGAAGGAGGGATGCATTTAATGGAAATATATGGGCGCATCTGCCACCAAATCATCATTTGTGAAAAATATCTAAAGTAGAAGATGGAATTTGAATTTGAATTTATCTATAAATCAGGGATCCCGCTCCCCATTCGAGAAATTTGCGCACTAAGATTTAAAAGTGGGATTTGATGTTTGCAAGAGTGTCGAGTAAGCTATTGCATGTCAAATTACAATTATGAAGAATTAAGAGAAGTATTTATCAAGGAAGGGATCAGCCACACAATCTACCCAGGTTTAGACACCACAATGACAGCTACCCTGCTAGGAATTGTCACAAGAATGAGGTCGCCCAGGAATCAGATGACTACGGGTGCAATGCCATCTAAGAAGTCGCAGAAGCGAGTGATAAGATCGTCACACTGGAATAAAATACCTAAGGAACAACGGAGTAAGGGGGGCCAAGATCGGCAGAAGAAGGTTGTGGGGATGGAATCTGACGAAGAAGAAGTAGCACCAAAGGAAATCAATGCCAAGAAGGTCAAACCTATCTCTAGGTTTCCTTCGTATATTCATCCCTGGAATTCATACGCTAAGAATCCTACTAAGGATCCAGACACAATAAAATACAAGGTCTTTACGCCTTTTATTATGGATGAAGTGCTAGTTGAATAGGAGTTATTAGCCAAAGTGCCCCAGTTGCGTATGGAGGACTGTGACTTCAATGGTTGAGGTAAATACCCATAGTTAGAGCTCACAAATCTATGAAGGAGAAGTGACCATATTGGATATAATGAAATGGGTGACTAATATCCAGGAGGTAGGGATACTGAACATGTTGTAAGTTCCACACTTCGGGTGAAGTGTTATTAACACTATTCGTGCACGCCAACTACTGGCATTGGTGCACGTTGAATGTTTGTGGCTAGGGAAGAAGATCCCTATTGACATGATGCATAAGGAATATTACAGCCCTTCCTTGTCTCGGTTTGGACCCCGCATAATCTTTCTTGGGAAAATATCAGGAAAAACATCTCGCAGATAAGATGAAGAAAGATTTCAATCTAACAAAGATAACCCGAGGTTATTAAATTAACTCCATTTCTGATAGAATTTTTCACTTTTCTACGCACATTTTAGTGTGGAAAATTATGAGAAAAAGTCGCAGAGAGAACACTTCTGCGTCGGTCATATCCCTAGCTACGGAGTGCGCCAAAGGTGTTTTTTATAACTTGGTAGAATATTTATGTATTGAATTCCTCGTTAACTGAAAACCAGCTCAAGAAGAGGGCAAGAAGTTCCACTACACGTGGCTCTTGCTCCGTATGGAATTAATGGCTTGGAGGGAGCTCGAGGAGTCACAATTCTCCACTGCAGACCCCGATATGTGCGAGGTTGCCCAATATGCCTTGTTGTGGCATTCGATAGAGCCAACCAGGGTCATGGAAAATAAGATTTTTTGGGTTGGATTTGAGATGAGCTTGCATGCGATGATTAACCAAAAGCCCTGGTTGTCACCCATCATTGTGACTCAATACTGGCAAATCGCATATTTCAAAGAAGACTTCCACCATATTTATATTCAGGAGAAGAAGGACCTCGTCGGGGTCTGGTACGAGTTGTCATAACTTATAGAAGAAGAGGTTGTGGAAGCCATCATCAAAAAATTCCTAAGAGACTGGTTAACTCCTCTTACTGAAGGTGAAGAGCAGCCAGGGACGATTGGTGTGAAGCCCATCACACTTACAGGAAAGAAGGACAAGAAAGTCACATTCGTGACTAGTAAAGAAAATGAAGCGGAGCTGCATCCAAATATTAAGATTATAGAGACAGGAGGGGGTGATGCTCTTAGAAATTACATCATTGTGAATCCATCTGACCCCCCCCCCTCCCATTTTACTCTTAAGAGGCGACAGCCACATAAGGGCGATGTGAGGAAGAAGGTGAAGTAAGATAGGTTTTTCATCCCGGAAGAAATTTTCCTTACTGAAGGGGACCTTGATGAGATAGGTGATACTGTCAAGAACGTAACTGAGCAATTATGGAGAAGAATTTAAGAAAAATACAAGAAATTATTGGCAAATATACATAAGGGGCCAAAGGAATTTCAAGTTCAGATGAGCGCAGTTCAGGCGAACGTGAGTAAAGTGAGCAGGTTGCAACCGAGCTTGGTTCAAGTGAGAAAGGTACCAGTAGGCACAAGCATGACCATGCATGAGCTATCAATGACAAATGATATCCACTCAGTGTCGATCCTTGTAGGCACATTATTTTTCGACATTGCAGAACAACTGAAGTAGGTGGTCCACTGGGAAAACACGAAGTTGAATATTGTCGTGCTGCCACTCCAAGCTTTGCATGAGTTCCACCAGGGTATTACTGAAGAATTTAAGATCAAGGAGCAACATGCCCTCATAGTCATTTAAGATGCCAGGAAGGAAAAACGTAACATGGCTAACGAAAATTGGATGGCTATAGAAGAGCGTGATGCTAAGGCTTTGCACAGACAAAAGCTAGAGGAAGCCACATCCAAGGCTTGCAGCGAGCTACCAGAGCTTTGGATTCAAGCTGCAACAACGCTGGAAGAAAAAGTGGCCAAGATTGCAACAGTAGTTAAGGAATCCAAAGCTAAGGTCGACGAAGTGCACCTAGAAATGCAGATGAAAATCTTTGAGCTACAGATGCAATTGGAGTCAGCCTCTCCACCAGAAGTCCAGGAGCAGCCCGTAGCAGAGCTTAAAGCTGCCACGGAACATATTTAGTCTCGTATACAAGAGTGATTGAATGTATTAGATGAAGTCGTGGATGTATGGGCCTCACTGTAGGAGGACCCTTAGGTGCAGAGGATAGAAGCAGAAGTTCACGAGAAGCTCAAACAAATGGACCATATTAAGGTCATTGGAAATACCTTAGCACTGATGCAGCAGTTTACCCGTCTCTAAGAGGGTAAATTTTTATAGGAGAAGATCGATGAGCTGTGTCAGAAGGAGTATATAATTATAGTCTGAATTAATCCATGGGAAGTTGAGGCCATAAGCTTTCCCAAAATTTAGAAAATAAGTTGAAGGCACTGCACAAGGCACAAGGATTCGAGCAAAAGGCAACCAAGATAGTCACAAAGATGTTGCTCTGTGAAGTCAGAGATTTTGAATAGCAGTGTGCCGAAGTGGTTACACCATTGAAGGATGCCTTGAGTGGCATCAAAGCCAAGATCGATGGCGTACCAACATTGTGACTCGAGACAAGTCATAGTTTTTTTCTTGGGGGGTTGTTCGACATGAGGCCCCTAGATGAAAGAAATTAGAGAAGACTCGGCAGATAAAGGAGCATGGTGCGCAACACAAAGTCCATTTTGAGTCTTAGGGGCTTTGGGGTGGGTCAAAGATCCTTATTATGTAATGGGATGGAATTTTTTGTGAACACTGAACTCCACCCATGGTTTTTAGACCATGGTATTGTAAATTAAAAATCTTTATAAGGAGTCTAGATAGAATTCATAGAAGAAGAAAAGAAATGATAGAATTGATGAGATGAATTTAGATGTAATATTGTTTTGAGTCAGAGTCTATGGTTTTGGGTTAGAGGAAAGGCTCTTGTAGCTGAGTGCACGAAGACCTTAGGAAGTATGCAGTTGAGTGCGTAGACCCCTTCAGCTGAGTGCGCAAGGTGGAAGTAAATGTATGAGAAGGATCTGAAAATTAATGAAAGACTTGTTGATATAGATCTGTTTTTCTATTGATGTGTTTTAATTCATTTTATGTTTATGAATATCAGTGTTAAGTAAGGGTTCTGATATGTAATTGTATAGCATAGTTCTGTTTATGGTTATTTTCCTTGTTTTATGCATGATTAAGTAAGATCATAGTCTACTAGCAAGTTCAACAGATGTGTTGAACAATTCTTGTTTAATTAATATATTTTTTCTGTGAAGCTCTACTAAGGAATAAAAGCCCTAAAGCCACAATCCACTATCCTTATGGATGTAGAAACTTGGTTCTAGTAGCCCCATATATTTCCTTAGATGGGACTTTGGTCTACGCAAGATGATAATTGTCAAAAGGGCCACCAATAGTGGGTTTTTTTGGTTAGTGCAGCCACATTTGAACTTAGGTCTAGGGTGCATCAAGCCAACATTGAGTGGGTTGCTCCACTCAGCCTCCTGTCTTCCCCTCCACATGCTGCTACTCCAAAACATCCTAAAGCTTCACATGAGGCTCCTCCTTTGGAGCTATAAGCTCCTCCTCTAGTGGGATACTCAACTATCACTCTAGAGAACATCTCATAGCCTTATCCTCATCAAATTTGATATCTCTCCTCACCAATATCACCCTGAGTGAGGGAAAATACACCCACTAATTATTTTTTGTCTCTGTGTATCCTACAAAGATCACATCTCAATTTTATTCTCCAATTTCTTCCTCCTATTCTTGGTTACATGAAAATACACCGTAGCTCCAAAAAATTCAAAAATGAGATACATCTAGCTTCCTCCCATATAAATATTTTTCGAGTGTGATCATGCCAAGTATTTTGTGAGGGCTCATGTTCTGAAAATAAAGTATGGTATTGCATGCTTCTGCCCATAGATGTAATGGAATTCCTTGATCATGCAACATGGATCTTTCTTCTCCCACTATGCTTCTGTTTTTCCTTCCATCCACCCATTTTTTTGTGGGTTATGAGGTGCTATTAGCTCTATTCTAATACCCTCTTGGGCACAAAATTCCTTGAAGGTGTTAGAAAAAAATTCTCCTCCATTATCACTTCTCATGGATTTCAATATTTTACTAGTATTGTTTTCAACCAATGTTTTGAATTCAACAAGTTTGGAAAACACTTCATCATTTTTCCTCATGAAGAAAATCCAGCATTTTCTAGAAAAATCATTAACAAAAATTACATAATACCTATGTTTTTTTATAGAGGTTGTAGAAAATGGTCCAGATACATTATAATGGATTCACTCCAAGATTGCTCCTAATATGATATCTCAGCCCTGGAAGGTGGATTTGACATATTTCCCCAATGTGCATACCTTGTAAACATCATGTTATTCAAGGGTGCATTTTGGAAGACCGGTGGTAATCTGTTGCATGATTTTTAATGCCCCATGGTGTAAGTGTCCCATGAGCTTGTGCTAGAGTTGTCCAACATATTGACTCTACACTTTTTCTGCCTTGCTACTCAATGAAATGCAAGATTCCACCTTAATTTTGTAGATATGTTTCACTCTAACTCCAATCTGTTTCACTTTCCCAATAGCTATATGTCTCAAAAAGGATTTCCCCTTACTAAAAACAGCAGGATAGCCTTTATCCTCCAATACAACTACAGAAATAAAATTATTCTTCATCCCAGGTACATACATAACATCTTTCAAATGAAGATGGGAGCCTAACTCCCTCTTAAATGTTACAGTTTGAATTCCTTTGGTACTATACTTCCCATCTTCCCCAAGTTCTATGGGCATCTGGAGATCCTTATCGTTAGAATGAATTCTTAACGGAAGTTACGAAAAGAGATCACTTTAGCTGCACATGACAAACAACCCTTACAACAAAGATGGTTGTCTAAATTATTTAGATCTGCAATATATGATCGAAATAAATTCAAAACAAACCCATATCTATGCATTAAAAACATCTAAACATTAAAATGAAATAATAATTTCTCCAAATATCCAATGGACAAGACAAGATTTATAAAGAATTTTTATATTATGTTAACACCTGGGAAGGGAACAAAAAATGATGTTACCAGTCCCCCTCAATGGGATGGGTTCTTGGTTGTCCTCAACACTTCAGAACCAAAGTTTCTCTCTCTCAATGGTGTAGAAAACTCAAGGCATGTTGAACTCAGTGGGAGCTCAATAAGCAAAAAGATGATAAAAAGTGATCAAAGTATAACAATGATAAGGGGCTCAAAGTCTGGCCATGATAAAAGGATCAAAGGTAAATAATGAATGGAAAACCCTCCTATTTATAACAAAATACTGATTTATGCTTGACAATGGTGCATAATAAAATATTATTAACCAATATCTAGTTCTAACTACTTGGAATATTTTATTATATTTTGTTGGAGGGAAAAGGAATTTAAATTGGATAAATCCATTTATTTAGAAAAAATAAACAAATAAATGATTTATTTATCATTTTAAGGATGGGGTTAAGTAATAATTTAATAAATAATGATTTATTTTATTGTTCCTAAATGATTTAGTCCAATTTAACAAGGAATATTAATTAAATAATGATTGAATTAATTATTCCTAAAGAAAAATAAGAAAAATAATTATTTATCTAATTATTTCTCATTAATTGGTTTAAATAGGACCAAGAATAGTATTTAAACAATGTTTTATTTAATTATTCCTAGATGAAAATAAAATAAATAAGGATTTATTTAATTATTCCTCATGGGGTTTCCTATTTGGACCCGAAATAACTTAACAAACTATGGTTTATTAAATTATTTCTTATAGTGAAAGAAGTTTTGCTATGGTAAAATTGGTCTTACATGGTGTATTTTGATCCATCTAATTGTAAATGGTTAGATGACCAAAAATTGGCGTAACATATTTCCCCCCAATGTGCGAGTGTTAGGAGCTAATTGTATGACCGAATTACGTTGTAAGAACACAATCACTAGACACCAAAGGGGAGTCATAGAGAGATATACGTAGGCGGAGTGAAGCGAGAGAGGAAAATAACCTGAGGGGGTGAGACCTACAAATCCAAAGGGGAGTCATAGAGAGATATACGTAGGCGGAGTGAAGCGAGAGAGGAAAATAACCTAAGGGGGTGAGACCTACAAATGGTATAAGTCTCATTTAATGTTTGGGTACCCATTCTCAGTGAGGCAGGGGAGGCATATCTATGCTCGCCGAGATGAAAAATTACAAATAATAATGGTGCACCCAGTAAAATGAGACAGAGCTATAAAGTACATGATATGCTGGCATAAACATGGGCTAGACAAAAATACAATTGATCCCACATACATACTGCACCTGAGAGAACAACCAAAACTTAATACAATAATATATGAGTACATGAGATATAATAACAATTAGAGAAGTCCTGATAAATAGGAAAGGGCCATGATAATAAGAATGGATCATATAAGTGATACATGCATGCTATAGGCGATACAAGTGGCTAGGTCCAAACCCATCAAATTTGTGGAGTTACATCTGAGGCTGTAGCATAAAATGAGGTCATACAGGTATGTGGGGGGCTACCTAAAGGGCTGCCCCCTCATGAGGTCTGAAACATCTCACACACACCTCAAAAACACTAGATCAATCTGTTGGACGATCGAAAAATCGAGTATACAAATCTTGATCATGCTGAAGTGGAGCAGATGAGAAACAATCAAGTCAAAGGGAAATAAGGAGTCCCTTTGCCTGATCTGAGGCACCAAACAATAATCAAAGCTGGAACCAAGATACACCACTCTCTAGACCTGTCTTATAGAATGAATGTGTTGATGTCGACAGAAGGAGGTCCACCATAGGTGAGGCAATGACAAATCTTAAACTAATCCAGGAGGGATCATAGTAGAGTGACTGATGGACTGACGCTAGGGATGATGATGGAATGGGGGATATTGAGTAGAAAATGGATGACTTCCCTTATCAGAGCATATATAAAGTGTGGATGACTTAGTAGCAGCTGACTTGACTCCTAAGGGGATGGGGGAAAGTGAGACTGGAGGCCAAAATGGGCTACACGAGATAGGGACAAGGCATGGATGAATGGAATACTGTAACATGAGGCAAAGGGACTCGGGACATAATCCATGAATGCGATGATGACTCAACTCAGATGCTCAGATCAAGGGAAACTCGATGATTCTGCCACATAGAATAGGCCCGGTGGGGACCATAAAAACATGAGAAAAGTATGGTTACTCATGAATAAAGTCGACACATGTTTCCAAAAGTATGAAGGCTAAGTGGTGCCCCAAGTACAAGTGGTGTGAGTGCAGAAATTTGATTTTGAGAGGCGGTGAAGTGACCCTTCTTGGAAAAATGGCTTTCAGGTGAAGTATCAAATCACCAAAAACAAAATATGCAAGCTACCTAAATACATGACAGAAATAAAATAGACATCTTGAAGGGAGATGCTATGGGTAAAATTCTTAAGTTAGAGTTCCTTGCGAGGGTTAGGAAGGGGTTGTCCTTCGAAATCCTCTAGAAGGTAAGCCCCTTTGCCCAAGTCCTTACTAATGATGTAAGGCCCTAGCCATAATGAGTCGAACTTCCCATGACCAAGGACATCAAGAGCCTGGTCATACACTAGAACAAGGTCACCTTCGTGAAAGGTACAAGGGTGGAATTTTCTATCATATTGAGCTTTGGTGCACTTCTTGGCTGCTTCAATGGTTTGCAAGGCAACACAGTGGTCTTCAGACACACACTCAAGCATGAAAGTTTTTTTTCTAAAGGTTGGGTGTCAAGGAGAAGTTCGATGGCTAAGTGAAGGGAGGGGATTTCACACTCGATCAATAAGATTGCCTCCTTGACAAAAACAAGCTAGAAAGGAGTAAACCTGGTGGCGATTTTAACAGAATTTCTATAGGCCCACAAAGCAGGAAGAGAATAAGGTGCCAGTTGGTTTTGTGCTTGTTCACTGTTTGTTGAAGCATAGTTTTAAGGAATTTATTGACCACTTCAACTTGACCATTCCCTTGGGGGTAATAGGACGATGAATATTGGTGGTCAAAACCCAATAGAGAGGATATCCCACGCCAAATATCATCTTTGAAATGTCAGCCATGGTCAGAGACCAATTGTTTCAGAACCTAAAATCGAGTGATAACATGGTTAAAGAAAAAGAGGGCCGCAATAGTTGTCGTGTTATTAAACGTTGGTATGGCCTCAACTCATTTGATGAAATAGTCAACCGCCACAATGATATACTTGTGGTTACTAATAGATGGAGGTCAACACTCCATAAAGTCAATGGACCACTTGCATAATGGATCGACTGAGATGACATGATGGAGGGGAGTAGAAGGAGCTTGCACCTTTGGGGTGAAAATTTGGCAGTTGAAACAATATTTGACTGCTTCAATTCAATCACCGAAGAGGGAAGGCCAAAAATACCCAGCGCGCATGAATTTTTGGACAGTGGCCAAACTAGAGAGGTGGCCACCACAAGCATCGCTATGGCATGCATTAAGGACTTACTTAGCTTTAGGGTGGGTGAGACAACGGCGGGGGACAAAATCAACACCGTGACGATAGAGATCGTCACCAATGAGAAGATAGCGAGGGGCTTGGTGTCGTATATGTCGTCGAGCATAACGATCAAGATGGGGAATGAAATTTTTGGTTCGCATATAGGTAAGTATATCACCATACCAAGGGTCATTGGAAGTGATGGCGAACATGTGTTCATTGGGTAAATCATCATTAATCGAAAGATCTTGTGTACGAGTAGGAAATTCAGAAATTATTTCATCAAGGGATAAACCTTTCTTACTCTTGGGTGCGATAAATTCGAGATCAAACACCCGAAGGATAACAATTCAATGATCTTACTTCCCATTGATGATCCTTCTACTCAATAGGAAAGCCATAGGGTTGGAATTGGTCAAAACCATGGTGGAACACGTAATGATATAATGACAAAGTTTCTGGACCAAGAACACAATGGTCAGCACCAACATTTCTTCATGTTAGTAGGCCACATGGGGACCTACAAGGTTCTTACTGACATAATAGATAACATGTTCGTTCCGGTGTCATATTCTTTGATAAGAACCCCAATAATCGAATGGGTGGAAGCTGAGATGTATAGGATGAAATCCCTTTCAAAGTTAGGAGGACTAATCAAGGGAGCAGAATTGAGAGCATGTTTCAGGGCATCAAAATACTATTCAACCTGGTCGTCCTAAATGAATGGAATGGTATATTGAAGGAGTCTTAGAAACCCATGCATGGTGGTGGCATAATCAGGGTTAAACTGACAAAGAAAGTTGGCTTTACCTTGGAGGCTTGGTAACTGGAGCAAGCTATGTGGAATGGGGAGTTCAATAATGTCTTGAACATTAATAGGATCAAGTGTGATACCATATTTGCAAACAATGAAGCCCAAGACATGTCCGGCATAGACATAAAAGACACATTTCAGCGGGTTGAGGTGGATATTATACTTGCGACAATAGAGGAAGACGGTAAGAAAATCATGGATGTGTTGCACCTGATGCCTAGAACGACCAGTGAGGTCATCGAGGTAGGAAAGGATAATATGAGCCATTTCATGGAAACAATATGACATGGCCCACTGAAAAGTGACTCCAACATTCTTTAGGCCAAATGGCATGACCCTATAAGCGAAAATTCCCCACAGACTAATGAGCATAGTCTTTAACTGATCAGCAGGATGGATAACTATCTGGTTGTATCCAAAGAAACCATCCATAAAGGATAGAACCTCATGCCCGATACACTCATCTATGATCTAGTCAATGAACGGTGTGGGGAAGTTGTCTTTGGGACAAAGTTTATTCAGATTGTGAAAGTCAGTGCAGACATGGATGGTGCCTTTCTTCTTGAGAACGGGAACCGGGTTAGAGATGCAAGTGGTGTATTCAATGGGATAGATAAAACCAACCTGCTTGAGCTTGTCAATTTTGGCCTTGATAGCCTCACATCTGGAAGGATTAATGGGTCTCAAATTTTGACAGACAGGATTGGAATCGGGCCATGTATCGATATGGTGTTCAAAAATGAGGGGATCAAGTCCGGGCATCTCTGAATAGGACCAGGCGAAAACATCACGAAATTCCTTAAATAGCTTAGTGTAAACCTCAATTTCTTCTAGGATGAAATCTGCCCCTAAGGAAATGTTTTTTTCTATCCCTGGTTTGTCAAAAATGTTAATTTTAATGGTAGGAGCGATATTGGCCATATTTCATTCTTTGAAAGCATCAGATGCAAGAATGGGAATTCTAAACCAATAGACCTCATCGAAGATGAATTCTTTAGACTCCACATCATACTGGTCATGGGACTGTTGCAGAAGGAAGTACGCACGGTGGTGCATATCATCCCAAGGAAAGTCAGGGGTGGTCATTTCTTTCATAATATCTTCATTAGAAAGAAATATGGGGGGACTGGAAAAAGAAATACCACATGAGGCAGCGGGGCTATGTGACGCATCATCATAAGAGAAATGGTTCACATACGCATCACTATTGAGGGTAGACAAAGAGATATTAGATGAAATATTTACCGATGTTGAGCCCAAGGTGATCACCGGAGGAGGTTCAGTCGAAATAGAAGGGAACACCCCAGAGGGGTTTTCCACCAAGGATATCATGGATGATGACAGATATGGGATAGTGGCTGAAGGCTCCGTCATCTCGACATCTGGTGGAGGTATCACAATGGGTGTAAAAATTTCTTCCGCTTCGGCAACAGCCAAATGTCAGAGTAAAGGGGTAGAGGATCCACTACGTTTAGCCTCAATTCAGCAGAAATCCTCAAGGGTGTCATGGAAATAATCAAGATGGGGATAGAGGTGAGAGTAGTGGCCGTAAATATCACACAAAGTACAAGGGTGATTCGTGCAAAACATTTTTAGTTTCTTAGCTAAATCGGGTAAGGTAACATGAACCTCTAGGATATTGGATTCAGGAAACATTTCATTGACCACAGGTTTGAGAAGAGGAAGCTCAGGAAAATTTTGGGTAGCATGCCCAACAAAATCACACAAAGCACATGGAGGTGACCACTTCAGAGGCTTAGGAGGAGCAGGATTTGTTTGGGAAGCCTTATCCTTAGGTTCCTTCTTTCTAGATTTCCCCCCTCACCAGATGCTTTCGCAACAGGAGCAACTTCCTGTTGAGGTGGAAAGGGGAGGGGTCATAGCGATTGGTTGGACAGGGGTCAGAGCAGTATAAGTTTTGAGCTAACCAGGCGGGGTTTTGGCTGGGGGGTTAATGTACCAGTCTGGGATCCCCAGGGTCATTAGGGGAATTTTGAGGTCTAAAATGGGCCTCCTAAGAAAAACGTACAACAAAATAAAATTTATAATAACCAATAGGATTCAATATGATGATGTCAACCATGGGGGATGATTCACCATTTTTTAAGTAAAAGGGTAAAAAGATTAAAAAATAATAAAATAATAAAACTACTTTTTCAACTCGTATTTTCAACTTATCTCCCATAGTTTTTACTTAAATTTTGAGCAAGAGTACTCGTTGGATGTAAAATTTAATTCCCCATCCAAGGATTACCCATGTTCCATACTTTCAATGGACCTCGCTACACAAAAAATGAGAAATACATAAAAAAAAATTGTGATTACAATCACGTTTTTCATGTGTTTCTCATTTTTTGTGTAGCAAGACCCATCGAAAGTATGAAACATGGGTACTCCATGTATGAGAAATTAAATTCTACATCCAATGAGTACTCCCACTCGAAATTTTAGTAAAACATTTGGGAGATAAGTTGAAAATATGAGTTGAAAAAGTAGTTTTTTCTTTCTTTCCCTCTAAAATTTGATGATGTAATCAAATATTATTTTATTATTTCCACTATTATTTTATAATTTCCTTAGGAGGCCCATTTTAGACCTCAAAATTCCCCTAATGCAAATTTGGAAGGCTCAACGTAGCCATAACAGGCACCGGGAAGAATCCAAAGGGGGGAGCGAGAAACGTTATTTGACCAGAAGGGTAATGGCTTGGCGGAATGGCTCCCAAATGGTTAAGGCTAGGGGGAACCATTCTTGGTTGAAAATTATTGGAAGAGACACCAACAGAGGGAGAAGGTCTTTGAAAATAAGGCATTGGAGGCTCCGTCGAGTGACCACCCACAGGTTGCGAAGGCGTAGGCTACTGGGTGGTTGAACCAGACCGCTTGTGGCTAGTCCGAGATGATTGAATCATGAAAACATTCGAGGAGATGGGATCTACAACAAAATGGGGGGGACCAGGGAATGCACCAAGTAAGGTCGAATCTTTATAGACTCCAAATGAAACACTGGTAAGAGGTGTGACTTCTTGTTAACCAACCACCGAATATGATAAACTCGGGGGAGATCCGAGACTTCGGTTCGTAATATGTCAACTGATCAAAGGTAATGATCTTTACATTGTGAGGAAATCACATCTTATGATGCACCGCAGATGCGACAACAGACATCACATAATTATAGCTATGACCCAAGAGGATACTGTAATCCAAGGGAGCGTCAATGACTTCAATGTTAATACAAACAATCTTTCCCGTAAGAGTGACAGGACAATTTTGATACATGCCAAAGGGCTGAGAAGAGTGACCGTCCCAAAAATGCAAAGTGATGGTGGATTTGGCTAAGTCAGGTGATCCGAGTTTATTCCAAACAGAGGTGGACATCACGCAGGTGCATGCGCCCTCGTCAACGATACATCGCGAGACATGGACATTACGAATCTTGACTGGTATTTAGAAGATGACAACTGAAGGTAGGGGGGATGTTTTGACTTGTCAACATCAAAGATGATCAAACAATCATCTGAAGTATCCACAATGCCCAAAGAAGATAATAGAGCTTTACATTATGAAGGGCACGACTAGAGGACTTCCAGTGTTGACATGGAAACAAGAGATTGTGCCAAGTCATCTATTATGTTGTAATTATGGGCGACGTTGGCAAAAGTAGAAGTTCGGCGTAATGACCCTTTGGGGATCTTGGGAATGACCTCTTCCCATGGTTAAGGGATTTGTAAAGGGGCATTCAGTGTCAAACTGGACTCTGTGGAAACTTTGGTTTTAGATTTTGTTACAGACCAAGCATGTGGCTTGCCATATAGGCATGAACGAGTTTGAAGGTTGACATCAGTGATATTAACCACTTCATAATTCATCATGATAATCTGGTATTCAGGGGTACCAGACTGTGAGGGTTGAGGGGCAGCATGACCTTGAGGGGGTTGGGAAGCCACATATCCTTGCTGAGGGAAAGGATCAGTGAAAAAATTCGGTTGACCTGGTGTGGTATTTGGAGGAGTTGAAGCCATGGCTTGTTGTCCTCTAAATGTTGCTTGTGCTTCCCACAACTGGTGAATTTGGGGTAAAAGGGGGAAATCATTTGTGTAATGGCCATGGACACCACAAAACGAACAAGGCTTGTTCATACAAAGAGGCTTGTTCTGCTTGGGCTGATTGCCCTATTGCTGGTTGTTAGTGTTTGGTTGGTTCCCTTAGTGCCCTTGATTACCTTGCATGGGTTGTTTTTGGTTTCCTTTCCTCTTTTTCTTGGAATTTGGAGGATCGATCACACTCTATTGTGCATACACATGACTCTCAGGGGGAGGTGGTTGTTCTGGCAGAGGTTGAGAAGTCATGTGAGGCTGGGGTGCTAATTTCGGAGGGGATGGAGCACTCGGCTATTGATAAGGACAGAAAGGAGGTTGAACAACATTGGGGTTAATAGGTTGAGCGACCGCTGGCCCTGACATCGGTTGATGCAATGGGGGAAATGTGCTTTTTCCTAGATACATGTTGTTGGGAGGGAGATAAGTGTTAGAGGATATGTTCCCTCCCTGAGGGAAACCATAACTCATGGGGGGGTGAGTATACAGATGTGAAAGATATCCAAAGATACCGTCGACGGTGTGATATGGCCTCGATGCATTGGCACCACCAGGTCTAGGAAGATCTAATAAGACGGTATAAACATAACCAGATTGGGCGTAGATCAAGTCATATTTAAACACAATTTGGAGAGATTCTTCCTCTTTCTGAGGAAAGTGAGATGTGACATATTTACCAATAGAAGGAAAAAGCATAGTGAGAAACCAATCCATATAGAAACGATGGTCGAATGTGGGAGCTCGACATAAGCTTCTCCTTCTATGTCATTCTAGACCATGGTCAGAAAGGCGGGTGGCATAAGTTTGACAGAATGCGGTCAACAAATCGGTACCGATATCATATTAGAGAGGTAGCTGGAAGTAGGACATAAATTCTTTAGCAAAAGCTGCAAAAGTGGAATGTGAGGCAGAGGCCTGGTCCACATACCACTTTGTAGCATCTCCAGTGAGCATACGCTGGAATAACCAAATATAGATGGATTCATCAGTGATAGAATTGGATGAACACAACATGTGAAAGGAGCGGACGTATTAGTAGGGTTCTCTTCAGCATTTCTTTTGAACTTAGGGATGTCAGAAGGAATCTTAGTTGGCATAACAGGCCAACTTGGATCATGGTGTATAGGGTCATTAATTAACTGGATGAAATCAGGGAGGCTTAAACCTGCCATAAAAGGTAGAAAAGGAGTAGTTGGAATGGTTCTGGTAGTGGTTCCACTAGTAGAAGCTCCAGATTTAGGGTCGCAGCTACCACCATCTTGAGGACCATCACCTACATTGGCACTTGACATGGTGACAAAATGAGGTGGAGGAGAACTGGGTTGAGAATCAGAGTGAGTGCCCAATGGACCAGAATCAGAGTCGATATGGGGACTCAGTGGAGGACTAACTTGGACATGACACTTTGGAGTAAGTCTTCCTAAAGGAAACTGAGGATGAAGGCCTTGGAGTCTCTGGGATAAGCGCCTTGGGGGCGCAATGATGGCAAGACACAGATACCCAAATAAGATGGAAGAGTAATAAATAAAGGCTCAGAGGGGCAGATAAATTAATTATGATGTTTATATCTTGGCTTGGTGGTGTAAACCAAGCACTCTTCACTTTAGGTGTGCATGTGTGTAAGCGGTGTATTAATTTTAACTAAGCCCATGCGGTTTTGTATAAAGAAAAAGAAAAAAATTTGTATAACTGTAACAAAAACTGAAATGACAGTAAAATAAACAGCTAAAGATGCATAAATTCAACCCATAAATAAGGGCTCCCAAACAATTGTTCTAAGAGGTAGGTGAAATTGACTCAAAACACATGACATGGCCAAAATGTATAAGGTCTAAGGGATAGGGATCTAACGACTCAAATCTGCTAGAAAAGGTGCAAAAAACATCAAGAAACTAGACGAGAAAGTGTTGCAAAAAAAGGAGGTGAAAGGATAAAAAAATAAGGGAAACAAGGGAGAGACCAAACAAAACTCAAGAGGGGGTTTTGGATGGAATAATATCTAATCTAAAAGGATCTGAAAGAAGGAGAGATCAGACCCTAATAATGGCTGAAAACATTGCAAACTCTTAGACTACCTACTCAACTAAGGGGCTTGCTCCTACTTCAAGAAGAAAAAATGAGCATATCCTGGCCTAATACGGGTGGAGACAAAGGTCAAGCAACCCTGAATAGTTCTTGCAGCAAACGCTAACTATAACAGAAAAAATCCCGAAAAAGTTTCCGCTCATAGGTATTGACTTGTAGGTTGTTGAAATCACAGTTTTGGGCCCAACAGGTGCAACCTAAGCCTGAACTTGCAGTTTCTGGGCTGAAAAGTGTGAGTTGCAGTTTTGGGAGTCTCAGGTGGCAGGTTGCGAAAAAAATTTCCATATCTGGTGCGGCTGATACCTGTTACCTGCGGAAAACACCTAAAAACACTCAAAATTTAGAGTTTTAATTGTTTTAGGGAATAAAAGGTAAAAAAAAAATTAAGAGACTAAAAATAGCTGAAGAAAAACCCTAGTTACTGAATCAGCTGGTCATGCGGAATCAAAATAAAACCCAGTGGAGTCGCCAATTGTTAGAATGAATTCTTAATGCAAGTGCATGAAAAGAGATCACTTTAGTTGCACATGACAAACAACCCTAAGAACAAATATGGTTGTCTAACTTCTTTAGATCTGCAATAGATGGTCGAAACAAATTCAAGACAAACCCATATCTATGCAGTAAAAGCAGTTAAATAGTAAAATGAAATAATATTTTCTCCAAATATCCAATAGACAAGACAAGATTTATAAAGAATTTTTATATTATGTTAACACCTAGGAAGGGAACAAAAAATGATTTTACTAGTCCCCCTCAATGGGATGGGTTCTTGGCTATCCTCAACGCTTCAGATCCAAAATTTATCTCTCTCAATGGTGTAGAAAACCCAAGACGAGTTGAACTCAGTGGGAGCTCAATAAGAAAAAAGATAATAAAAAGTGATCAAAGTATGACAATGATAAGAGGAACAAAGTCCGACCATGATAAAAGGATCAAAGGTAAATAATGAATGGAAAACCCTCCTATTTATAACAAAATATTGAGTTATCCTTGATAATGGTGCATAATAAAATATTATTAACCAAGATCTAGTTCTAGTTGGTTGGAATATTTTATTATATTTCGTTGGAGGGAAAAGGAATTTAAATTGGTTAAATCCTTTTATTTAGAAATAATAACAAATAAATGATTTATTTATCATTTCAAGGATGGGGTTAAGGAATCATTTAATAAATAATTATTTATTTTACTATTCATAAATGATTTAGTCAAATTTAACAAGGAATATTAATTAAATAGTGATTGAATTAATTATTCATAGAGAATAATAAGATAAATAATGTTTTAGCTAAATATTTCTCATTAATTGGGTTAAATATGACCAGGAATTTTATTTAAACAATGGTTTGATTAATTATTCCTAGAGGAAAATCAAATAAATAAGGATTTATTTAATTATTCCTCATGGGGTTTGGACCATAAATAACTTAATAAACTATGGTTTATTAAATTATTTCTTATAGTGAAAGAAATTTTACTATGGTAAAATTGGTCTTCCATTGTATATTTCGATCCATCTAATTGTAAATGGTTAAATGACCAAAAATTGGTGTAACACTTATCCTATACGCTACTGAAGAATTATTTACATAATGTCATATGGAATGAGACACTTGAATCTAGGTACCACACACTCCCCATTATGGTGTTGTCCATGCATGCAATTAGGGTGAAGTCTAATTTGAATTGTGAGGAAAGTGCCTCGCCTCGTGCTCCTCCTAAAGGAATTTTGTTAGACTTCTTGTCCAAACACTTTGTTGGATAGTGCCCATATTCGTGGCATTGAAAATATTTTATGTTACTTAGTTCCTTCTTCTTGCCATTGTTTTGGATGGATTCTAGATTGATTTGGATCTTCTTTCTTCTCTTAGCTTTCTTTCCCTTCCCAAACAAGTAAAAATTATCTTCCTCCTCAGCTTTGGATGTTACTCCATCTCTTGTGTTCCTTTGAATTTATTCCTGTACCAAAGCAAACCAAAGCCTCTCCCAATTTGGAAATTTCTCCCTTCCATTTACAAAGTCTCGGTAGTTGTGTTAGGGTTTCGGAAGGCCTAGGATAATTAGGCTCACTAGCCCGAAAGATGACACATTTTCTCCTACTCTTCCAAGTTCATCTCGAGCGTGAGTGAATATAGAGAGGTAATGTGGAATAATTTCATTTTTTTGCAGTCGAATGTTTCTAATCTTATCCCTCAATTCAAATGTCATGGCGTCGTTGTTATTTTCGAATAATTCTATGAGGTTATTACACAGAGAAAATGGAGTTTCATTTCCATGTAAATTCGAGATTGTGTAGTCTCTCGCACCCTCCAAGATGATCCTCTTGGATTTTTCGGTATCCTACTTCCACTGGGCTATTTGATGTGCATCAGATCCTGTTGGTTTTGGAATGTTAGTTTTGGTGTACTCCAACACTCCATTGTCATCGAGTACAAATTCCACCATGTCCTTCCAATCTATGAAATTCAATGTTCCCTCCAGGGGAAACTCCAATCCCAATACGTTGAAAAAAAAATTCCGGCACAAAAAAACATTGCTTCACTAAATATGAAAATTAAAATTTCTGAGGGAGAAAAACTATTGACTCGTTTCTATTATTATTTAAAGCTTTGATACCATGTAGAAATTAATAGAAATTTTCTACTACTAATCATTTCAAACTAAAAACAAGAGATTAAAAATTTCGTGTGCAATTATTTTGAATGAAAATTACAATTTTGAAACACATTCAATGAAAGGAAACCATTAGAACCACAAGAACAAAATGATTTATAGGGAAACCCAACTGGGTAAAACCCCTCCGCTTATTTTCATTAATCAGGTGAAAATGAAAAATTATTGCAATATCTTGCTTCAACTCTAAAGCACACCCTACACTATAAACCTTTTCTCTAGTTGATTGTCCTGCTCTGGCCAAAACCTAGCAAATTCAAGTCCCCAAATTCCTCCTATATCCTTGTGTAATTTGTAATAACCACGGGTTAAAATTTCATGTAATAAAAGTTAATAAAGGTCAAATAAGACAAGGGGAAAGGGACACATATTCCAAGATGAACGTTGGGTAAAATATCCTACTGGGAATCACTTGTTGTGTTTTATGGCTAAGGGGGAATTTGAAAAGGCAATGGCTAAGGATTTGCAAAAGAAAAAAGGTATTCTTGGCACATTATTTATGAAAATAATGGAAATTAGGAGAAAAGGAAGGTCAAAAGGTCACAAGTTTTATGTGAGGAGGAAAATGAAGGAAAATAATGGAAAATTAAATAAATTAGACGACTATAAAATAAAAATACCTCAGAGCATCAGTTGGTAGCTATTATCATAATTTTGTCAGTTTATTGTTATATTTTGTCTCAAATAGGAGAAAGCACCAAGAGGAGAAATAAAACAAGCAAGCAAGGAAAGGAAAGGAAAATCAAAGAAGGAAAAGGAAAAGCAAAGGAAGGCAAGGATCAAGCAACTTCAGCAAGAATAATTGCAGGTGACAGATTTCATGCAAGATTTTATAGTTGGGTTTGACATGCATGGTATGGGCATGTTGGTATATGGTTATTTTGTTGTCATTGGCATGGATTTTCTCAGGATTCGGCAGTGGGTTTAAGCATAGCCTTGAAATTTATGGATAACCATGATGTGGTGTGATTGTTCTCGGTTTTGAGCTTTGTATCAATGAATGGTTTCAGAATCTGGGATGAGGTATTCTGAAAGGCCTAGGAATCCCTTTACCAATGATGGTGTGATACACAATAAATCATGGGGGTGGAGACAGGAAAATTCCTCAAGGATGGTGAAGAAATTATGAGGCATCCAAGCTTGGTTTGGTTTTGTGATCTCTACACGGGTTTAGGTGTGATCACGGTATGGAGAGGGTGGATTTGCTTTAACCTCTGGATTTCCTTGGTTGTATTTGGACTGGTTTATCCCATGAGATCCCACATTGATTCTTGGAATATGGCACATGCTTGATTGGCTAAAGAGATATTTGGCTCAACCAATCTATAGTCAGGTGGAATGTGGAAGTCTCGAAATTGGTTGGAATTTTCCTATGGTTAATAAAAAGATAATTTTCTCTTACTTTTGGTAAGGAAATGTACTAGTTATTATGTGGCTTTAATGGTTGTTCTCTTATTGCTATTTATCTAGTTATATGCTATTTTTTTATGGCATATCTTAGCCATGGATCTATTCATGTTTTCACTCATAACTGAATAAGTAACGAATAAAATACCTAGTTGATGTTAATACAACTAATGAGAGAAGGTATGGACCCTTCTTGTTAAACCTCAGATGAGTTTTTAGTCCCTCATGTTCAGACTTACATTCATGACCTGTAGGTTTCATATCTACCAAGTGTTTGACAGAATGACAATCCCAGTTGGGGATGGTGAGGTCAAGTCCTCATTCTAGTTTTTGGTTTACAAGAATTGTCTTCATGTCTTTCATGAGTTCTGGAAGTTTCATATTTTTTTGGGCAAAGACCTAGCCCAAAACCTGGAATATAGCCTTAATTATTGTAGTCATTGCCACAACACTGGTAGAAAAAATCCATAGTTGCACTAATGTAGGCCTATGGGAGAAACTGAGAACCCATAGTCACTCGAAGGCCTTGGAAACGGAGAGGATGATGATTTAAGTCAGGAAAAAGGTGAGTTTTAATAAGGGTTGGATACCTGGAGGGGTTTGGTTACTCTTGGAGGTAATGTGGCACTTGAGGGAATTGAGTAAGATCTTGTTGTGTCGACTCCATTTACTTAAAGTCATCTAGGAGACTAATTCATATCATAGTGACCATCATCTCATGTTTACCTCAGGAAAGCTGGTGAAAGTGGGTAAATGTGGAAGGAGGAGTTACAATATGGTATCAAAGTGGGTTACACTCTCTTTGGGTCATATCTAATACATGGTTCAACTCTTGGACTGGATGCGCTAGATGCATGTTGTTATGCATGCATTTTCATGGTTAATGTTCTCCTACATGAGGTTATGGTATGAAGGATATGTCACTATGATGCTATTGGTATGTTATGATGTTGATGTGTTGGTTGAGATAGAGTAGGATATGCAGATCATCAGAGCGAGGTTGCAACACTAGACTTTGGGGTAAGAGGAGATTGTCGTACAGGTACTGTATGGTTGGCATGCACGTATGTTGATTAATGATTATTATAAGCATTAGGGTTGTGTACTTTTCTGTTATTCTATGGTTGTTTGAGTTACATGTATGATAGATGTTCGTTAATCAGTGTGATCATATGGACCTGTGTCGTTTCATCATGAAGGATATTAACTTGTTGTTATAAGCATTTCGGTCATATGCATGATGGTTATGGTAATTTTACTTAGGATATTTATGTTAAATGTGTCATGATAATCTGGATTGACCTATGTAGATGGTTAGATTTATGGCATTCAGGTGTGAGTCTACCTATTCGTGATATTGTGTTGTACTAATTTAGATTGACTATGCATATGTAATTGTTATGCATGAATGGAATTTTTTATGAGTTTATGATGTGAACATGTTAGCTAGTTATTTTTATGGATATCATGACCTTAGTTATGTTTGGGATGATATGTTGTGAATTTATATCATGCTAATCTATATTTATTGTGCAGACAAGATAGTCTCCCCTAAGACTCATTGAGTTATGAGTTTATTATGTCATCTATTTGGTGTTGAAGTGTTTGGTGTCTATTAGGTCATCTATATGTTGTTTGAATGTTTCACTAGTTGCATGATATGAGTTTGTATTCATAAGATTGCATGAAGGAATGGTATTTTTTGAGATGGTTGCATTAACACATATGTGCTGAGAACCACTGATTTGTACTTGGGTGTAATTAGGTGATATTTGTAGCATTATGTATTATGGTTGATGAATATGAGTTTATTATTGATTATGACATGTTGGTTAGAATTGGAAAAGGTTTATTTCAAATTAATAAATATGATTCTTGATCTTTGGAACATGTGGTTGACATGTGTGTTCAGTTACAACATGTGCTTGGCACAACAAGGTAATATAATTGGTATATTGTTATATTTATTTATACACTGACAGTTATGTGTTTATGGTAGTATGATATAGGGAATTACATGGAAAAGAGACTACCATGAAGTCTTGAATAAGGCTTAGGGTGAGATTTCCCTTATAATCATTGGGAACCCATGGGGATTGAGGCATGGTGTTTTTTTCTAGTCTTGTGCTTTTGGCCTTTTTTCATTTGTTTATACTTGATTTGCGGTCTTGATTGTATCTAGTGCATGATCATGCCAATTTGTTTGCATTGTTGTACTGCTATTTATTTTTCAGGGTTTTTCTTCTTGTTTTCTTTTAGTTCTTTCCTTTTATGTTTTGAGGGTCTTGGAGATTGGTTAGGGAAAGAGGGAATTTGATGGAGCTCAAGGAGAGATGTGTGGCATCCAATAGGTAATGTAAGACCTGGGTGAATCTCATTGCATGTATAAGGGCAGTTGAAGGCAAGAGTATGACATCTGGTTCGATTGGTGGGGTCTATTGGGATAATTAGATGGTGGCAGGACAATCATGATAAAATTAAGGTAAATGAAATAAAGGTAACATATGCCTTGGCTCTGTTGGGAACCATTTTTCGCAATGTTTTGCGTGCATTGCATGAATAAAAGGAGTTCTTTTAACCTATACCTTATGATACTTGGTAATTTTTTTGTGATCATGATTATGTTGATGACTATATGTGTATACATGTATGTATGTATGTCATTGGCTGACAAGGTCGTCAAAGATCATGATTTTTGTATGCCAATGATTATATGTGTGTGTTTGTGTTTTTGTGTGACAGGGTCGTCAAGGATCATAATTGTGGAGGAATGATTTTTTATGTAGGTGAATGGCATGAAGAGGTTCCTGGTTTATGAGGAATTAAGTGGGAAGAGTAGCTCTGGCATATTTATGAGGTTAATATCATGTGGATATGAATTGATATTATATGATTGTACTATTCCTATGTTTATGTTATGAACAATTAACGTTGAAGGATACATCAGCGGAATGAAATAAGTGTGATATGTGGCATTCAGGACAAGCATGGACAAGACACTAGAAGTAAGGTTTCCTGGTAGAGACAGTGTGGTCTTAGGATGTGTAGTATATATGTTGTGTACATGTAGCATATGCATTATTTTTCACATATGATGTTGTGTGCATGTTTTTTATATGATTTTGTGTGCATGTTGCATATATAGAGTTGTGTGCATGATTGCATATGCGGTGTTGGGTATCGATGGTGCTAAGTACATGTTGTATATGCAATGCTATGTATAGATGGTGCTATGTACTTATTTTGAATGCAGTGCTATGTAAATTTGGTGTAGTGTACATGTTGTATATGTGGTGCTATGTACATATGGTTCAGTGTACATATTTTACATGTAGTGTTGTGTACGTATGGTGTGGTGTGCATGATTTTACGTGTGGTGTTGCATGCATGTGGTGCTATGTACATGTGGTACATGTGGCATTGTGCACATGATGTGAAGATGGTGTTTTGTACACGTGCTACGAACACGTCATACAGTTGGTGATGTGTACATGTTTTGCAGATGCTGCGGTGTGCATGTGGTTTTGTGCACACATTGTGTATGTGGTGTTTGTTGGGTATGTGTTATATTCTTTCCACAACTAGTCATGCATGGGGGGGTCATAGGGGGGGCGGCAGCCCCCCCTGTTCGAGGTTTGGGGTAGCACCCCGGGAAAAAAATTTGGTCCTTATTTTTCGGTGGGCAGACCCGCCCATGGTTTTGTGCATGGGTTTGCACATGGTTTTGGGGCATGATGGTTTTCCGCCCCTGGTATTTTGTACATCCAGTCAAGGGAACTGCGGTTATATTCTAATCCAGGGTTAATGGATTGGGGTTTATGTATGATTCAACATGTATATATATGTGTTGTAACACTAAAAGGAATATAATGAAAAATCAATCTGGTCGTCTCGATTTGGGATCCATGGGAAAATCTCTCTGTATATATATTTTATGTTTTATGCTCTTGTTGTTGTTTATATTATGTTTTTAAGATTCGTTTGCAGATAATTTCTGTGCAGGGTTAAAACCTACATTTGGTATCAGAGTTGTTTCGGCTTCAAGGGGACGCCTTTGTTGCTGAGGGTTTTTTGCTCGGGCCTGTGGTAGACCTTGTTTAGTGGGAGATATGTGGGATCGATTCTTTCAGTGAAAGAATATGGCGAGTAATGGAAAGATAGAGATTGAGAAATTTAATGGTCAGAGTTTTGAGCTGTGGAAGCTCAATATGGAGGATCTACTGGTGGATAAAGACCAGTGGATCGCAGTAGATCCAGATACTAAATCAACGACTATGTAAGATGAAGACTGGAAGAAGTTGGATCGGAAGGCGAAGAGCACAATATAGTTGTGTGTCTCAGATTCGGTATTGTTGAATGTATCTGGGGAAGCTACGATGAAGAATTTGTGGGACAAACTTGGGACTTTGTACCAATCTAAGTCTCTGGTGAATAAATTCTTCCTGTGGAAAAAGTTGTATAACCTGAGGATGAAGGATGGAGACTCGGTGACAGAGCATCTGAACGCCTTCAATACTGTGGTAAGTCATTTGTCATTTTTTGATATTAAAATCTCAGATGAAGATAAGTGCATTAGTTTTTTGTGTTCTCTACCAGACCCGTGGGACAGTCTGGTTATTGCAATAGGTAGCAATACAAATACCTTGAATTTTGATGACATTGTCTCAACCTTGCTATTGGAGGAAATGAGATGGAGAAATATTGATGACGGGGTAAACCCACAGTCCCGGTTTTCGAATTATTTCAATCTCAACGTATGTGTAAAATTCATCCAAATTTTCTTGCCCAATCAACTTCACAATGTGGGCAAACTCAACATGTTCTTGTTTCGAGGACTGGTAAATTAAACAAATAAATCTGAGAGCTTTAATATCTCAAATCTCAGAGATTTGAGATATTAATTTCAAGGTTTATTATATGTATGTAATATCTCATACAATGCAGTCAGATTCACTTCTTTTCTTTGGGAGCTCTACTCTCAACCAATGGTCACTGTCATATTCATAACGCATCCTTTATATGAGCCAACCATACCATATAGACCTTCTCAATTAACTAAAACGCTACTCCACCACGAGCGTATACAATTTTTTTTTTACATGCGCACTGTAATATATCAATATATATATTACAGCCTTGGAAGTGCTATGAAAACAACCCAACAAACTTGGACCCCACTTACAGTTAAAGACTCAACCTCACTCGGGTTAATACCGTGGTTCAGATTGAATTAAGAGGAAATCTTTAACTAGCCACAACATACGACTATTCACTTTGTAACCCGAGACTTTATATGATGTTCGGGCTACACATATAAAATTATGTCAATGTAACAACACTCCATACCCTTTTTAAGCCCGCAAACCTTAGTTTATCCTTCGTGTTACTTGATGTGTGACCATTGTTCGATGACCCAACCTCCAGATCGGACGATGTACATCGATCTCGCATTGATTTCACCGTTGATAGTTAACGCGCGATAGCCAGGCGATGAGAGCGGTTTCTCCAACCCGCTTAAGACCACTTGTCAGCTCCTAGCATATATCGTGTTCAAATTGTAAATACAGCTTACCATCTTGAATTAACGCGAAAACCGTCGGGTCGGTTCCAAACCCACTGTCACTGTTCACAGCACTCGTGGTTCCTCTCCTTTTCCCTCAGGTTCCGTCGTGCTCTTTAACAACGTTTCATTTGTAGTCAGACCGCTTCGTCGCATAGTTCTAATGTTTCATTTCAGAATCATGCCATCGCTTCAGAATTATCGAACATAGATTAATGTCCCTCCTTATCCACCTCGACACTTCTAACTCAAACCACACGGGCGATGGCATAACCTCGCATCTTCTATCGAGTGCAGAATCTCGGAACTCCATTATGGAGCTTCTTCCTAGGCACCGTAGGTATCCTCTGCCCATTATGAAATTGGCCACACAGGCCAGATTCCCAATACTCAATCACATTCTCCCCTTTGTCTACCAAAGGTGTGCAGTAACGCCATAACCTCCCATACATCAAAATTCAATTACACAGTTTGCTACAGAGGTCCAACCATTCTCACATACACTATATATACATCAATTCCTTAATGTAGGAATCCAGCCATCCATGAATAAATCAATGTACACATAAGACCAACAGGAATTTGCTCATAAGACTAAATAGGTTCTTCATATAAATTAAATTTCTTACAATCTTCTAGTCCTCGGCCAGATCTTCAAAGTTAATGGCCTTCCATTCTCCTAATTGCCCTCTCTGGCTTCCTAACACTATGCAGCTCAGTGCAGGTCCCCCGACTCTGTCACAGAGGTTTATTTTTATACATATTGGAAATCAATCGATTCAGTTTCCTAAAATCACTGGACAGATTCCTCAATCCTAATTTAAGCCTGACCCTCTGATGGACTGAAACGGGCTATCACTTCCTATGCCCACTAATCATTCGGGCAGTTACATTTTCTCTAAAATTAACAAAAAATAACCCAATTATGAATAATTACAATGGGGAAACAAAACATGAGACCCCCCTTATGTTTATTTATGTACAAAAGTTGTTTTGAGCCTAATGCCCCTGCATCAGACTCCCCAGGTTAAAATAGTTCATGATCTCTTGATCATGTGCTTTCATCTTCGTCTTCCTAGATCCCACACCTTGTTCTGAAACTGGTCATCTATTGCAGCGTTCTTCCTTTGTATTCCTCCAGGCTTCCATATCTTGGTCTGCATCTTTGCACTTGCTACGCCCTCACAGTCTGTGACTGTCTTCTTCTTGCTGCTGTTGTTTCTCTGCTTCCTTGTTGCTATCATTTTTTGAGGCATCTTCTGCATCAGTTTTCTTATAAATTCAATTTCTCTATCTAATCTTTCCTCTGAATGTCGGAATCTTACTTCTGTTTGCTGCACTCTTATTTCTTCAGTTCTTACTACTGCCCTATTCGCCACCCAATCATCCATACCCTCTCTGCAACAGTAAAATTCTTGCTCCTCTGCTGGCAACACTTCAGCTTGTTGCTTCAACCTTCTCTCCAGCAACACTCCAAGCTGTTGTTCTTGCATTCTGCACTCTTTTCTGGATGTTTTCTGCAAACATTTTAGCCATCTCCTTTGGTCAAACACATCATCAATATGCTGCAACTCAGTTTCAGCCGTTTCTTCTTCTGTCTTGGAATCTTCGGCAATTGCCTCCCTTCTTCTTGAATTACTTCAAGCTCTTCCAGCTTTTCATTTTCATCTTTTTTCAGGGAAAAAATCTGATTCTCCACTACTGTAGCAGCCCCAAAATTCTACCTTACAACCTTCTCTCCAATCTTCTCTTGGCTATTCGAACAAGCCAATTCCTCTCTGCTACCAACAACAACAATTTTCTGCACATGAGACATGATTGTCTCATCTTCTTTCAGTTGCTCATCTCCATTCTGCAGCAACACTTCTTCTTCTAAGACAACTCTAAGCAATGGATTGTCTTTTTTCATTCCTGTAAACATAGCCAATTCATCAGTTCCAAAACCCCAAGACCCAATGGTCCCAACTAATGATTCAATCATCAATTCTTTTCTATCTTCATCCCATTGTGTCTTCACATTCTGAAATCCCCAATTCTGAAATTGAGGTTTTCTCTCTTGTATTGAATCTTGTTGATTCAGCATACTCTCTAGAAGCTCAATTTCTCCATTCCATGGTTTAAAATCTTCCACAGAATTCTCCTTCTCTTTCAATTGACTGCCCCATGCTGTCAACTTATCTCCATCATCAATAGGATCTGCATTCATCAAACAATTGTTAGAATCAAACTCACAAGGCCTCAGTGCCTTTCTCTGCTCTGTCGGCATCTCAATATGATGTCCTACAATTCTTTTCTTTTCCATCAGCACATCAGTATGCTGATTCCAACTCTTCAAACAATTCTTGAGACTGTCAGCTAGTCTCCCTTCTGCATCATCCTCTGCAAGGATGTCTCTCTACTCTAGTTCATAAAAATGAACTTTCTCATCCATCTTCGCCCTTACAATCTGAACACTTTCTCTCTGTGGTTCTATCCTCTTCTCATGTCACAATCCTGGCATCTCATCTGAGGAAAAATTTTCACAATCTTCACTATCTTCTGTTGTCACTATCTCCTCAGCCTTCATCAGAATATAATTCTGATTTCCTATCTCTGCAAAAACTTTAGCTATCTGTCCATCACTCTTCATTTGGCCATTCAATAAAAACAGTTTGTCATTATCATCATTAATGACAAATTCATCACCATAAAACACAACTGTCATGTCCTCATTGAAGTAATCTCTTTTATAAAAAAAGGAATTAATGAATTCCTTCTGCTGCAATAGTTCAATCTGTTCTTCATCTGAAAGATACTCATCATACTTTACTTGGAAACAGTCAGCTGCTTTTAACACAGCTTCATCACATGGGTTGTCTTCATCAATACCTGCATACACACACAACTTGTCAGTTGTAAAAACACAAGACCTCATGGTCTCATTTGATGATTTGATCACCAAATCTTCTTGCTGTCCCAAGTCTTCTATACACCTCAGAGATTCTTCAAGAGTCTCTTCTTCAATTTCTTCAAGTTGTCCAACTTCCAGCTCCTGGCCATCATCATAAGCCAAATCTCCTCTGCTTCCAGCATGTGGGAAAGAATAATATTTCTCCAACTGTGCATGGACATCTTCAAAACATGTAGCTGCTCCATTTTTTTCCTCAGTGACAACATCAGCAGTTTGTTCTCTCTCACCTGTTGTTCCTGCAAACATACAAAATATGTCATATGTAAGGCTCTTTGACCCTCTATTCTCATTTGAAGCTTTAGTCTCCAATTTCTTCTCCAAATACTCAATTATTCTGAGCATTTCTCCCTTCTTCTGAGCATTCATCAATTGGCCCTTCTTCCTCTGTGGCCTCTGCCACTTTACCTTCTTCTTCATGAGCCAACCAACTCTCTGGTTTTCCTCTATCATCTTCTCCAGTTCATAAAGCTGCTTACTGATCTCAGCTATCTCTTTCCAATATTCTTCATTAGTGTGTCTCTTCCTCATGCCAACTACATTGGCATCTTCCGTCACTCTTCTGTTGTGGCCTCTCTCAGAACCTTCGCACTCTCTGTTGTGGCTGTCAGTAGCCATCCTCTCTTCCAAGAGTTCTTTACTCACAGGTTGCACTAATCCCCTGCAACAACAAGCCCTCTTGCTACACATTAGGGGAATTTTGAGGTCTAAAATGGGCCTCCTAAGGAAATTATAAAATAATAGTGGAAAAAATCAAATAAGATTTGATGACATCATCAAATTTTAGAGGGAAAAATGAAAAAAACTACTTTTTCAACTCATATTTTCAACTTATCTCCAAAGTTTTTACTCACTGAGTAAATTCTGATGCGAAATTTAATTCTGACCCAGATTACCTATGGGTTGCATACTTCGATGTAATCCTACATGAAAAATGAGAAATACATAAAAAAATGTGATTACACTCACTATTTATGTATTTTCATTTTTCAAAGGTAGAGAGTTCATCCAGTATACAACATGGGTACTCATTGGATGAGGAATTAAATTTTTCATCCAACGAGTACTCCCACTCGAAATTTGAGTAAAAATTTTGGGAGATAAGTTGAAAATACGAGTTGAAAAAGTAGTTTAATTATTTTATTATTTTTTAATATTTTTACCCTTTTATTTAAAAAATGGTAAATCATCCCCCATGGTTGACATCATCATCTTGAATCCTATTGGTTGTTATAAAGTTTATTTTTGTTGTACATTTTTCTTATGAGGCCCATTTTAGACCTCAAAATTCCCCTAATGACTTACCTCACCAATCCCTTCCTCCAGATCCAGCTTTTGGCAAGTACTGGTTCACTCTCTCTGGAACCTTCTGAGCACTCTCTTCTGCTCTCTAGGCTTCACTCTGCAACTTCTCTCAAGAACACATTAGTTCTTCTTTCATCCAACCTCTATTGGGAATTCTTCCAAGTTCTGCCACACGTTTTCTGCACTCAAAATCCCTTGCTGGACTCTTCTTATCACTGCTCTCAAAACTTGTGATCTTCTTCTGCTGAGATTCTTTCCTCAATTGCTTGCACTCTGAAATCTGAAAAAAATACCTTCAAACCAGAGTTCAAATAGCTCATCAACTCACCTCTCAAGATCCCTAAATGATCTTGCTTCTTTTCTCACCTGCACTACATCTCTATCTACTGCAAACTTCAAGACATTTTGTCTTCAACTCCAGGTTCTGCACACCTGGAGACCTTCACTGCATGTCAAATCAAATCTGAAAATTTTTTGTTAAACAGATTTAAACTTCAACTTGTCTTTCCTGTTCAGTACATGTGCATTTCAAAATAAACATTCAAAGAGCTAATTCAATTCAGGCTCTGATACCACTTGATGACGGGGTAAACCCACAGTCCCGGTTTTCGGATTATTTCAATCTCAACCTATGTGTAAAATGCATCCAAAGTTTCTTTCCCAATCAACTTCACAATCTGGGAAAACTCAACATGTTCTTGTTTCGGGGACTGGAAAATTAAAAAAATAAATCTGAGAGCTTTAATATCTCAAATCTCAAAGATTTGAGATATTAATTTCATGGTTTATTATATGTATGTAATATCTCATACAATGTAGTCAGATTCACTTCTTTTCTGTGGGAGCTCTACTCTCAACCAATGGTCACTGTTATATTCATAATGTTTCCTTGATATGATCCAACCATACCATATAGACCTTCTCCATTAACTAAAACGCTACTCCACCACGAGCGTATACAATTTTTTTTTACATGCGCACTGTAATATATCAATATATATATTACAGCCTTGGAAGCGCTATGACAACAACCCAACAAACTTGGACCCCACTTACAGTTAAAGACTCGACCTCACTCAGGTTAATATCGTGGTTTGGATTGAATTAAGAGGAAATCCTTAACTAGCCACAACATACGACTATTCACTTTGTAACCCGGGACTTTATATGATGTTCGGGCCACACATATAAAATTGTGTCAATGTAACAACACACCATACCCTTGTTAAGCCCACAAACCTTAGTTTATCCTTCGTGTTACTTGATGTGTGACCACTGTTCGATGAGCCAGCCTCCAGATCGGACGGTGTACATCGATATCGCATTTATTTCACCGTTGATAGTTAACGCGTGATAGCCACGTGATGAGAGCGGTTTCTCCAACCCACTTAAGACCATGTGTCAGCTCCTAGCATATATCGTGTTCGAATTGTAAATACATCTTACCATCTTGAATTAACACAAAAACTGTCGGGTCGGTTCCAAACCCACTGTCACTGTTCACGGCGCTCGTGGTTCCTCTCCTTTTCCCTCAGGTTCCGTCGTGCTCTTTAACAACGTTTCATTTGTAGTCACACCGCTCTGTCACAAAGTTCTAATGTTTCATTTCGGAATCATGCCATCGCTTCATAATTATTGAACGGAGATTAACGTCCCTCCTTATCCACCTCGACACTTCTAACTCAAACCACACGGGTGATGGCATAACCTCGCATCTTCTATCGAGTGCAGAATCTCAGAACTCCATTATGGAGCTTCTTCCCAAGCACCGTAGGTATCCTCTACCCATTATGAAATTGGCCACACAGGACAGATTCCCAATACTCAATCACAGTCTCCCCTTTATCTACCAAAGGTGTGCAGTAACGCCATAACCTCCCATACATCAAAATTCAATTACACAGTTGGCTACAGAGGTCCAACCATTCTCACATACATTATATATACATCAATTCCTCAATGCAGGAATCTAGCCATCCATGAATAAATCAATGTACACATAAGACGCGTGCATAAGACTAAATAGGTTCTTCATATAAATGAAATTTCTTACAATCTTCTGGTCCTCGGCCAAATCTTTGAAGTTAATGGCCTTCTATTCTCCTAATTGCCCTCTTTGGCTTCCTAACACTATCCAGCTCGGTGCAGGTCCCTCGACTCTATCACAGAGGTTTATTTTTATACATATTGGAAATCAATTGATTCAGTTTCCACAATCACTGGATAGATTCCTCAATCCTAATTTTAGCCTGACCCTCTAATGGACTGAAACGGGCTATCACTTTCTATGCCCACTAATCATTCGGGCAGTTACATTTTCTCTAAAATTAACTAAAAAAAACCCAATTATGAATAATTACATAGGGGAAACAAAACATGAGACCCCCCTTATGTTTATTTATGTACAAAAGTTGTTTTGAGCCTAATGCCCCTGCATCAAATATAGAGGGTCAGAATGGAGATGCTTTAACTGTATGAGGAAGGTCCCAGAACAGAAACAAGAAAAAGGTCTTGAGTGGGAGATCTAAATCTCCTGGAAAGTTTTTAAAGGTGTGCTGGAAATGCAGAAAGGAAGGGCACTACAAAAAGGACTGCAGATATAAAGCTCCTGAGAAAGGAAAGGGATTTGATGATGCTCCTTCTGCAGAGGTAAAAACCAACTCGGATGAAGGTGGGGATGTGTATTTGGCTTCTTCTTCAAATAAACAGTAGATCATGAGTCACGGTTGATTGACTCGGGTGCATCCTTTCACTTCACTCTCCATAGGGAGTGGTTCTGCGAGTATGAGAAATATGATGGCGGTGATGTCTTCTTAGGTGATGACAGGAAGGCCAAAATCATCGAACATGGAAAATTCAAGCTCAAGCTGCAAGTTGGAAGGATTAGAACGCTTCCTAGTGTTCTACACATTCCTAAATTGGCCATAAATATGATTTCTGTAAGCAAGATGGATGATGCAGATGTAAAAACAACGTTCGAGAAAGATACTTGTAAGATGGTTCAGGGAGAACTGGTATTAATGTGGGGAGTTTGGATTAGAACTATATACAAGCTTCAGGGAAGCAACATTATTGATGGGTGCAATAGTTCTGTGGTTCCCAAAAGTGGAGCGAAAAGCCTAGCGGTCTCTGGATAAAAGACCATGCTATGGCATCAAAGGCTTGGACATATTGGAGAGAAGGGACTTCCGATACTGCATGGAAATGGTATGGTAGAAGGTATGTCTAATAGCTCTCTGGATTTTTATTTCTGTGAACATTGTGTATATGGGAAGCAGAATTGGGTGATTTTTCCTTCTGGTGCTAAGAGGGCGAACAAGATATTAGAGCTTGTGCACAATGATGTGTTTGGACCTACGTTGGTTCCATAACTGGGTAATTCTGTGTACTATGTTTCATTCATAGATGACTTCTCAATGAATACAAGGATATATTTCTTGAGGAAGAAATCTGAAGTCTTTGACAGATTTAAAGAATTTAAGGCTCTGGTGGAAAACCAGACAGAGAAGAAGATAAAGGTGTTGAGGACAGATAATGGTGGTGAGTTCTGCAAGAAGGAATTTGAAGAGTTATGTAAGAAGTGTGGTATAGCACAGCAGAAGACTACTCCATACACGCCTCAGCAAAACGAAGTTTCAGAAAGAATGAACAGAACATTGATGGAAAAGGAAAGAATCATGCTCAGTGGTATCGGGTTAGGAAAATAATTCTGGGCATTGGCAGTGGAGACTACATGTTACTTGGTTAATAGATCACCTTCATCAGCGTTGGAGGATAAGACTCCACATGAGGTATGGACTGGTAAGAAACACTCTCTTTCACATTTGAGGGTATTTGGATGTTTTGCATATGCACATGTTGCAAAGGAGAAAATGACCAAGTTGGATAATAAATATGAAAGGTGCATCTTTATTTGGTATAAGGATGGTTTAAAGGGTTACAAAATTTGGAACCCAGAAACAAGGAAGGTTGTGTACAACCGAGATGTGGTGTTTAGAGAGGTGAAAGATGTTGTTAAACATGAAGTCCTACCAAAGGAACCTGAGAAGATATAGTTTGAGCTAAAGGAGGATGAATCAGACTCTACAATAGAAGAAGACTCAGAAGAGGAAGAGCCACAAGCTATAGCTATGAGAAGATCAGTTCGGGAAAGAAGACAACTAGAAAGGTATAGTCCATCTGCTTTCTGTTCAAATTTTTCTTTAACTATAACTGATGATGATCCCAGAACCATCAGGGAGGCATTAGATTCAGAGGATGGAAACTCTGGAAGGAGGCCATGGTTGATGAAATGGCATCCTTGCATAAAAATGAGGCATGGGATCTTGTGGAGTTGCCAGCTGGAAGGAAGACCATAGGAATAAAATGGGTGTCTAAGAAGAAGATGAATGTAGAAGGCAAGGTGGAGAAATAAAAAGCTAGGTTGGTAGCAAAAGGTTATTCCCAGGTGTCGGGAATTGATTTTGGTGATATTTTTTCTCCTGTTGCCAAAGTTACTTTTATTAGACTACTTTTATCTGTTGCTACTGCAGTTTATTTTGAGGTAGAACATATGGATGTGAAGACAACATTTCTTCATGGGGATTTGAAGAGGAGATATACATGAAAAAACTTAAAGGCTTTATGGTGAAGGGGAAGAAAGAGCTGGTATGCAGGTTAAATAAGTCTCTGTATGGGTTTAAAAAATCACCAAGGATGTGGTATCATAAATTTGATACCTATATACTGGGACTTGGCTTCACCAGAAGCAAGGAGGATCACTGTGTTTATTTTAAATTAATTGGTGACCGTGTTCTTTATTTGGTCTTGTATGTGGATGATATGTTGTTTATTGGAAATGAAAAAGAAATTATCTAAGATTTGAAGATCCAATTGTTCTCAAAATTTCACATGAAGGATCTTGGTGCTGCACACTATATTTTGGGAATGGAAATTAAGTGAGATCGAGCAAAGAGGAAGCTCTGGTTAAACCATAGGAAGTATGTCGAGACTATATTGTAGAGGTTCAATATGCAGGATAGTAAACCGATGAATGTTCTGATTCCTGTAGGTACAAAGTTGTCTGCTGAACAGTGTC
The DNA here is from genome assembly GCA_034641835.2 of Pinus albicaulis. NCBI lineage: Eukaryota > Viridiplantae > Streptophyta > Pinopsida > Pinales > Pinaceae > Pinus > Pinus albicaulis. Next base: position 931,291,001 of record CM076584.1, read on the forward strand.
CCAAGACACAAGAAGAAGAAGATATGTCTCGTGTTCCATATGCACGTGCAGTGGGTAGCCTGATGTATGCAATGGTCTGTACTAGACCAGACATTGCACATGCAGTGGGATTATTGAGCAGGTTTGTGTAAAACCCAGAGGAGGAGTATTGGAAAATAGTGAAGCGGGTTTTCAGATATTTGTGTGGCACTAGTAATTATGGCTTGTGCTAACAGGGATGACCAGGATTGGAAATAGTGTTGGACATTCATGGTTTTTTTGATGCAGACTAGGCTGGAGATCTAGACTAAATAATATCTACAAGTGGGTATGTGTTTAGCCTATTTGGAGGTGCAGTCAGTTGGATAAGTAAAAGAGAGTCTGTAGTGGCTCTTTCAACTACAAAGACAAAATATATAGCAGCCACTCATGCAAGCAAAGAAGAAGTTTGGTTGTAGAGATTGTGTTCAAGTATGGGACTGGTGTAGCAAGCTATAAGGATAGCCTGTGACAGCCAAAGTGAAATTTTCATGGATAAGAACCCTACTTATCATTCAAAGACAAAGCACATTGATGTTTAATATCACTTTGTGAGAGATATGGTTGAGGCTAAAAGGGTGTTGCTGGTAAAGGTGGACACCTTGAAGAATGTTTTAGATGAATTGACGAAGTCTGTGAGCACTCAAAAGTTCTATTAGTGTAGAGAAACAATGGGTGTTGCAGATCTGGGCTAATGACTAAGATCCCCTGTGGCCCCTTGCGGAAAGAAAACAACAAGTGGGAGAATGTTGGGTATGTGTTATATTCTTTCCACGATTAGTCACGCGTGGGGGGGTGTGGGGGGGGGGGGGCACAGGGGGGGCGATAGCCCCCCTGTACATTGTGTCAGGTGCAGTAGGGGGGTCACAAGCGAGGCGGTAGCCCTCCCTGTTCGGGGTCTGGGGTAGTGCCCCGGGAAAAAAAAATTGGTCCTTATTTTTCATTGGGCGGACCCGCCCATGCTTTTGTGCATGGGTTTGCGCATGGTTTTGGGGCATGATGGTTTTCGGCCCCTGGTATTTTGTAGATCCGGTCAAGGGAACTACGGTTATGTTATAATCCAAGGTTAATGGATTGGGGTTTATGTATGCTTCGACATGTATATATATGTGTTGTAACACTAAAAGGAATATAATGAAAAATCAAGCTGGTAGTCCCGATTTGGGATCTAGGGGAAAATATCTGTGTATATCTATTTTATGTTTTATGCTCTTGCTATTGTTTATTTTCTATTTTTAAGATTCATTTGCAGATAATTTATGTACAGGGTTAAAACCTACAGTGTTGGTGTTGTGTACATGTGGTATTGTGTACATGTCCTACATGTTTCTTTATGTATATTTGGTATGGTGTCACAGGTATTGTGTAATCGTTGTATCACGACACATGTATTCTTGGTATTATATGGTGTGTGTGTATATGTGTTGTGGATTACACCAGGTGTAGGTTTGTGTGCCATATTGTACAACGAGTGTAGTTGTATGTGTTTTTTTTATACACTGGGTGTATGTGTATGTGTCATGGTTTAAACCGAGTGTAGATGTATGTGTTGTGTAGTACACTAGGTGTAGGTGCATGTGTTGCGGTACACTGTGTATGTGTATGTGTTGTATAATGTGATAGGACAAATAGGTATGGTATTGTTTGGACCTTGTTTCTATTAAGGGTTGAGGCAGTTTAGTCTCGAGATATCGTTGTTGCTGATATTGAGGGAGGAGGTGATTTAGTCTCTAGATTCCCTTGTTGCTTAAGGAGAAGGAATTGGGTGGTTTCAGGGTTTGGAAACTAATTCAATGTGTGTATGAATAGGATAAAAAACAAAGGAAGAAGCAAATAATCATTGGAAGATAAGTATCAATATTTTACTTCAGTTTTTAATTATGCATGTGAGATATGATTTTTGGTTTATGATGCTTACATGTGATTTATGATGGGTTCTTCTTTAGATAATTGGATATGATATGTTTATACATGATTGTTTTATCAAAGAGCTAGTTTGACTTGTTGTGACAGAAAGTAAACAGGATTTCAAGGGTAACTTAATCAAGGACTACTAATGAGGTATGATTTGAATTAGTTTAAATTCCTTTTATATGATGGAAATTATGTGCTTGGTACAGGAAAGTATGGTAATGACCAGTTTTGGTGGTTGAAACTGACTGCAAGGATTAGCAGCAATAGAAAAAAGGATCTGGAACACGCAGCAGTATACTGGTAAAGCACTTCAAGAGTAGGGCCATTGTGGGACACTAGTACCCAATAATTTCCATTGATTTCCATGAGCATGTTATGATCGGTATGATGGTTTGAGGAAGGTATATGCCTTGGTTGTTTTACCTTCTGATGCAAGGAAGCCTTGCTAAGGGATAGATTACCCGGGAAAGGGGATGATGGGGAACTTGGAAGGAGAGTGATTGCATGGAAGGGGGTGACCCGATTTCCCGAGGAACTGTGTAGCAGAGAAGGGAAGGTTGGGGAAGGATTTTTTTTTATCATTATCATTACCAACTAGAATCATATGCATATTAGGAGTATTCCCAGGAACAATGAGTCGGTAGCTTTTCATTGAGGGAACATGTAGCGCAAGGATTGTAGCGTTGGAAATTGGAGGCAGATTTGACTTTGGCAGTGGATTTTTTACTTCCTGGAAATGAGGTGAATCTTGGTATTACTTTGAGGGAGGAGGTGTGAGCCTTTGGAATCCATTATTGTAGATACAAGCATTGTATATTTTTATTTTCTGGTTGAGAAAATGTGCACATGTATATATATGTATGTGTATGTCATTGTAAAGATTGTATCGAGCTAGATTTATAAAGCTCTATGAACAATATGGTTATTTGTTGGTTGAAGCTAATATGCATAAGTATATGTGGTTGTTATTGTAAATACCATAATGGGTTGTGCTATAAAGCTCCAGTAAATTGTATGTTTGTTATGTTTTTAGCAATGGTCATTGTAAATATTGCAATGAGATGGGTTATAAAGCTCCATAGGAAGTATGTTTATGCTTTTCAGTGGTTTTACTAGTTATAGGTGTGGTTTACACCGAAGACGATGTTACCCTAAGGGGGAGGGATCTGTAGCAACCCCAGGTTAAAATTTCATGTAATAAAAGTTAATAAAGATAAAAAAAATACCATGAGTAAGGCACAATTATTCCAAGATGAATGTTGGGAAAAATATCCTAGTCGGCATCACTTGTTGTGTTTTATGGCTAAGGGGAAAATGGAAAAGGAAATGGTTAAGGATTTCGAAAGGAAAAAAGGTGTTTTTGGCACATTATTTATGAAAATAATGGAAATTGGGAGAAAATGAAGGTGAAAGGTCACAGGTTGCATGTGAGGAGGAAAATGAATAAAAATAATGGAAAATTGAATAAATTAGAGGCCTCATCGATAAAAATACCTCAGAGAATTAGTTGGTATATTTTTTCATCCTTTTGTCAGTTTAGTGTTATATTTTGTCTCAAAGAGGAGAAATCAGCAAGAGGAGAAATAAATCAAGCAACTAATGAAAGGAAAGGAAAAGAAAATAAGGACAAGGAAAAGCAAAGGAAGAGAAGGATCAACTAGCTTCAATGGGAATACTTGCAGGTAACAGTTTGCATGTATGATTTCCTAGATGGTTTTGACATGCATGGTATGTGCATGTTGGTATATGGTTCTTTGCTATCATTGGCATGGATTTTTTCTGGATTCGACAATACATTTTATCCTAGTCTTTACATTTCTGGATAGTCATTATGTGATGGGATTGCTATCGCTTTTGAGCTTTAGGTTGTCGGATGGTTTCAAAATCTCGGGTGAGGTGGTATCAATAAAATTATCGAAGGCCTAGGAATCCCTTGACTAGTAATGGTGAGATACACGGTAAAGAATGAGGGTGGAGACAAGAAAAATCCTCAAGGATGGTGAATAAATTCTGAGGCATCGAAGCTCGGTTCGGTTTTGTGATCTCAACACTGGTTTAGGTGTGATCATAGTATGGAGAGGGTGGAGGTGGTTTAAACTCTAGATTACCTTGGCTGCCTTCTGACTATTTTATCCCATGAGATCCCACATTCATGCTTGGAATGTGGCATAGGGGTGATTGGCTAAAGAGAGATTTGGCTCAGTCAATATATGGTCAGGTGGAATGTGGATGTCCCTAACCCGGTTGGAATTTTCCTATGGTTAATAATAAGATAATTTTCTCTTTATTTGGAAAGGAATGTACTGGTTATTATGTTTCTTTAATGGATGTTCTCTTATTTTTATTTATCTCGTTATATGTTGGTTATAAGCATGGTTTTTATGACAATTTTTATTCATGGATCTATTCATGTTTTCACTCATAACTAAATAGGTAATGAATGCAACACCAAAGCGATTTTAGGACAATAATGAGAGAAGGTAGGGACTATTGGCTTGAGGGGTCCTGACCGAGGTTCAGAGTTATCGAAAAACCAACAAACCCTCCAACTATTGTCCCTTTCGGTAGTGACCTGCTTGCACAGATCAACGTCTCACCTGAAGTAGTATGGGGGGGTGTTGAACTAGGTTTCCACACCGTGAGGAAGAATTTAATGTAGTGGACCTAAGAAGAGTTATAACAGATAATATACAGATTTTGTAAAAAATTCTATGATAGATGTGTGCATCAACAAATCAAAACTCTTCGCAGATTATTGGAGAATACTTCAATACATTTGCGCACAGTAATTAGATATAATTTAATCGAATATATTCGTCAATTGATAATGTACTTCATTCGTTCGCATAGATGCAATTAACCATTAACATAAGTAAACATGCAATAATAAAACAAATTCATATCTTAAGCAAATAATAGATAAAAAAAACAACATTTGCATCATATTCTAGGTTCACCAAAACAATCTCTTTATTAATAGATCTAGAAGTTTAGTACATTTAGTCATTAAATACAATCTATCCTTTCGTGCACACAGCCAACAGATTTTTCACATAGCTAGGACTTAGGTCTTCGCGCACATAGCCAACAGGATCATTTCTATGCAAAAACCTAGACTTAGATCAAAATCTTAAGCAATAACCATAACAAGACAACATATATCCTCTCATGACTCGATCATTACATATTTATACTAACTTGATGCTCAGATACCATGGTCTCAAACCATGGTTTGAGACCCATGGTTTTCCCTTTAAACCCATTACATTGATTGAGGGACTTTGACACGCCCCAAAGCCCCTTTGACTCTTTCACGTAGAGCACACAACAAAACATAAACAAAAGTTTAACCAAAATTGTACCACAGGGGACCCCTCTCCAACAGGCCCCCAACAAAAACTTGTGACTTGTCCCATAAACAAAACCATTTGTTGGCTTGAGGGGTCATAACCTAGATTCAGAGTTATCGCACAACCAACAAATCCTCCATCTACCAGCCCTTTTGGCAGTGACCTGCTTGAACAGATCAAAGTCTCACCCGAAGCAGTATGGTGAGGGTGTTGTAACTAGGTTTATGCACCCTGAGGAAGAATTTAATGTAGTGGCCCTAAACAGACTTATAACATATAATATGCATATGATTTAACAGATGCTATGAAAGATGTGTGCATCAACAGATCAATAGGTTAATAGATCAAAACTCTTCACAGATTATTAGAGAATACTAAAATACATTTGCACACAGTAATCATATCTATTCGTCAAATGATAATGTACTTCATTCGTTCGCGCAGATGCAATTAACCATTAACAGAAGTAAATATGAAATTATAGAACAGATTCATATCTTAAGAAAATAACAGATAAACAACACAACATTCAACACTACAAGAAAAAAGCACATTGGTGAGGGGCGAAAATGGTCACCATAAGCTCATTGGTGAGGGTCAAAAGAGCCTTCGTCACCAAAAACTGAACGTCACCAAAGGTATGCCATTTAAAGTATAGGTGTTGTGGTGACATTCAAGCGTCCTAATACCAATAATGATTTATAGTGATCGATAGTGACCGTCACCATTTCATGTGAGCAATGGTGACGGACAATAGCCTCCGTCACCAAAAAATTGAACGTCACCAAAGGTGGCGTCGCCGAAAGTATAGGTGTTGTGGTGACATTCAAGGTCCGTCACCAATAATGATTTATAGTGACAGATAGTGACCGTCACCATTTCATATGGGCAATGGTGACGGACAATAGCCTCCGTCACCAAAAAATTGAACGTCACCAAAGGTGGCGTCGCCGAAAGTATGTGTTGTGGTGACATTCAAGGTCCGTCACAAATATTGATTATAATGACGGATAGTGACCGTCACCATTTCATATGAACAGCAACGATTTTTTGTGATGGACCTTTCATGGCCGTCACTATTGGTGCATATATATGGCGAAGTTCATTGACCGTCACCATAAACTCATTGGTGACATCAAGGTCCGTCATGAATAATGACTATAATGACAAACAGTGACCCTCACCATTCCATATCAACAACAACGATTTATAGTGACAGACCTTTAATGGTCGTCACTATTGATGCGTATATATGGTGGCGTTCGTTGACCGTCACCATTCATATTTTGGTGAGGGTTGAAAAATGTCACCATAAGCTCATTGGTGATGGTCAAAAAAGCATTCGTCACCAAAAACTGAACTTCTTCATTCCCTATGAATATCAGGGCACGATGGAATCGAACCACCAACAACCAACCTCCTTAAATAATTAGACTTTAAACTAGAAATTGCCCCTAAAGGTGCAAAGATACACCAAAGGAACAAGAACCAGGAAAACTGAAAGAATTCAGTGTCCTTGCTCCTATTTTTATTCTACAACACTCTACAAAGTATGATTTTGATCTATGACGTATTTGTGCCAAGTGGTTCTAATTTAATAGTAAATTTTATATTCAGATAAAATAAATGAATAACTGAGAGGCCTTATGGGCTAATTTTTAATCCTTACACCAAAATATCTTAATATTCAAGTCTATGGAACAACTCGTTCAAAGTTCAAACTGAAGTGGATTTTAAATGGAAAGCCTAAAACCAGTTAAGTAGTTTACAAGTTAACATTTTGGATATAACTTCTGTTCAATTTATATGAAAAGTTATGCCATAACCTTGAAACTAGATTCTTAGCTAAAAGACTTTCTTAAGTCAACAATGACAAAAAAAGATAGTCATGGCGAGAAAAATTCTCTTGTTTTTTTCTAATGAGGGTGCATGTAACTTGATAAAGGTTGTATGAGTATCAAACCATAAACAGTTTCACTAAGACATGGAAATGACAAAGTCTTATTAAGCAATATAAGTTTAGTTGAATATATGAAAAGCATCGAGCTAAATGATATAATTAAACTAAAAGTAACTGTAAAAAATGAAGTTTCCATCATATACCATCTAGTTTGGTTAGTTCTTCAGAAAGGGAAAGTGCAATTGCATGATCCAGCTCCTCATCTTTATTCTGTAATGGACCATCCTGAACAAAAATGTCCACACACAACAATCAATGTTATCGTATTGGTAAGACTTTTGATATAATCTATCAAAGCGTGTACTCTGTAGGAGAATAACTAGAAAGCACAACTAGAAATTTGAATCACAGCATAACAATATAAAAGAACATGCAACAGGAAAGGAACAACTCCACAGTTTGAGAAATATGAACAATCCATGAACCTGTTCTTATATATTGATATAGATAATGAAATAGCAATCAAGATTTATGAAATTCAAGTATCACACAACAAATATGCACAAGTATGAAAAGGAATATGCACAAGTGCATGATCGACTATAATAACAACTCACTCCTTCCTCTATTTATATGAGAGGTAAATGGGCTTTACAATAACAAGTGGACCTAGTCCACTACAAGTAAACTTTAAAGACACATTTAGGTCCACCCATGTGAAGCACGCTACTCTACATGACATGTGTCAGCATCAAAGGTGACAGTGATTAACAAGAAAGCCCTCCATGGCATGAGCACTATTCCCCAAGGCCAACAATCCTCCAAAGGTCCTAAGCTCCAATGCATCTCCTAAGTCATGTGTCTCCTTAAGGACAATGCATATCCAAGGTAATGTGTCACTTTAAGGACTCCCACACCTATATATCCACTCCCTCAACCCAAGAGTTCACATGTCAAGGGATTTTGTGTGCTCATGTTGATTTTGGGATGTTTTTGTCATGGTGAAATACCCAAATCTACTCCAAGCACACAAAATCCCTTCATGCATCAACAACATGAAGTCACCAAGCTCCATACTAATCCAACACTTCGAGGAAGAATGTCTTTCAAACAACCAAACAAGGTCTAGTAGCAAACGGTAAACCACCTCCAATGTCCAAGTCCATTAATGTAAAATTCATGCTATTATTATTTCAAGAATATTTATATTTTATCCAACATGATGACCCACTATGTGCACTATTTGTAGGGAATCTTCTAGATTTTTCTGCTGCAACATGTTGACCCACTATGTGCATTGGTCAACAACTCCATTTAGTCAAGGAAATCTTCTAAATTTCTTTCCAAACTTCATTTCTCTTTCCTATCATCAAGAAAATTGGAGCAACTAGAAAGAATTCCATTAACTGTTGTCCATCCAGTTGTTTCCTAAACAAGTGTCGATTGCTTAAAGAAAGTAGGAAACTATCATGAAACATGACTATAGCCACATAGTTTCAGTAGCTATAATCTGACAATGTTATTGAAAACACTGCTAGATTTATTTCATAAAAGAGCACCTAGTCCCAAACAACAGAAAATGTTCGTGGAGAATGGCTTGTTTCACTATCGTTGAGCTTGACTGTAAACGTCGATAGGTTTTTGAGCCAATAAAGTCCCTGGAGAAAAAAAATGATGGTTTCTCTCTAAAACATATGCAAATAAAGAAACAAGATTCAAGTGGAGGACTTAAGTAGTTTCATGACTACCGCTCGACTTGTAACTGTTTGGTTTTTTGGTCTACTTTATTTTTTATATTTCAGATCTAGTTCCGGAATTTTTGGATTTCAAATTTCAGTTATAATAGCAGAATTCTGGGTTGGCTCACATCATTGGTATTAGAACCTCAATTAATAGCAGATTCATATCATCTTTTTTTATACAATTCAAATTAGTTACTTATGTTCACCAATTTGTTTATCTTTCAAGGAATCCTTGTAAGGAAGATAGAGCAAAGTACAACTCAGATATATTGTCACCAACATATACATCAACTCAGATATATTGTCACCGAGAGAGAGAGAGAGTAGCACTGCTCTTACATCCCTAACCCAAGCTTGAAAGGAATATGCACAAGTGCATGATCGACTATAATAACAACTCACTCCTTCCTCTTTTTATATGAGAGGTAAAGGGGATTTAGTGGACCTAGTCCATTGGAAGAAAACTTGCAAGACACAAGTAGGTCCACCCATGTGAAGCACTATACTTTACGTTGCATGTGTCAGCATCAAAGGTGACAGTGATTAATAAGCAAGCCCTCCATGGCATGATCACTACTCCCCAAGGTCCAACAATCCTCCAAAGGTCCTAAGCTCCAATGCATCTCCTAGGTCATGTGTCTCCTTAAGGAAAATGCATATCCAAGGTAATGTGTCACCTTAAGGACTCCCACACCTACATCTCCACTCCCTCAATGCAAGAGTTCACATGTCAAGGGATTTTGTGTGCCCCAATTTCCGACGGCCACTTCGTCGCTATTCCGACACATAGGCGTCGCAAGAGTCATAGTTTGAGGCCGGGAAAAATGTGGTTATCCATTACGTCGCAATTCCGACACTTTAATAAAGTGTTGGAAGATCGACACTTTTTCCGACGTTTCCAAACAAATGTCTCTCTTCCGACGTTTTCCAAACCATCGCTCTTCCAAAGTTTTCCAATCCGTCAGTCTTTCGACGTTCTCCAAAGCGTCGGTCTTCCGACGTTCTCCAAAGCATCGGTCTTCCGACATTCGTCACAATTCCGACACTACCTCTTCCGACGTCTAAAGCATCGGTCTTCCGAAATTTATCATTTTTCCACACAACTGTCGCAATTTTGACGTTTCTTATTCCATCATTTAAGGCATCGCACTTCCGACATTTATGAGACGTCGCTTTTCCAAAAAAACAGTAAAAATATTTAAAAAAAGAGATGTCACTCTTCCGACGTTGAAAGCGTCAGTCTTCCGATGCTTAGGAAACATCGCTCTTCCGACACTTAGGAAACATCGCTCTTCCGATGAAACAGTAAAAAAATATTTTAAAAAATAATCGTCGCTCTTCTGACGTTTAGAGTGTCAGTCTTCCGACGCAAGGCTAAAAATATTTTTTTTTAAAATGAAACGTGTATATATATATATTTCAGTAATAAGGTTTTATTGCAAATTTGTACTTCGTTAAAGCAGTAACCCACCAACAGATCTTTGAATGAAAGGCTGTAAAGATTTAACAGCAACCACAGGTTGGCCGCCTCACGGTTTTGAAGATTTCATAACTGAGAGAACTTATTATAAAGTCACATAATAAAATAAAATGTTATCAAATTATTTTAACCAAATTTTTTTACAAGACAATTGAAACTTGAAATGGAAAATAAAATTCAACTGCACCTCATATTGAACTTTCACTTTCAATGAAATAGGTAGAAAAAGGAAAAATTCTTCAATAAAATGAAAATGCTAATGAATTCTTATAACCTAAGTTTTTTTACCAGACAAATAAAACTTGTAGTGGCAAATAAAATTCAATCGCACCTCATATTTAACTTTTAATGAAATGAGTAGCAGAAAAGAAAAATTACGAGGCCATGACCAGGAAATCCCAAATAAGTGTATTATGTGTCAGATTCAAAAAATGTATAATATAATTTATAATATACAAGAAGATATAGTCTAATTATGAAAAATTTCATCTCTTAGTTTCGTGTGCTTCCTCACTATGGGAGCTTAATGTTTGTGTGAAATAATCCATTGTAATGTCATCTCTTTGATTCTATATTTGAATTAGAATTTCATAATTTTCGGGTTAAAGAAAAATGATTTCACAATTGGTAAAGGTTTTGAAGATTTCATAATAGAGAGAACTTATTATAAAGTCACATAATAATTAAAAAAAATGAAACGTGACAGTACTCATATAATGTGCCACTAATTATTGAATATGTATGCCACTCATCTGACCCTTATCTTCCCTTATCTTTTTGTCAAATCTCTTTCGTTTGATTCCAAAATGTTGATGCTCCTATGACAGTCTTCCATGCCTTTAATATATGGATCCTATTGTTATAGATGAAGCCCTTTTCAAAGATTGATAAGATAAGACTCTCATGCAAGATAGGTGGCGTAAAATTGATCAGGTTTCTTAGGGCTACTGAGGCGATAGGTAATACTACGTTACTTATGAAAGTATGAAACGACATAGGTGATACTACGTTACTTATAACACACAATCTCACATAATGGCAGAGAACTAATCCAACAAATTTTCATCAAGCTCTCTGGTCTCTCTCCCAGGAGACAAAACCATTGCCAAAATATACCCTCGACCTCCTATTTTTTGATGTTGATTATTTTTAAAGCCACTAACTAATGCAGATTTTGTGCATATCGATATTTTTGGAAGCACAAGCCTAAATGGGTTGAATATCTTCAAAATTAGAGCAATTTCAAGCATAAATTGTAAATAAAAAATCAAAAGGAGAGAGCCATCATGGCATCAAATTGCCCCTTCTTAGTTTTCTGCATATGATAAAATTTTGCTCAGTGGCCATCTTAGTTTTCTACATATGATAAAATTTTGTTCATTCACAATTCGACATAAATATTCTCCAAATTACAACCTCAATACTGTCTTTTTTAGTATTTCTGAGTTTTTAATATATTTGGCACAGGTTGTATCAGGGCTATGTCCAATTCTTAATTCCTCACAAATACGGATCCATAAAAATTAGACGTGATAGTTCTCATTTTTGCAGGCTTAGAACATAGTTTCCCCTCTTGCATATTTGTCTCTAGCGACATTTATGCTCCACATTCTCTTGACATGGCTGGCAGTAGACAAGGTGGGATGGAATCTGGGGAAAATAATGTGCAGAGAGAAGAAAAGGTACACAAATTTCCTCAAAGCTAATTATTTACGGGATGCACAAAATAAGAAAGTCATGAACAAAAGTTTTTTTTTTTAAATTGGAAAGTAAAAATCATGGCCATGCCAGATATGAATGTTAAAACGCTGGAACTGTCAATTATTGCAAACCAAGTAAAAATAAAAATAGTCTCGATAACTAATACCATAACAAGGATTACGACTTTGTGCAATATGCGACATAGTAGGCCACCCTACCCATATCTACCTAGAGCTGGACGAACTAAAACTACTCCTAAGCTCCGAAAGAAACATCACAAAAGCAAGTTCCTGTAAAAAGGAACCAGCCACGAAAAATCAAGGCAAGGCATTGCGTACAAACCATACATGCCCTATCTGTAGTAATTATGGGCATTACACCCATCATTACCCAGAAATACCATGATACAGGGATGCCTTACATGCCCTCGAACAATCATATCAAGAGGATCCATCTATGCAGTGAAATGGAGAAGAACCTCGCGTCATATTATACATGCAGGAGGCACGGCAGTCAGCAGAAATACCCCTGTTCATCTTCCCTCCTTCTATCATACGTTGTGCACTCTTCGATGAACGTGACCATTTCATCGACGACTACGCAGCCCTGGAGCTCATCCAAATATGGTATCCAGTGGACCGAGTGTACTATTTTGGCATGCGAGTAGCCCAATTTTTATGTCTGACATGTTCTGAAAATCACCCATTAGAGAAGTGCCATTAAATCCCTCGGTGTCACTTGGTGCTAACCAGTTTATGCATGGCCATAGTTTGCCTCTCCCTAGAAGATGGATCTGACACATAATCCATGGATAGCTCGACAACGCAGGAGGATGTGACAAATAGGTCCATTCTCTTCTTGTCAACCGAAAAGTGATCAGTCGAGGAACCCTTAGTCACCCCCACCTGCCCTCCACGGAGAAGACAAACATGTGCATTGTGTAAAACACACAACCATGTGGTTGACACATGCCCAGACCTAGAAGTGCTACGTCACTGGTACCCGACCACGTCACCAACCGAACAGGACGGGAACAGTCAAGAATGATGTTATTGTCTAGTATGTCAGGGCAACCATCATGATCAGCGCTACATTTATATCCCTTGAGTGCACCCACTACTCGACACCATTCATTCATATGAAATGCACTGCTAGGATATCATCAATATATAGCTTATAAAACCTAATGGAAGGCAGATTTCCCTTAGGCAGCCTACCCCATTTCCATACCAACACGTTGGGCGAGTTAAAAAGGCACATCGACCTAGCATGACCCATGTCAAGCCTAGGTCGGCATGCAGGCTATGTGACAGAAACGACCACTAGGTAAATCAATGTAAATAACTAAAGCACCTCACAAACATATTTCGCATGGTCTCCTCCCTCCCTCAGAGACATCTCTCTAACCAAGAGAAAATAACACACATTTATTGTCGTATCAGCTCACATTTTCATCATACTATGAAATTTGAACACCTCCCCAAGCTTCAAGCGGAAAGAGTAGTGTTAAGTCTACACTCACCAAAAGAGTTATACCCACCCAAACCAAAAACTCAGAAATGGAAGCAGAGGACTCTTTCCCCTACGCCTGATCCTTTCCAAGCATCCACTTCAGGGATGAAGAGTAGTGTTGGTTCCCACACAATATACTCAGTAGGAATAGTGTTACCATGCACCATTTGCATTATCCATAACCATAGAACAGAGGCATGTCGATTAATGGAAACATTCAAGCACCTATGCACCAAGCACAACTTCCAAATCCCAGAAAGTGCTCAGCCTTATGAGGAACCTAGACTTGCTACCACGATGGAAATTCCTCCCCCACCAAACGCTGATGACACGATACATCATATACGATTCATATCATCATGTATCGGAACCATGACTCGGGTTATCTTCTCATCAGTCATAGGTTTCGATTCAGTTGCAACTACGATAGTAGTTGTACGAACAATGGTGCAAACACAAACTATTTGCACCCTGTCAACCGCGTCTGGTTCCACCACATCGACGATGGAATCTTTTTCATGTCTGTCAACCAGCTCCGTTAAGGCTGAACCTCTTCCTCACGGCCTTGCATAGACTCAATCCCCCTTAGGATCCTTATTCCACTCAGATGAGGATATCCTTGAAGCCATGACGAGGCCAGATTATCTATGGGATGCGATGCATCACCGCTCGTTTTTTCTTCCTGAAAAAGCGTTCAGCCCTAACAAGACAGGAAACCAAGAGGTTTATGTAATCGAATAAAAAAATTTCCTTCCATCATGGAAATTATATTGGTTCAAAAATCCCATTCCGACGCCTGATTCTAATAAGGGAACATGTCAAACATTTCGCCTATCAACAAGGTGAATATCTCTTGAAATCATGAAAAAGTCAAAGAAATTTCACTAGGGGAAGCATGTTCAACAAAAGAGATAACCTCTTACACCCAATTATTTCAAGAGTATCGAGATATATTCGTGTGGGACTACTCAGAAATTCTTGGGCTTAGTCCCACTATTGTAGAGCAACATATTGACTCCTGCCCTAACGTTCCACCAGTACGCCAGAAACAACGTCAACTGCACCCATCCAAGGCATAATAAATTAAACGATAAATCGATAAGCTTCACAAATTTGGGTTCATCTACCCCATCGCTTACACATCATGGGTTTCCAACCATGTTCCCGTCATGAAAAAACAGGGCACCATATGCATTTGTACCAATTTTCGCAATTTGAACAAATCTTGTCCAAAGGACAATTACCATACCCCATTCATTGACCAAGTCATCAATGTTTGTGCAGGACACAAAGCCCTCTCCTTCATGGATGGTTTCTCTGACTATAATCAAATTCAAATATGTCACACCAACCAGTACAAGACCGCGTTCACCACCCCATGGGGCACATTCGCATACCAAGTGATGCCATTTTGCCTAAAGAATTCTAGATCCACTTTCCATAGGGCCATGAATTATATCATTCATGACTTAGCACACCTCATCCTTTCCTACTTGGATGACCTCACCGTCTAATCCAAGAAGCGATCAGATCATCTCGAGGATCTATGACTGGTATTCCAATGATGAAGACAATACAACCTACGCTTGAACCCCCTCAAGTGCGTCTTCTGTGTCACAGAAGGAAAACTTCTAGGTTTTATTGTGTCCCAGGAAGGAATTAGAGTGGACCCCCTCAAGGTGGAAGCTATCAAAGAGGTACCTCCACCTCGAACCCTCAAGCAACTACAAAGCTTGTAGGGAAAGGCCAACTTTCTGAGATGTTTTGTCCCATACTACACCACATGCACCAAGGATTCCTATGTCTCCTTCTTCAATACATCTCGTTCAAATGGGACGATCAATCCCAACAATCATTTGAGGTGTTGAAAGACACAATATCTTTAGCACCATTGATCAGTCCTCCAGACTACAACAAGGACTACATCATGTATCTATCAGCATCCGAGACTACTTTGGCTACAGTATTGATCCATGAAGCCCCAGATGGGAAGGAACATGTAATCTATTACATTAGAAAAACCTTATCAGGCCCCGCAATAAGGTATGAGCCTAAATAAAAGACTTCCCTAGCATTAATACATGCATTCCAAAAACTTTGCCACTACATTATCTTAAGGACTACAACAGTCATCGTAGATATTAACCCCATCAAATACCTGCTCACACGATGTTTAATGAACCATAAGTACGCTCGTTAGATAGTCATTCTGAAAGAATTCAACTTGCAATTTCGCTCCCCTAAGAGCAAGAAGGCTTTAATTTTAGCCGAGTTCATCACGAACCTCCCAATCAGATCAAAGGATCACCAGTCAATGATTCACTACCAAATGAACATCTCTTCCTAATAACGACCGAGAACCCTTAGTATGGAGATATTCTCCTATTTTTACGAACCCTAAAGTTCAGACCCCAGCTCACCCATGATGACCGTCGGTGCATCCGCCGCTAGGCCCCCCAATGCCTTTGAATGGGAGATGTCTTATAATGGCAGGGCATCCACACCATCTTACGTTGATGCCTCACCCACGACCAAGCTAAGCAAGACCTTAACGACTTCCACAGCAGAGCTTACGGTGGCCACCTCTCTGGAATGGCCACTGCCCAAAAAGTCCTGTGAGCAGGATATTTTGGCCCATGTTATTTCGTGATTGCATTTTAGCATTCAAGAGCTGCGAGTGATGTCAACACTTCACTCACAAGGCAAGAGCCCCTCCCGCTCCCCTGCACCCCGTCATCGCCGTTGGTCCCTTCTACAAAAGGGGGATCGACTTCATGACTTGCAACCCCACGTCGTCAGGCGATCATAAATAAATTATTTTGGTCATCGACTACTTTACCAAGTAGGCAAAAGACATGCCCACATACAACAACACAGCAGAAACAATTGCACGATTTTTGTTTAACCATGTCATTGCCTGGTTCGGCATACCAAAACAGTTAGTCTCCGACCATGGAAAACACTTCAAAACTGAATTTTTGGAGGAGCTATCTCACCACCTTGGATTCACACATGAATTTGTGTCACCATACTACCCCTAATCCAAAAAAAAGGTAGATGCTATGAACAAAGTACTCAAAACAATGTTACAATGCATGGTGAATAACCACAAAACAAACTGGCACCACATGTTTTTCTCTTCCCTATGGGCATACCACACAGCAGTGAAAAAATCAATAGGGTTCACACCCTTCCACTTGGTATACGGGGTCTAAGCCATGATTCCCATCGAACACGAGATCCAAAATTTACACACCGCCATTGAACTCCTCAATGACACACAGCATCTAGAGCAACGCTTAGTACAATTAGAGTTCGTCAACGAAATTCGATGACAGTCACTTCAGCACAATGATGCCCATAAGAAGAGGGTAAAATCATCGTTCAATCGCAACATCACCCCTCGATCATTTACTGAGGTGGAGTTAGTCATCTGCTACGATGTCGCAACATAAGCCCTAGGGCCAGGAGAATTTGAAACCTTGTGGAAGGGACCCTATATCATAAAACATTGTCTCCTAAAGGGGGTATACATCTTGACAGAACTCGACAAAACATGCCTGAGCAACCCCATCAACGGTCTTTACCTCAAGAAATTTTACCCATAAGGGCCACAAGGCTCAGCCCTAGAGTTAAGGTGCATATACTAAAATTTTATTTTTTATCACAGAATTGTAACAAAAGCACTTTGGTGTCACAAATGAATCTTCAACCTAACCATTACTTTAGATTCACTGATGGAGCATCGCGACAGTCTAAAAATTTAGCAGTAGTCACCTGGTTTATCTACCACCTAATGGAGTATGCATCAGATCAGCGATAAACAATCAGGTAGAATATGACATCGTCATAGGGCTCATGTGTGACGCCCTCAATCAAGGCATTCACCACTTACATATCTACCTTGATTCCCAATTAGTGGTTTCACAGTTAAACCAAGAATTTGAGGTATGGGATTCGCATCTATTTAGAAAAAATTTGTGTGAAAAAAGTTTAAGTTGTCAATTTGATCACATTACATTCACACAGGTACCAAGAAAGCAAAACCAGACAGCAAATCGCATAGCTAACCACATCCTAAACTGGAATGCATCTCAGATAAACCATCACACATAAAAAACATAGATATCCATCAGCAATACATATCATCCCTGAAAGCATATAAAAAATGGACACACCATATAGAGCCACAAAAAATGAATCTCTCATATATATATACCAAAAAATATATGTCTGAGTACAAAATAATGAGTCATGTGTCTAACCCACAGGTCAGCCAAAAATACACATACACATGTTGTCAAAAATAAGAGAAGCATCCTCATAACGGGTGCTTTCCCTATGTACAAAAATCTCTAGGGCTACGCTCCTCCAGGTTGGGCACCTCAACCCATGTCTGTTCTCGGTGCCAGTACTGGGGCAGTTGTCAAAACTAAAGCTGCCACGTGACGCATTTAGTCAATAACCCCTCTCTCGGGCCATCAGTGTCTCTAACCAGACATCGTCCAAATCATCGACAAACCCACGGGTAGGCATACCCTATGTTAGCCAGTCCACTCGGCCCCATGCGTCTGCCAAATCAGTGGCCCAGGCCTCTAAGGTAGCTAGCTGCTCTATCATATCTACCATGCGGGCCTCCGCCACCTCGGCGCGAGTGATCCCTGCAGCGCACTTAGTAGCAGTCGAACTTCTACCCTCTCCAGATGGGCCAGCCCCGTCATTGGGAACTCCACCCTAGGGCTGCACCAGACCTCCTCCCTGCCCCCCGGCCAAGGGCGGAGCTCCTCGAACCCTCCGATTCGGTTGGTGTCCTACCAAACGAGCTGTAGGGTGCCCGACCTCGCCAACATATGCAAGAGTAACAAAAATATGTTAGTGTCATAATACACATATAAATCATAAAATACTCAAAAAATACAGAATAAAACACAAACATCATATATGTTGGTCCCCAAGCATATCCAGCAGGAAGACCCATATCCGGGTCTCCTTGGAAATCCATCCCAGTGTATGGATAAGGGGGGAACATCTAAGGATTGGCCTCAAACCAAACCTTGGTGGTTGTGTTCCAGTAACGCCCCACCGTACCTCCCCCACCACGAGGCATCACAGGAGCCCATATCCTCATGCGAGGGTCCCAATGACCCCCCACAAGCACAACCACCATGGGCTGCAGCAGCACCACTCTCTCATACATAATGCTACAGAGGATGCTAGCATAGGTGAATAGCTTAGATCCATCACAAACCTTCACTAACTGAGCCACCATCCCTTCATAGCAATGACAAGAAAAATCAAAGAAGTGCATGGCCCTTAGCCGATGCATGACACCTATCTACAGCCCCAACACCCTGTGCGGCGATGACAACCCTGTCAGTCTCACAATAATCGCTAGAGCACATCATTCGGAAAAATCGATCACTAATGCTATCAAGATGCACCCCTCCGTGAGAGGCACCCCACCATAATGAATATTTGCAAACCACCAAAGATCGACCCTCCCAGGAGGAAGCAGATAGGGGAGTTCCTCACCCTTAGGAAGGAGACCTATTAGAAAATAAATACCTGTCTCTGAACAGATAGCCAAGTCACATCCTCGCAGCACCATCACTCTGCGCCGCCTGTTCCAGCAGCAAACCAGGTAATGCAGTAACCAATCCTGCAATCGCAAGAGGTCATTCTCAAGAAACTTGAGAAGACCCCATCTTGCCAATAGCTGGCGATCATTGGCATCTTGTGCCACAACCATGTGGAGGTCAGGCCAGTATCTGTCCCTCCAAAGCATCCTATTACCAAACAAACACACATCAGTGACATCAAAACACCAAAAAAATGAAAATTTTCCCAAAAAAATTCCAAAAATAACCTTGGCCTTTTAGTGCACCTATTTCTCAAACAGACTCATTGACCGCGTGCCTGTATTTCAGACAAGTGCGGAGGCCGCGCATAGAAAGCACTAGCAGGCACGGAATTTGAGCACAAATCCTCAGCTTCACGTGGAAATTTCGCGCCTATGCCTTGATCGCTCGCGCAATCAAGGAAAAAAATTGCTAGGGTTCGATACAAACCAAGTTTGTACAGACTCTTACCCAGACACACTGGAAAAATTAAATGCAAGACGTTATGGGGCCTACCTGACTCTAGTAGCATGAATCTCCGCTGCACAGGTTGACCGCAACGGCAAGAAAAGCTCGACAACAACCTCTGACCTCTCAAAATCTCAAACACTCAAATTTCACAAATGAGTTGAAATGAGCCTTGGCTTATATGTCGCCCTTTTCAAATTTTTGAAGGACCATAATGAGAGCTCAAAGGACCCAACTGCAGAACCAACAGAAACACAGTTATCATCACCTCATAATGCCCAAAGGAGGTTCTTCACATTTACACCTCCAAAAAAATAATTTTTCAGTTCTGACTGGTATGCCCTCTCTTATCCTTCGTTCATTTAGCACATGTTGTCAATAATATTTTTATGATAAATATTCTTTCACTTGGCGTATTTTGTTGCAGGTGTTTTACAACACAACAAACAATGTATTGCCCCAAGCACCGAAGGTTCCATAGCAGGTATCATTCTACCCTTAGCATGATAGAGTCCCAGAGAAACTTTGCATATCTTGACATCATATCTCCATATGAAATCAACCATAGGTTCCAAACACTCAACCATGTTTATCATCTCCCCACCTTGCACATGATGAAAATCCTCGTTGGTCGGTAGAGCCGCCCCTCCATGGCACCCATGCTCAAAATTCAAAGTTGCAGGATTGGGTTGAAACCAGGATTTTTGCATATATCTCGTCTTCCTGATTTTGGCACCATGAACGGTTCGAAAAACCGATGTTGTATGAGGGAGATATCACGTTCTGATCGAAAAGCCAAACAGGTAAATTTTGCGACAGGTTTGACTGGATGCACAGTTAGCAGGGTGGAGGTGCAGTCAGCAAAAGGGAATATTTTGAGGAATATTCCTTTCCTCAAAACCAATCCCAGGTTGACAAGTGGCATAATTCTAATGGTCGAATGAGTTTTTACATTGGTTTGGAGCACCAATTAAAGGGTGCCACGTGGCTAGCCCTGAGGCTGCCACGTGTCCCCTTAATGGTGTATTAAAATTTTGGCGAGGTGTAGAGGATTCGATCCCACGACCTCCCGTAAGCACACACAGGTCTCCACCAACCGCTCTACATGTTATGTCTTAACAACTATGGTAGTCTGGTTCTATTTGAATTTCAATGTAATGGAGTGTGGGGGTTGGGGACCGCCGGCAGTCCCAACCCACCAGCGGTCCCCGCGGGTGGTCACATATAACATTGCAACCATAATTTAAGTTGTAACCTTCGACAATCTAGGTCAACCGCCAGCCTATCCACAATGCTTATCACATGAAACAGTAATGGTTGAACCCTCTGCATTGTCTCCACTTAACCTATCTCTTCAAACCATGATTCAAGTTCAAACCATAGTTTAAGCCTTTGGTTCCACCAATGGTTGTGGTCACCGTGGGGTTCAGGGTTGGCATGTGGCCACCCCAACCACCAACATTAAATGCGATGGTTAATTTCGGTGGCATATTTGGAGCGCGCCTAATTTGGGTGAAATCCACTATTTTAACTGCAGTTAAGTGAATTTATCCACTTTTAGTGGAGTTTTTCTTGGTGTTACTGGGAAAATGAGTAGGAGACTCAATTTTCGCCCATTCTGAGTGAGTGAAGAGTCATTTTAAACTAATTGGAGCATTCTAGAGCCATTGGTGCAGAGAAAACAGCCATTATAGGCATGTAACTACATGTATTTGAAAAATTTTGAGCATAATGAAAGATGGACATGCCATTTGGAGTTGGAGCAGCAGATGTAGCCTAGGAGGGGTGAACTGCTTCATCATGCTTGTTGTTTAAATTATATGTGGTGACTTATTTCTCTATTTTACACTTCTATTAAGTGTTATTTGTGCTTATTTCGTGATTCTAATTCACTAAAATGATCTACAATTCATGGTTCAAATCCTTAATCCTTAAGCAAACTAATGAGACAAGTATGCACATGTTTATAAAATGAATAGACACTTAGCACAAGAAAACTAATACAGTCCTTTCAGATCAGGTTGGTATGAGAGCTGGAGTTTTATTCTCTGGTGTTTTTTAGTGCAAATAATTGTTTAACTTTTTGCAAGTTTTAGATGCTTACAAGGCTCAATATCAAAAGAGGAGAAGGAAAATTGGTGGGAGAAGAAGGGTCTCAAGAAGAGCCAAAGCAAAGGAGAGAAAGATTGCCACAATATCCACCACCTAGTTCACCTCCTAAGGAATCAGAAGCTACATTAAGCATGCCTCAAGAGGAAGGATAAATCCATGAAGAAGTTGATCCCAAAGAGGAAGAAAGATTGTTCAGAAAAGCATTTCTTGACTCATGACTGAGATGGTTAGAATCCTTTATCAAGAAAGGAATGAGAGACTGGAAGGAGAAGGATCCAAACTTCACAAGGAAGGACAGGGATCATCAGGAGGTCACAATAATGAAGATAAGTCAAAGAAGGGTAATGGAGGAAATGGAGGCAATGGAGAGCCATCATCCTTACCCTCATCATCATCATCATCTACTTCTTCTTCAGTACATCAGCCACACAAGTCAAAGAACACTGGTAAAAGTCCTTTTTTAAAACTTGATGTTAAGTTTGAATTGCAAATGTTTAATTGTGAAGTCAATGCAAAAAATCTTGATAATTAGATTAGGCAATTGGATGTCTATTTGAGAATCTAGAACCTTCAAGATGATGATACCAAAATCCAATTAGCTTCATTGAGAATGGAAGGTGCGGCACTTGTTTGGTGGGAAGCCAAGAAAAAGGAGAATATCAAGAAACATGATAAGATTATTCTATCATGGTCAGATTTCATTACTGCTATAAAACAACAGTTTTATCCATTATCTCATATGCATAAATCCATAATGAACTAGAAAAACTTTAAGCAATTGAAGGGACAAAATGTGCAAGAATACACCCAAGAATTTAGGAGAAGATATCTCTTATTAGAGGTAGATTTTCAGATCCAAGATACTTTGCTCAAGTACATAGGAGGCTTACGTAGCTACCTTAAACATACCATTCTCATGTTTAACCCCACAAGTCTAGATGAAGTATGTGTTCAGGCCACACATCTAGAAGCTAGAGGGAAGAGCATTTCTGAAGAGGGTAGAAAGAAACCTTTTAAGGGTAAAGACCTCAAAAGTTAAATTCAAAAAGAATGCATCTGTTAAGAAAGAGGGAGAAAAATTGGTTTGTAAAAATTATTCAAAAGAAGTCCATGATGAAACTCATTGTTGGAAATTACATCCTGAAATGAGGCCAAAGTTTAATATTCCTAAATTAGCGTGCAGCTAATTGGAATATTCATTTTTTCTTTTGTCTTCTAGATAGATGAATAAGTGGGTAGGGAGACCCATAAATCTCTTTAGTAGGAATAAAATCTCTCTTAATGTGAAAAGGGATAATCATGATAGCTGGATTATGCACCTCCATGTGTGAACATGGGAAAAATCATGTGGATAAGGTCAATGTTGACCAAACCAACAGCGCTGGTATAGAGAGAGTGGAGCATCAATGTGAAACAGCGCAAAGTTAATGGGAGATAGTCTCCATGTGAGTAGTGTCTTTAATGAGTGGTACCCAAGGTGAGAAGGATCACAATGCATATAAGGAAGGGCAAGGCAACCATAGAATACATGTTAGATGTTTATTGTTTTTTATATTTTTATATCTGGAAATTGTCAGGTGACATTTCTATGCATGCCTTTGTTGTTTAACAGGGTCTGTTGTACTGTATAGTACAAGGGTGTTCCCGAGTGGGAATCCCACACTCATCCTACTCAGGAGAGATTATTCAGCTGTATATTCCACATCCTGGCATCAGGCCAAGCTTCAATCTTCAGCTATAGCGTAGTTTCTATTCAGAGTTGTGTTGTGTTTCAGGGTTTTGTAGTGGAGGAGAGAGATCTCCAATTTCTTAACTTGTTTTCTAGTGAGGGGACCAACCCTTCACCTATTGAGTTGATTGGGTGTTGTTGCAGCTGATAGATCAATATTTCAGCCCCATATCATCAGTTGTGTTCAGGGAATGTGTAACTCAGCCAGCAGGGGTGCAGTGTGCAACCCAAAAAGTGTCGAAAATCCAAAGTTAAAATCCGACTAAAAAATTTCTGGGTTTTTCTGGGTTTTTTAGTAGAATCCATTGTTAAAGGACTAGATCATTATGAGCACTCCAACAGCCTTCTGCACATGGTTCTTCTTCCCAGTAGCAGTAGTTTCCTACAGCAGCAGCAGTAGCAACACACATTTCCAATGCTAGTTTCCTTTAGTGTATTTCAGCCATCTTGTGGCTTGAGTGCAGTCATTTTTGGAGCACTGTGTACTTTATTTTTCTGGTGATTATAATGATACGGCTCAGTTGTTTCTGATCATATATTATAATGTCTTAATGTAATTTCCATTTGCAGCATATTTCCGGCATTTTCCAAATTTTAGTGCTATGTTCCTGTTTTGATTTATTTGGGATGTTGCATATGTTCTATATTCCTATCTTTTCCATTTTGGAATATTACAGTGGTATCAGAGCATAATCTTGGCTCAGCCTGTGAGTTTCAGCCAATGTGCTATAAGAAGAAGAGATCTAAAAATATGGAAGGAATGAGCTTTGCCTCATCACTTTTCAGATCTATGAAGAGCCTCTCCAAGGAGGTCAAGAAGATGAGAGAGGAGAGATGGAATGAGACCTCATTAGGGTTTCAGGATGAGGAAGGTCCATGCAATTCCTATCAGCAGAAGAAAGAACTGGTATTGCATAGAGCTCCAAAGAAATACACTATGCCATTTTCTTTTGAAGAAAGAGATGAAAGGCATGGAGATGGAGGAAACTTAGATCATGAGATTCTAAGTGATTATCTTGCAGAGTACAAGTCTAGATCAAGGGCTTTCAAGGAGAATATAACTCTCCCACAGTTCATTCAGCTCAAAGAAGAGAGGATACCTTGCAGCTATGGAAGGAGAAATCACAATAGATTTCTATTGTCTACATTTGATGGGTTATCCACATGCACAGCCAAGGCTTGGAGAATGGATTTGGATGCATTCTTATTGCTACATCCAGTAGTAGAAAGAGAAGTTGTCGATATTTCAGTGCTACACCTTGAGGGTGAAGCAAAAATTTTGTGGTTCAGCCATTTGAGTCATG
Organism: Pinus albicaulis; assembly: GCA_034641835.2. NCBI lineage: Eukaryota > Viridiplantae > Streptophyta > Pinopsida > Pinales > Pinaceae > Pinus > Pinus albicaulis. The sequence goes on from CM076584.1 coordinate 931,315,849, forward strand.
CAAAAGTGACTGCATATGCTGATTTTACTCAAAGGTTGATCAAGAAGTTTGATAAGAAGAAATCAGAGGAGAATAAGCTTCCACCACCATTTGTTGCAGGAGCACTTGCATCAAGAGAAAGAACACTTGCACCTTTGCAAAGTGGTCTTGATCTCTTGACACTTGGATTCCCATGCATTATTCAGGAGATGCATGAGAAGGAGGAGACTTATACCAGTGTTGGTGCAGCCATAGAGGAGCAGGCATCATCATCAGTAGTTGGGGAAGTCATCACACGGAGGAAGGAACTCTTGTAGCAGTACAAGATGTTCCCAAGCTTTACCAAGGTATGCACATATTTCCACTTCCTATCATTTCAGCATATCATATGGAGGATTGTGGGGACATGCCATCAAGGCAAATAGATGACCTAGGGTCAAAGCACATTGCTGATTTGGAGAAGCAGACTATCACTACCCAGAGGACCCTTGATTTTTTCAAGGAAGAGATATATATCCATCCCAGTTTCTCATTGATGAGCTGCACACAACACTTTGGGTTGGAGTGTAGAGTTTTGAAGGATAGGATGAGCATTTTACTAAACCACCCAATGCAGAACTATATGTTCAACATTGAACATGATCATGAGATAACCTATGTATCATCATGGAGATCATCAGTATTGTCATGGAACAGCAGTGATGAGTTGGGGGCCCAACCATTATTGGGACATTCTAATGACCATTATACTTGTGTGACATTGGATAGGTAGATGATTGATGGAAGACATCTTATGATGGATGATATCTCTCATTATTATGATGTATCCTTCTTGATGAGCATTTCACAACGCAATGAGAGGTTTTTGCATACAACATATTTGGATCCTTATGAGGTCAACTTGGTCATTGATGAGTGGTATTCATTTGGAGATCTCCATGAGGTTGTACTTCAACATCCCATGAAGTGCAAAGGTAGTAATCTAATTTGGGAGGATGGTATTCTCCATTGGACAGATACCAATTTTGAGCATGGAAGGAGACACCCACATTTGGATGGATTGGTGAGGATGGTGAGCCACTTTCAGATATATGACACAAGGCAGTAGGAGGCATGGATGCGTTGGTTACTCTTGAAATATTTTGGCCATCATGTGACATATCCTATTTCTAGAGGTATGTTATGGTCTGAGGCATTGCATGGCAACCATAGGATATGGAAGTAGCATATTTGGTTGTATGGGGCATTCTACAAGTCAATCATCATCATGTTACTACATGACTTGGATGATGAGGAGATGAGGAGGCAATAAGAGTTGTTTTTGCTTTGGATACTCTTGGGAGAGTATGGGTTGATTTTCTCCCATACTTTGCATGATGTTGCAGGATTAGATGGTGGCACAATCATGGTGCAAAGGGGATACTCCTTAGCTTTGGATTTTTAGGAGGTACTTCCACTTTGGAAGGGATCTCCCATATATAGCAGCATTATGGTAGATAACTTTGGTATTTGGCATGTCAAAGGATGGAGCTATGAGATGAAAAGAGCCTTATCAAAAAGGCCAACAGCGTTGTCACTTGGGAGCTTGAGTTTGTTGATGAAGTGTTCCCAGGATCACTTCACATATGATGCACTTGATGGACAAGTAGGAGATGAGAGTGATGGATTAGTGGATGGAGACATCTATTAACATGATATGATCTTCTTGACTTGGATATCCAAGCATAAGAAGAAGGTTTTGTATGTAGCACATGGTTCATTCCTTTCCATTCACAAGGGTCTCATGGAGACATATCAGGCCACTATGGAGAGATCATCCATGGATCACATTATCAACTTACTCTCAGAACATTTTCAGAGTTGTATTTTTACATTTATTGATCATCTAACACAGTATTTTCATTCTCTTGCCATTTATATACAATGCATTGCTCCACAAGAGGGCAAGATTCTATTTGGGCTTCATGGTATTTGCAAGACCAACATCGGTGATGGAGATATCCATATCTTCCATGGATTTGGGCAAGTGTTATATTATTTCTTGTATGCTCAGTTGATACACAATGCCATTTACTATTTACTAGTATATGAGATGACATGCACAACTAGCAAATTGTTTAGAAACAACTTGCCATATTATGTTCTGAAACAACAGTTAGCAAAACTGCGTTGTGACCACCTGGGAAACTGTTGGTACCTTCTAGCACTACATGAAACCTTTAGTATCTTTCTCATTTGGATGCCATATGGTGATGATGTCATATTCATCATATATGGGATGGTTTGGGCAAACATGATTCATGACACTAGAGAGGGATCTTTGAGGGTCCAGTATTCTTCTTGCCTCTTGAAGGAAACATTGTTGCAGCCAAAAATCAGCAGCCACTCTACACTTATCATAAGTGGAGAGAGAGACAGTGTGGGATAGACAAAAAGGTCTATCATGTTCAGCTATGCAGCCCACCTACATTGCAGGAGCCAAAGGTGGAGGAGCTTTTCCATGAGTTACCATTTTGGAGGGTGACTCACTTTGTGTGGATGATGGCTTGGGGATGGGAGCTTCACATGGGAATGATGGTTCCCAATATATTTCAGATTCCATGCCTTAATAAGGCCTCTAGATAGCATATATTTGCCTCCATGGATATCCCACTACTTCATAATGAGGGCCATTTGGATTTGTCACCAACGGCTAGCTTATACACGTGGGAGGAGCAACTTGGAGACATATTGATGAGAAAGCATCTAGTTCATTGGAGTAGCTTATCATATGAGGATGCTATAGGAGGAGGAGAGGAGGTTCTTCAATTCTATCCTTGCAGTTGCTTGAGTACAAGCAAAATTTGGGAGGGGAGGACTGTAATATTCCTAAATTAGCATGCAGCTAATTGGAATATTCATTTTTTCTTTTGTCTTCTAGATAGACGAATAAGTGGGTAGGGAGACCCATAAATATCTTTAGTAGGAATAAAATCCCTCTTGATGTGAAAATGGATTATCATGATAGCTGGATTAAGTAACTCCATGTGTGAACATGGGCAAAATCATGTGGACTAGGTCAATGTTGACCAAATCAACAGCGCTGGTATAGAGAGAGTGGAGCATCAATGTGAAACAGCGCTGAGTTAATGGGAGATAGTCTCCATGTGAGTAGTGTCTTTAATGAGTGGGACCCAAGGTGAGAAGGCTCACAATGCATATAAGGAAGGGCAAGGTAACCATTGAATACATGTTAGATGATTACTGTTTTTTATCTTTTTAGATCTGGAAATTGTCAGGTGACATTTCTATGCATGCCTTTGCTATTTAGCAGGGTCTGTTGTACTGTTTAGTACAAGGGTGTTCCCAAGCAGGAATCCCACATTCATCCTAATCAGGAGAGATTATTGAGTTGTATAGTCCACATCCAAGCATCAGGACAAGCTCCAGTCTTCAACTACAGCATAGTTTCTGTTCAAAGTTGAGTTGTGTTGCAGTGGAGGAGAGAGATCTCCAATTTTTTAGCTTGTTTTCCAGTGAGGGGGCCAGCCCTTCACCTATTGAGTTGATTGGGTGTTTTTGTAGCTGATAGATCAATATTTCTGCCCCATATCAGCAGTTGTATTCAGGGAGTGCGTAACTCAGCCAGCAGGGGTGTAATGTGCAACCCAAAAAGGGCCAAAAATCCATAGTTAAAATCTGGCTAAACCATTTCAGGGTTTTTTTGGGTTTTTGAGTAGAATCTGTGGTTAAAAGCTTGGATCATTCTGAGCACTACAACAGCCTTCCACACATGATTCTTCTTCCCAGTAGTAGTAGTTTCCTGCAGAAGCAACAGTAGCAGCACACATTTCCAGTTCTAGTTTCCTTTAGTGTTTTTCAGCCATCTTATGGCTTGAGTGCATTCATTTTGGAGCACTTTGTACTTTATTTTTCTATTGATTATAATGATATGGCTTAGCTATTTTTGCTCATAGATTATGATGTCTTAATGTAATTTCTAGTTGCAACATATTTCCAACATTTTCCAGATTTTAGTGCTATGTTCCTGTTTTTATTTATTTGAAATGTTGCGTATGTTCTATATTCCTATCTTTTCCATTTTGGAATGTTACACAAAGAAACCCAATAAAAAATGGAAACATAAAACTGCAGCTACAACTCAACATGATTTAGGAGATGATTTAGGTGATGAATCTAAGATTACAGCCATGAGATTGAAGAACATGAAGGGGAAATAAATTGAAACTAAACCCAGTACCAGTACATCAAACTGTCACATAAACACTCCAAATGAAGAAGAAAGAATTGAACTATTTCATTTGAGGGTCATATCCAAGCATACCAAGATTGACACATTGTTTGACAGTGGGTCACAAGAAAACTTAATCTCTGAAGACTTGGTCAAGAAAATTAACCTTGATACCATACCACATCCAAAACCATATCCATTGGGTTGGATTTGTAAGGATGAAAATTTACAGGTTTCAAAGAAATGCATATTGCGGTTTGCAATCACTGCACATTTTTTTGACACAGCTAAATTAGATGTAGTTCCACTTGACATAACAGGTTTTATGTTGGGAAGTCCTTACTTGTATGAACGGAAAGTGATCTTCCATCGCCATGAGAAAAAGTATCATTTATTCAAATATGGCAAGGAGTTCATTGTTAGAGCACATTGCAAGAAGACAAAAATTGCTATGGTAAATGTTGGACAGGTAAAGAGGCTGGTAAATTCAAGTAAGAATTTTGTTCTTCTTATGATTAAGCCTAAAGCTTATGTTAATCATGAATCATTTGAGGGATGTGATCCTAAGTTGAAATCAGATTTATATGATGTAGTTAATGCACATCATGAGATGTTTCAGGAGCCAACAGGATTGCCTCCAAAAAGAGAGATTCAACATGAGATTCAGTTGCAGCAAGATTGTCCTCTTCCAAACATCAGTATGTATCACATGTTGATAATGGAGAATTTTGAAATAAAGAGGCCAATCAAAGAGATGTTGGAAAAAGGAATCATAAGGCCAAGCACCTTGCCATGTGGTTCACCCATAGTCTTGATACCAAAGAAAGATGGGACATGGCGCATGTGTGTAGATTTTCAAGCTTTGAACAAGATTACAGTAAAGAACCGTTACCCACTCCCAAGAATAGATGATTTGATTGATCAGCTGAAAGAAGTAAAGTTTTTCACTAAGTTATATTTACGAAGTGGATATCATCAAGTAAGAATTGCAGAAAGTGATATATGGAAAACTGCATTCAAAACCAAACAAGGACTCTTTGTGTGGCTAGTTATGCCATTTGGTTTGTGTAATGCACCAAAAACTTTCATGCATGTTATGGATAGTGTTTTGTGTCCATTCCTTGATGAATTTGTGATTTTGTACTTAGATGAAATATTTATTTTCAGAAAAACAAGCGAAGAACATGTCTTGCATGTGAATAAAGTGCTTGATATTTTGAAGAAAGAGAAATTGTTTCTTAAGATGTCAAAGTGTGAGTTTGGAAAGACTTCTTTGGCCTATTTGGGACATATTTTAGGAGGAGGAGAGTTGAGAATTTTATCCTTCTAAAGTGGAAGCCATTGTGAATTTTCCCACACCCAAAATAGTAACTGAGGTAAGAATTTTCTTAGGTGCAGCTCAATATTGGAGAAATTTTATTGCTAACTTTTCCTCCATTGCAGCTCCTATGCATGCAGTGACAAGTGTGAAGAAAGGCTTCCAATGGGGAGGCAAACAACAACAAGCTTTCTAAGCTTTAAAATACAAGATAAGTTCATCTCCAGTCCTTGCATTACCAAATTTGAGACAGGCATTCGAGATACAAACTAATGCTAGTGATTACGCCATGGGCGCAGTTCTTTTGCAGCATGGTAAGCCTATCGCTTTTCATTTTGAAACATTTAATGGTGTTGTGACTAATTATCCTACATATGAAAAAGAACTATATGCGTTGGTACAAAGTGTCAAGCAAACAAAATTGCAACAATCAAGACATTTCAGGTGGATGGGATTTCTTCAATAGTTTCACTTGGTTATAAGTTATAAGAAAGGTATTTTCAATAAATTAAGTTGTTGATATGCTTTCAAGACCAATCATTAGTACATCTACTTTACTCAAAAATGATTATGTTGTACATGAGATTTACATAGGAAAATATGCACATGACATTGACTTTCAAGATGTGTATGCTAGTTTGAGTGAAGGGAATCAAGTTGAAGAAAAAGATTATCACATGCATAAAAATTTGATGTTTCATTTGGGAAATTTGTGTATACCACAACGAGAGAGGCTAAGTGTCATGAGAGAAGCTCATTCATCTCTTATTGTTGGGCACCTTGGGATAAGGAAAACAGTGGCGCATCTAAAAAGGTATTACTATTGGCCTCGCATGGTAGATAGTGTGTCACATTTTATAAGAGGTTGTTCTATGTGTGCAACAAGAAAGCCTAGTAATAGGAAGCTTGGGTTGTACACGTCACTACTTGTACCATCAAGGCCATGGGAGAGTGTCTCCATGGACTTTGTTGGAGGTCTACCTATGTCAAGAAGACAACATGATTATCTTCAAGACAGCATGATTATGTAGTTGTGGATAGATTCAGTAAAATGTGTATACTTATGCCATGTAAGAAAACCATTATTGTTGAACAAACTGCTGAACTTTATTTTCAACATGTATGGGTTCATTTTGTATTTCCAACTTCTATTGTTAGTGACAGGGATTCTAGATTCATTGGGAATTTTCGGTCAAATCTATGGAAGATGATGGACACAAAGTTGAAAAAGAGCACTGCTTTTCATCCACAAACATATGGACAAACCTATGTGGTGAACAGAACCATTGTGCATCTATTGAGAGGATATTGCAACAAACATTCTAATTTGCGGGATGAACAACTGCATTATATTCAGCACGCTTACAACCGGGAAAAGCACTCTTCAACTCAAACATCACCTTTTGAAGTATGCTTTGGGTGTTTTCCAAAATCTCCATTAGACTTCATCTTTGGGAAGGATGTTGCAATTTGTGGTCATAGTGATATTGACAAGGCTCGAAATTTCATTGAGCAAATTCAAATTATACATCAACAAGTTCAAGAACAGCTTGAGAAAATTCAAAGAAAATACAAAGAGAGGCATGACAAACATAGAGTTGATCACAAGTTTCAAGAGGGAGATGAGGTATGGTTGCACATTATCAAAGAAAGGATGCAAGGGGAAGGTAAAAAGCTCAAACCCATTTGCTATGGTCCATTCAAGATCATAAAGCAAGTTGGTAATAATGCATTTCAACTTGACTTGACTTCATATATGCAAATGTATTCAGTCGTTAATGTTTAAAACTTACGTTTGTATGAGCCACCTTTGATCGATGATCAAGGAAGTTATGTTTAGCTACCATCTATTGAAGATGTCTCGCTAGAATTTCTGGATGAGCTCAAAGAAGATACAATTCTTGACAAGAGGACAAGAGCATCCAAGAGGGGAAGTGTTAACTACCTTCGAGTTGGGCTCAAAGGCGCTAAACCAAGAAGGGAAAAGTGGATGGAGGTTGGAAATGTGAGGGATTTTTACCCTAATCTACTGAACAGGTAATCAAGTATTTTTGGGTCCAAAAGCTTCCCAATGGGGAGGAGTGACCAGGAGTTCATAAATTTTGCTCAAAATTCAAAGTTACATGATTGGGTTGAAACCAATATGGTTGTGTATATCTCATCTTCTTGATTTCGGCACCGCAAACGATTCGAAAAACCGATGTCGTATGAGGGAGATATTGCGCTCTGATCGAAAATCCAAACAGGTAAATTTTGCGACAGGTTTGACTGGGATGCACAGTCAGCAGGGTGGAGGTACAATCAGCAAAATGGAATATTCTAAAAAATATTCCTTTCCTCAAAACCAATCCCAAGTTTACAATTGGCACAAATCTAATGGTCGAATGAGTTTGTACGTTGGTTTGGAGGACCAATTAAAGGGTGCCACGTGGCTAGCCCTAAGGCTGCCACGTGTCCCCTCAATGGTGTATTAAAATTTTGGTGAGGTTTGCAGGGTTCGAACCCGCGACCTCCCACGGGCACGCACAAGTCTCCACCAACCGCTCTACACATTATTTATTAACAACTATGGTATTCGGGTTCTATTTGAAGTTCAATGTAATGGAGTGTGGAGGTTGGGGACTGTCGGCGGTCCCAACCCGCCAGCGGTCCCCGCAGATGGTCACATATAACATTGCAACCATAATGTAAAATGTAACCTTCGATAGTCTACGTCAATCGCTAGCCTATCCGTAATGCTTATCACATGCAATGGTAATGGTTGAACCCTTCGTGCGGTCTCCGCTTAACCTATCTCTTCAAACCACGATTCAAGTTCAAACCGAAGTTTAAGCCTTTGGTTCCACCGACGGTTGCAGTCACCGCGGGGTTTGGGGTTGGCTTGTGGCCACCCCAACCACTGACATTAAATGTGATATTTAATTTTAGCATCATATTTGGAGAGCGCCTAATTTTGGGCGAAATCCACTATTTTAACTCCAGTTAAGTGGAGTTGTCCACTTTTAGTGGAGTTTTTCTAGGTGTTACTGGGAAAATGAGTAGGAGACTCTATTTTCGCCCATTCTGATTGAATGAAGAGTCATTTTATACTAATTGGAGAATTTTGGAGCCATTGGTACAGAGAAAACAACCATTAGAGGCCTTTAACTACATGTATTTGAAAAATTTTGAGCATAATGAAAGATGGACATGTCATTGGGAGCTAGACCAACATATGTAGCCCAGGAGGGGTGAACTACTTCATAATTCCTGGTGAGTAAATTATTTGTGGTGACTTATTTCTCTATTTTACACTGTTTTTTAGTGTTATTTGTGCTTATTTCATGCTTCTAATTCACTAAAATCATCTACAATTCATGGTTAAAATCCTCAATACTTAAGAAAACTAATGAGACAAGTATGCACATGTTTATAAACTGAAAAGACACTTAGCACAGCAAAACTAATATAGTCCTTTCAAATCACCCCCACTCTTGGGTCACTATCCACAAGTGTACCAAGAGAGGGAAGAAAGATTTGAATTTTCCTATAAATTGCCACCTTGAGAAGAAAAAAATTAGAACACATTGTTATGCTGGACAAATTTCCCATGAGAAAACCAGCATTGTGTGATCCAGAGTAGCAATAGATTTAGAGGATTCGGTTGTTCGCCACCCAAAAAATTCAATCCCTCGGGAGACGAGAGAGGCCTTGCAGAACTGTCTCAAGGGTAAATCCCTCCTTGCATTGGGTCTTAGAGCTCCATAGCTCTAAGGGTCCTTTGGCAAGTGCATAATGTTCTACCTTTCTTACTAATAGCAGTCAATAAGAGGGGATTATTCCACCATTTGTATTATTGTATCGTTTGACTCATTGGAGCTTGTGTTTTTGTTTCATTCTAGTTGTGTTTCTTCTTCTTATTTACAGCATACTATGTTCCATAATTTAGTGTGTTTTTATATATTGGCATGTGTTCACTAACCTGCTAGCCATATTTTCTGCCTGTGACCATAGCTTGTAGGTTGCAACCACTCCTACCAAGCATTGGTGGTTTAAGTACACTCATACGCCAAACCCACCACCACAATATCTATGCAAATAAATATGTTATTTATGCCTGAATTTACATTGATGATAGAATACATGAATTAATCTTCTTAAGTGGTTACACATTGTTTAGATCTGGATCTGATTCTGTTATGTTATGTCTGCGCAGAAGCAGTCTACAATTTTGTCTGCATCTGATAAGTATTGTTCTATATCGCATGCATCTATTTAGGATATATATAAGTATGCAATCAATATTATTATGGAAACTTAAATATTTTCACCCTCAGGGTGCGGAAACCTGGTTCCAGCACCCCCCCATACTGCTTCAGGTGAGACTTTGATCTGCGCAAGGAAGTCATTGTCAAAAGGGCCAGTAGTTGGAGGGTTTGTTGGTTGCACAATAAACTTTGAACCTGGATCAAGACCCCTCAAGCCAACATCTCTCCTCCTTTGAATTTATTCATTTCACTGGTCTCTACCATGTTTGATCTTTTTTTTATAGGAAACCATAGTCTCACACAAGAATGGGTAAGGGGACTTGAGCTGCAAAACAGGGGAGAAAACACAGTAAGTTGAGAGTATGGAATGGAGGGGATGGAGTGAAAGAAAAAATGTGAAAATTTATGGGGAGTAGGGAAGTGTTTTAGGAATAAAATGAAATTGAATTTCCTCAATTTGGGTGAGGGAAAGGGAGTGAAAAAGGAAAAACACAGTCCTAGTCTAGAAACGCAACAACTAGCTAGGGCAGTGAGAGAAAATGATGAAATGGTTGAATTTAAGTGTGGGAATGGTGGAAATTTCTGATGATGGATATTTAGGATGTGTAGGATTAGAAACTAGGAAATTCATCTTGAAAAGAAGCTAAATACCATGAAATCACAAAAGTGCAGCAAAAACGCAGCAACAAACCCTAGGGAAGGATTTTATCAATTTTGTGAAGAAATTGATTGAAGAAAATATTTGTAATGGTCCCACTTACTTGTTTGAAGTTGTTTGAAACAATGAGATGGATTTTTCACTTGTTCTTTCCCTCCTTATGTCTCCAAAACAAAAGCGCAACAAGTTGCCAAAAACGCAACAAAAGCATAGTAGGTTCATGAATTGAGTAATTTGGTGTTATAATCTGAGCTTCTAATGGATGTGGCAAGTTTTGAAATGCAAGGGAGGAGCTATTGAAGACTTGGAAGGATATACTGAACTCTTGGAAAGCTTTATTTCTCCTTATAGGTCAAAAAACTCGATTTTCTCTCATGACATCATGTGTACTTTTGAAACAAAGACTTTTGACTAATGTAACTGCAGCATAATTCTTCAAATGGAAATGTTACCTTTTTTATTTAATTCCCTAATTTTCCAACTCCCATGATGGTGACCCAAAGAATGGACATGTCTCTCTTTTTTCTTTTGATGAATGACATTATGTTGACAATCAAATGTAAATCATATGCCATGACCTATATGATAGCACATTAACTCTTTCGATGACCTAGGACACCTAAATTATGACATGACCATGATGAGTGATGATGACCATAAGCAAGTGGAGGGAGTAGCACTGACCTAGACAATAACCAATTATTATTTTACAATGAAGAGATGCACAATTTAATTTTAAAATATAACATTTTGACCTAATGATCCTATCAATCATATGGAAACAGTACATTTGATCATTGGTGGCTCATAGACACTAACAACTGAGATGGTTCATGACCTTAGGAGAACACACCATGTACTTGTGGGATGACATGAAGTCTGTCTCCCTTAAGAAATATCAACATTACTGAAAAATAAAATATGTTAATGATATTTTTAGGATGCAACAAATGGAGGATGAGATTTTATAGGAATACCTTGAACGGTTCCTTTAAAACTATCACAAATCACGAGTGGGTAATCTAGGTGAGAGGACCTTTAGGATTGTTTTTTTGAAAAGGTTAGGGGAAGAATGCATTGAAACACTAAATCTCCTAATTTTTGGTGACATCTATGAGAAGCCCTTTGCTGAAACAGTTGATCTATGCAGAACCTATTCTAGAAGTCAAGATAATGTAGGCAAAAGGAACTGGGACCACTCAAGGGATTATGTGTCTAGGAATTCAAAACCGGTACAAGGTGGTGTCACTAGAGTTGAGTTGGGGAAAATTTTGGGAAAATTTAAAACAAACATCCTAAAAACCATTGGTGACCAGATAGATACTCTAAGAATAAAAGGAAACAAGAAGAATAAAAAGTTGTGTTGGCGGTTTTCTATCCTAAATGCAAACGTAAGCATGCTAAAAGAGAATGCCCCATTAATGTAGTAGAGGTGTGTGGGATTTGTACACATGATCACTCCACTAATTAGTGTCCATCTCTTCCTAGACTACAGTATAATTACAAAGGGGGGGTGAGACTAGTGAATTTCCTCATTCAACTAGGAAACCAACATGGAGGGGCCAAACAATAACATTTATCAAGACCCTAATATGCAAGGTTTTTCCCAAAATCAGCCATGGAATCCTCAACCAGTTTATCCTTCATGTCCTACACAACCACCTCAAAATTTATCTTGGAACCAAGGGTGAAGAGGAAATCCCTATGGGAATGACTTTCAGCCTCAAAACCAAGCACCTCCATACCCAGGGTATCAATGTCCACCCAACATGCCTTATACATCTAATATACCTCAATTCCAGCAAGGGTACAATTCATCTTAGTTTTAGCAACCTTCATTGCCATTACCGCCTCCAGCACAACAACCCTTTCCCTTACCTAAAAACACTAATTCATCTTCACAACAAGTGAAATGATCATTCAACCCTCCTCGCCCAACACAACTAATTGAAAAACCAATTGCTAATCTGAATAATAGACCTCCTCAGCCTATATAAAATATTGAGTTGCAACCTCTTCCCGCTAATGTTTTCACTGCTTTTCCTTTAAACGAAATTCAATTAAGATCTAGGAAAATGGTTAATATAAATAAATCAACACTAATTATTCAAGAGGAGGATCCTCATATAGAATCTAAGGATAAAACCATTACACAAATGGAAAATGAAGAAAACAATGAAATGAAAGAACCATGGGAGCTCAAGGAGCCTCCTTATCTGGAAAGATTACTCAAAAAGAAAATCGAAACTCCCATAGAATATGACTTGGAATCTGAATTGAGGAATGTCTGCATAAAAAATCCTTTGTTGCAAGCTATTAGAGACATTCTTATTTATACCAAGATCATTAAGTACATTTGAATTAAAAATCCAGGAAGAAAGAAGAATAAAAATCAGAATATTAAAGTAATTATTCAAATGTTGGAAATGATATCTGGATTACCAGAAAAATATGATGATCCGGGGAAACCTGTGATAACCATATAAATCAATTGAACTTTCATTCCCAATACCTTAGTAGACCTGGGGGAAAACATTAATGCAATATTTGTTGATACCATAACATTATTACAATTAAAATAAGTAACGCCTACACCCATTTTGCTGCAATTAGAAGATAAGCCCATTGTTAAACATGTGGGGATCCTAGAAGACACAATGGTAACAATAGCTTCCTGGGAATACCCAATTGATTTCATTGCAATTTCTACAAAAAAATTTAAACCTATAAATCCAATAGTTATAGGGCGGACTTGGCTGGCCACTGTTGATGTTATTATTAGGTGCAAAAATGGGGAAATGACTATTTCTAATGGGTCACAAATTCAAACATAAACTATCTTTCCACATGCCCAATTAGTTATTGAAGTACCTCTTTGGTTGGAAAATCCCTATAGGGAAGAAGAATTTATGTTTCCCTTACTAACTCTAGAAAAATCAAGAGGGTTTCAAGAACAATCTGAAGAACATGTTTTGCAACAATTATTATCCGATGTCAATTGCATAAATTATATTGTTTCTTTCAATGATTATCATGATGTTTTCAGCAGTGAATTTTAGGAGATTTGTCACCTTGTTGTGTTTGCATCATTTACTATTCCAGCCTTGGAGGAAAACAGTGAAGCAGGTGCTCAGCGCTAGAAAAACATTGTACATTGGTACATAATTAAGTACATAACATAAACAACAGGTAATAAACACGATTCAAAAATAGTCTGGAGCATTTTCTTGTGATTATTTAGATATTAAAGGGATGCATCTTGATACTTTAAAACACCACATTTACAAAAATTAATAAACCAGACCTATTAGGCAGCCACAAAGATGAATGAATCCAGCTCTCAAATAAATTGTCAAGGATGAATTACAAAAGCTCTTAAGTGTGAATTTTGTATACCCCATCTCTGACTAAAAATGGATATATCCCTTGGTTGTAGTTCCCAAGAAAAATGGGAAATGGTGAATTTGTGTTGACTACACATAGTTGAACAAATCCACCTTGAGGGATTACTTTCCTTTTCCTTTTATTGATCAGGTGCTCGATACATTATTAGGGAAAAAGTACTTCTTTTTCTTGGATGGGTATAGTGGCTACAATCATATTCAAATAGCCCTGGAAGACCAAGAAAATACTACTTTTACCTGCCCATGAGGCACCTATGCTTATATAGTTCTTCCTTTTTGCCTGTGAAATGCTCCAACTCCCTTTCAAAGGGTTGTTTTAGCCATTTTCTTTGATTTTATACATGGCTTTGTGGAAGTCTATATGGACTACTACACAATGTATGGTGATGATTTTCAGCAGGCTCTGAAGAACTTGGAAAAAGTGTTGATTCGCGATCAAGAAGCTCATTTGTCCCTCAGTAATATCAAATGTAAAATGATGAAAACTGGGAGAATTTATTTGGGACAACATGTGTCACAATCAGAAATCCAAGTTGACCTTGCAAAAATCGAGGTAATATCATATATTTCAGTTCCAAGATCACAAAAAGAGTTAAGAAGTTTTTTGGGACATGCGGGGTACTATAGGAGATTTATTGAAATTTTCACTAAAATTGTAGCACCTATGTTTAAATTTCTTGCTAAAGATGTTTATTTTCTATGGGATATTGACTATCAAGATGTTTTTCAGGAACTAAAGGACAAATTGTCTTCTACTCTAGTATTGAGAGGACCTAACTGCTCCCTCCCTTTTAACATTTGTATTGATGCATCAGATACAACCCTTGGAGTTGTGCTAGGACAAAAGGAGAATCATATTCCTTATGCTAATTATTTCGTTATCAAAAATCTCTCACCTTCATAATTAAATTGCACAGTTACTGAAAAGGAATTACTAGCAGTAGTCCATGTTATCAACAAATTTAGGCATTATATTACTATTTATGAAACTTTTTTCCATATTGATCACTCTGCTATTAGATTCCTCATGAATAAGCCAATTACTAACGAAATAATTAATCGATGGTTGCTCTTACTTCAAGAATTTAATATCATTGTGATTGACAGGCTTGGACAAGATAATTTAGCTGTAGATTTATTTTCCTGATTGAATATTTCCCGAGACATAGCTTCAGTACCAGTTCGAGATGAATTTATGGATCATATTTTATGTGTTGTTTCAATACATACTCCTATGCCTTCAATAAACGGTCTTGTGGATTATTTCCATAAGGTTATTTCGAGAAAAATTATTGTGTATTATTTCTCAATGATTTTGGTACAAGATCTCCTAAAACTTGTAAAATAAGATTCCCAAAACTCTATAGTTTGATTCAAACAATATATTTTCTAATCATTGACCTTTAATTAACTTGGTGGGCTTAATTTCAAGGTAAAAAAAATTTACCTTAGCTATCCACCTTCCTCCTTTTCATCACAATCTGATTGACTGAGAATATTCTTGATAATATTGTTAGGCACATATGAAACAGTTTTAGAATGTAAAACATAAGCTCTAAATTATTTCAAATAATTTACTAGTGCAAAAGCTTGTTTCCCAGAATATCATGCTTGAACTCCACATCTCTTCAAGTCTTGCTAAGGAAAGCTATTGGTTATTCAAACCCTGCATCATTCTTCTGTAATAGGACAATTGCAATAGTATTCCTAGAAGCAGAGGAAAAAATAATAAATTTATTGGTGTAATTTGGACTTGCCAATTGTTGGGTCCCATTTTTGTACCATTTTTCACATCTTATTCCACTGTTTTTACTATAATTTACCCTATTCTATCCTTTTTGTCACCCTAAAACCACTCCAAATCATCTAAACTACATTACTTTATAGTGGAGGTAATATTTATTAATAAGTAATTATTTTGTATGTCTTTGTTTGGTTTAGGTAGGTGTTAAATGAACTCATAACTCTTGAATAAATTTGACTAATCTATAAAAGGATCCTTGAATATAGGTAGACTTTTGAAGTGGGTGTACATGCCATCAATGGTCCAGTACATAGTCCAACAATGCATTAAAAAACCATTTTTGGAGCATCCATTCCGTACTTGGTTTTGCACTTAAAACAGTACTCTATTTAGCATCGGGAAACCAGTCAACCTCTGGCATCCCAGAATAGTCTTCATTTGTTCTCGAACATGGAATTAGTTTCTTTGTTTCAAGCATAGTACCATTATTGGACAGTTTGGTTACGATCTGGGTGAAATAATCTTGAATATTTCAATGGCTTAACTTAGTTTAGATTCCATATATCTTTACTCTTCTTAGTTAATCGGTTGTAAATATTTGGTCGGACTGGACTCTTTAAAAGGCCCAATGTCTTGTATGTAAAGTTACACACATATATGCATGCATTAATACATGAATAAGTTGAGTTGGTGATTGTGGCATGACACTATTGACTCTGTCCTGTTAAGACTGAACTTTTAAACTCATGTTTTACTGAATTTTTTAATATAATTTCCTCGAATTTTATTTATATCTGAGCATTTATGTTTTTCTTATATGTTGTTGGGTATGTGTTATATTCTTTCCATGATTAGTCACACGCGCCCATTGAGTGTGAAATCCCTTCTCTCAAGCTAACTATCAAACTAATTCTTGGTACTTCGCCAGAAGAGGCACGTCTGCTTGATCTCTAGTATCTCGATGAGACTCGACGAATCGTTTCTTTAGTCATTGAAGCAAAAAAAAAAAAGTTAAAGCTCAATATGATAAGTTTTACACTCCTCATGTTTTCTCTGAAGGTGAATTGGTCTTGCTTTATGATCAAGCTTATGACAAACTAGGGGTCGGGAAGCTCAAGCTGAGCCAATGTGGCATGGACCCTACATTATTCAACGTGTATTAGAAAAAGGCGCCTATGAGCTAGTCGACTATGAGGGTAATAAATTGGATCAGCCCCGAAACGGGCTCTATCTAAAGAAGTATTATTCTTAATCACATGTATGGTACTTTGTACATTAGTGTGTGATTCATTAGTGTGATTTTAGAATTTTTGGTGTGATTGTTTTATTTACAGACATGTTTCCTCTGCTTACCTTGTGTTCCACTTGGTTTGCAGATGTCATCGAACCATTATGTCAGTTTTTCTGATGGTTCTTGTCATAGCACACAGAAATTATCTTCTGCAGTATGGGAACTTTTTTCCCCTGATGGCGAGTTTCTCAATTTACAAGGTATTTTTCTGGGCCAAACAACTAATAATATTACTGAATATAGTGTGTTCATCGTACTATTATTGGATGTAATTTATCTCGGTATCCAAGACTTGGTTGTCAAGTTGGACCCACAACTTGATATGCTACAGTTAAATGGTCATTATTCAGTAAGAAACCCTCGAATTTTGTGCATGTATTTATGTGTTCGATTACTAGAAATAAATTTTGATTACATTACATATCAACACATTCCACGCAATTTAAATACATTAATATATACATTGGAAAATTATGTTTTAGATCGACATTTGTGTTATATGTAAAAACCAAACACATCATCATGATATAAGAACACTTAGTAACAAAATAAAGCATGCATATATATATATATATATATATATATATATATATATATATATATCGAGTCTATAAATTTTTGTTACATCAAAATCTAAAAAACATATGTGTTCAGTGACACAATGGCTCTACAAACCTACATCAGTGCAAAAAATAAACTAAAGGTTGTTACTGCCCACATGGTGCTCGTGATAGCACGTGACTGCTCAAATTACTCACCAGATTAAATGACGTAGTCAGCCTGGGACTCCCATGGTGTGCCTCTGAAAACGAAGTGGGATATCATCAAAATTTATGTATTCTGGTATGCCTCTGGTCAGGCCTTCCAGGTTACACTCTATCTCTGCCAGTGGCTCTTCTCCCTCCTCATAAGGAGCATCCTCGATTTGCCGTGCCACCCTCCTTGTAATTGGAGACATACCTTTTGGTCTCTCTGGTCCAACATCTGTAAAAATATCATAATTTTAAGATCTCAGAATAAATAACAAAAACATTAAAAATTAAAAAAATCCATAAAAAAAAATTACCTGCATCAGACCACTATGCACCTGGCAGAAGAGGTAGATCTAGGTCTCCTCTGAAATCAATGTCGACATATGCATAGTCCTCCACCACGATCACTTGACATCGTAGCCAACTGAAAAATGATGTTAGGAAGTGCATCTGCTGACCCCCTCTTTGGTAGGGCATAATATCGCACCTTCTGATTAGCCTCAGATATTTTAGGGTTCGATCGTATACCTCAAGTTCTTGATGCTGAAATAAGGGCACTCTCTCCAAAAAGAAAGTGATCAGGATGGATCCATATCTGAATTGTTTGAGACGTCCTGTTTTTCACTTGGTTAGTTGGATCTTCATGTTAGCCAACAACCCCTACCAATTGAACATTGTGGGAGCAAGGAAATCTACAGCGTATTGGAACTGAGGCTTCGTTTCCTCATGCAATTCCTAGGCCCTAGCTACACGGGCCATACAGTGCAAATTTTTCCTCAAAATTAGATCGGTGATGGTTTTGATATCCACCTTTCCACTGGAAGTATTTCTAGCACTTGGACAATGTCTTTGGATGAGCATGCTAGTGCTCTCTCCTCCGGTACAAGATCCAGAGAGTTGGATCCTCTCCCCTCTCCTGGAAAATCCTGTTATAAGTAGATGTCTGAAATTTCTAGTTCAAGCTCTTGATCCCCAATAATGAAAATTTGGTGATCGACATCCCATATCCCGATAAGTATTCTAACAACTCCAGCTAAGCTCTAAGTACTGAGGTTTGGAAAAACTTGAGAAATCCGCAATTCCTCATCGAATTTATGCAATTTGGGTCTTTGAGGGCTTCGTGGTATTCCACCTCATGACCCTTCTCTTTCCATTCAATCACCATCTTCACTGAAGATACCTACAAAACATTCACAAATGGTATTTTAGGCATTTCATCAGAGTAAAATTGGAAATGAATAATAAAAAATGGATTATTTTCATGTTTTTTTTTCTTCTCTTTTCTTAGTGCACCTATCAAAATTAAAAAGGCAATGACGGCACGCTGGCCTAAAGGGCTAGTGGCGATTTGCGCAAGTCCAATAGCTCGAAACCGTGTTTATCACCCGCGATATTAAACTTTGAAAATATTCCCTTAACATAAAATTTTCTAAGTTAAATGGCTTGAAAATGGAATCAAATTGAAGAGAAAAGGTAAGGCTCTTACTTGCAGCTGATAGATTTCTGAATGGTGTCCTGGATTGGTTGCACCACTAGGTTGAAGATCGGGAGGAAATGGGGTAAAAAGTGCTTCTCCAATTTACTCCAAATACAATGGTAAAAATGATCTACTTTTGTCTATTTATAGATTTTTTAAGATATTTTTACCAATATTTTATTATTTTTCTCAATATCAGTGATGTTTTTTGTTCTTTGTGCAGCAACAGGATATTTTATGGTGACAGTAATCATTGTTGACTGATGCAACGACCTTTATTTTATCTCTTTTTTGGACTTGTTAGAAAATGAATGAAAAAGGAACCCCCTGGAGTCATCTTTCAGCTCTTTTCTGACTCTCAAAAAATGAAAATATTGTCGAGTACTTGTCATTTTGAACTCGTTAAAGTAAATTAATTAGCATGGTATCAGTATATGTTTACCCCTTTTTTGGGTTGAGATTAAATATTTACGAAAAAGGAATACCTTGATCAAACATGGTCAAGAGGTTCTCTTAGATATTGTTTTATACCTTTTCAGATTCAAGGGATGATTTAAAAAAAGGGACATGATGGAGTTTTATTTTTCGTTTATTTTTCAAAATCCCTAAACATGAAAAATACATTAATTTATTCTTCCGTCGGACTCGTAAAAAATTAAACGATGAAAGGCTTGTCACCATGACAAGACTGAGTCCCTCCTTCCTAGGGCTCGTTAAAATTACTAGGATGGATTCATTCGAAGAATGAACTTACACGCTCAGAATATGCAATCCTCTTCACGTTGGCTATCAAAAATAAAGAGGTACTCATTAGCAATAACGGGAGAAACTTGAAAGTGGAATATCCTTTGTATTAGGCAGCATGTCGCTCTTGAACACGACACTCCTATGAATTTCGTGTTGGGTTGGAGATATCCATCATTCGTCAGTTGCCTTCCTGGGTTTGGGAAATCCATTTGTCTCTTATTCGATCATATTTTTTTTAATCATGACCTATGGTCCCATTTTGAGTCAAATGTTTCCACACTCTGAAGTCATGTTTCTAATATGTTCAAGAGAAGTCCTTTTTTTCAAAGTCAAACATCCCCTACTTATCTGATCCTCTCTGCAACAGTCCTAAATCACTCCTTATATCTTGGTCTCGTGTCGATGATGTGGGAATCATCATGGCCCTCCTTTGACAAATCACTTCCCGTTGACTTCATCTCATTATCCAAGGAAATGATTTAGAAACTCCCTTTCAGTAACTTGGAGCTTTCATAATTTAATGGCAAGTTATTCGCATTCCACAACAGGTTCACCTCATTGGCCTTTGATCAAATGATTATGCAAGTTTTCGACTTCAAAACATTTATTCACGCTTGTAGATTTTGTTATTATACCTTGAGGACCATTATCATTATTGGTGGTCTCTCTCTTGTGCCTATTAATGGTTTTCATCATTGTCCAGTAATCAGGTGGTTTCTACCATGTTCGACGTCTTCACATCTATTCACATGGTTAGATTCGTATATTTGGTAGATCAAGATTGTGACGAAGACCCTAGATCACATTTTTTATTATCCAAGCTTCTTATATTTATTGAGTATTCATGATTTTACACATGATCCTTTCTATACGAATGGTTGCGACCATACCATGGATCGATTTCCATGATCTCTTTCAGACGGGTGGTTGTGACCGTGTCGTGGGTTCATGTATTATTTTATGCATATTCAGAGATATGTTATTAGGCGTATTCATATCAGGGATTTCATATATTGTATTATTTTTTATTTGGCAGGTTTCCTTATAGTTCTCTGAGTCTTTTCCTTGGTTCATAAATAATTTCACCCATCACTCCATGTTCTGCCTTCATGCTTTAGAGGGCATCTGTTACAGAGTAATTTGTCACCTTGTTCACTTCCCATCCCTGATCCTGAATTTCCCTATGATGAATACTATGCAATATATCCACCTTTAAAAATACATCAAGATATTCTTTAAAGACTAAAATAAAGTTTCCTTGAAGGGTTTCTGAAGAAGCCTATCTCAAACCCTAAATTTTTGTGTCAACGCTTTTCTCCAATTATATGCCTATGTTGATGGCAGGTTGCACATTCTAGCCTAGAATTGTTAGTGCTCTTCTGATTGGAAAAACCATGTTGAACCCTTTGTGGCATTGTTTCCTCAAATGGAGGAGAAGCTCTAAGCTCTAGAAGCTTCCAGGATGGTGAGTTGGATATTGTTCGGTGGAGATATGGTTGAGCTCTCTCATTTGGATCTTTTGATATTATCAATAGGGGATTATCCCTTGAGAAGTGTGCCTTCCTCCTTCTTTCATGGGATCCTAACTCCCTCTCCCTTCCTATAAATTGATCCCCATCCCTCCACTACGGGTTGGTCATTGTTGGCTTGGTTTGATCAT
Source organism: Pinus albicaulis (assembly GCA_034641835.2). NCBI lineage: Eukaryota > Viridiplantae > Streptophyta > Pinopsida > Pinales > Pinaceae > Pinus > Pinus albicaulis. The sequence goes on from CM076584.1 coordinate 931,337,357, forward strand.
TAATTCTTTGTATCCCTATGTTGTGTTAATTCCTAAATTTCCATTCAGGAGAAGGATTGCTTGAAGAGCCTAGGTTTGGACTCAGACTACACCAAAGGGAGACCTCCAACATCAAGGCCATGGTTGTAAGCTTCCTATTTTATATTATCAATAATACATTTGGTATTTCGCTTTCTATATTTGTTTGGATATCCATACAAGTAGCCTAATTCTCCTTGATCTGTTAGAGTTGATATTCAATGTATGCTTTTTATTGGATCAAGTTTTTTTTTGTCCCTTGATCTCCTACAGGTATTCAAATGCCACCAGTAGCGAGGACCGAGCTTGAAGGATTGTGGATCAAGGCCTTCATCAAAGGGTTGAGTATAGCATCAGGAAGAGGTAGGTCATTTTCCCTTTCTTGCCCTGATTTGAATATTTACTAAGAAATTAAGTGTCCATTAGATAGTCTCGTACATTGTTAGACCCACTCTAGGGCTAGAGAGATCACCTTTGTCCGCAAAGGGGATTTTCTTCACAACACTAACACCTTGTGGACCCAGATGGGAAAAGTGTGAAAAGGGGTTATAATGAGAGGGGGGGAGTGATATATATGGTGTTGGGAAGTGGGACCATGCAACCAAAATTAGGGTTTCCCATGTAGTGCCACTCCTAAATATGTAGCCCATAAAGGAGATCCCACGAGAATATGATACAAGAAAAACAACCAAGTTTAGACAAGGGAACAAGAGTACAATCCAATCCCATTCTTTCTGTCGAATCCCCCCACTAATCCATGTCCAAATGTTCCCAAGAAAAGCAAGAATAAATAACTAATTACATAATTAAAAGTCACATCTTCGGGGTTGAAAGGTGTACCTTCAAACATGTGATCATAACAGTTGGGCGAGGGAACACTATGGTTGGCTCAGGTGGCAGAGAATGGTGGAAAATCGAGCTATTTGGTGGTTGCAAGGGGTTGTTGGTTATCAGTTGAAGAAAAATCTATGAGATAATTTATCCTCTAGGGGTAACCCACTGTGTTGGGTAACAATACTTTTTAATCTTCACTTTCTCATCTTTGATATATGACACATACCTCAACAACTCCAAAAATCTATTAGTGTATTCAGCAACAATAAGTTTACCAATTTATGTTCATGGAATTCTATAAATTTTTTGTCATGGTACCTCTCACATAGGTACTTTTCCCAAAAATATATCTTAAATATTCTCTAGGGCAACTCTTTCTCTCCAATATCCTTGACATTTCTCAAATCTTCCCACTATATATCAACCTTTCCCTTCAAGCTAAAAATGGCCACTCTAGCCTTCATGTTTTTCAATTATTCTTTCATTCTGAAGTATTTCTTCATTCCCAATAGACACACTTCAACCTCTTCAAATTTCTTATCTTCTTCATCAAAGGTAGGAGACTTGGCTTTCTTGAATTCTTTTGGCATCAAGTTCTTCTCACTCCTTCATTACTAGTGGTATTTCTTGGTTGTAACATTATGCCACTAGTTATGGTTGCTTGAGTCTCTTTTCAAGTTTCTAAGTGGAGTTTGTCCTCTTACTAAGTCTTCACTAACTTTCCTATCCCTTTTCCTTGACTAGATGCCTTATGCTATATTGGATCCCAACCCTTTCTTTCATATTTCAAAAGGGATTGTCTTGGATTTGTGTTGGCTTAGATAAATGGCATCAAGCTCATGTTGATTTTTCCTTTGCAAGTGCGACAAATTCTATAAAATCATTGCATTCACCTTAGATTGTCTTTCTTGCACTCTTAAAATCCTTTAATTTTCTACTTTGCAACTTACCAACTCAAATCTCAAAATCCTGAGGGTTTCTATTAAAGAAGGAAATTCCTCTTTTACCTTCTTCCCACTAAATCCTCTTCTTGAAGATGATCGGATTTGGGCATGCTATACTCTACCATTTTGCAACTTGTTCTTTTCTTTCTTCTCCTCTTGCTCTCTATGTTGTTGCACACACATAACTGTTGGCTAATTCAAAAATAATTGAATATATTTACTTGTCACCTTGGCATATCTACATTAAGCATGTTGATCTGAAATTAGTTGCAAATTTAAATCTCATGTTAGTATGCAAGTTAGAAAACAAATGACATGCTAGCACACTAGCAATTTTTCAAGGCCAACAATCATACCAAAAGTAGTCTAAAATCAACGTATGTGCATATAGTAATGAAATTGTCATATTTAAATGTTTATCCTATGTGTGTGAGCCTTTCTAGGTCCAGTTATTGAACCTATTTCTCCATCACAATACTACTGTATAACACCTAACAGAGCTAGATTCATCTCTTTCAAGGTCCATCCAGTCCAAGTGATGAACTTGGGTGTGGTGACACTACTCTGATACATAGTAATTTGTAACAAAACTTATAACTCTAGCTATCATGGCCCATCTAGTTAAAGTTTTGAACTTCGGATCTGATACCACTATGTAATGCTCCCTCTCACCCCCTTGTACTATCTCAGGTTATAGGAAATATTACTACTCGTTTAACCCAACCTCAAAGGTTTACTATGAAGGTGGGGTTACAAAATATCCTTATTTTGATGTCTTCAAATATTAATACAAATGCCATCATTTCTTAGCATGTTGACCTGCCCATATGGCCTCCATGCAAACCTAACTCGTCAATTTTCTGGATCCTTCCATTAGGCCCACATCATACCATTGCAACCATCATCGTCATGATGTTTAGTATTAAATACGGAATGGTAGTGGTGGGTGGTTGATGGTAAGGTGACAACAAGGTTCCACAAGGGATATTTTTTTGTTTCAATCAGCCTCCATAGTCGCACTCTCACCTGTTATATACTGTAATGACTTTGGTGTAAAGTGGTGAGAAGTGGGTGGTAAAGTAGGTTTTTACCTCAATATTATGCCTAGTTCCACCCTTTTCCTTCCATAATGTTTAAATGGTACTCAAAATTTATATTGACATCAAACTTATTGTGAGTCCTAATCATAGTGGTTGATACCCAATGTTTATTCACACATGGCACAATTATATTAGGGTGTAGTTCCACCAAATCTCGTTGGTGTTGGACCTCCAATATTCATATAGCATAGTTTCTCTAGGGTGTAGTTCACCCCACGCTCGCTCGATTTTGGCCCTCCAATATTCATATAGCACAGTTATGCTAGGGCATAGTTCCACCAATGCTCACTCGGTGTTGGCCATCCAATATTCATATAAGTTTAAAATTTTCTACCACCAGTTTAGGAAGCACATATTTCATCACAAAAAATAACAATCTCGGGGTAATGTTTGTGAAGTGGAGGATGACCGCCTCACTTGTGCCCAATAACTTACAGTTTGTAATGTAAGCCTAACTTTGGGAGCTATGGCTCAAGGCCTAAGATTTCAACCTATAAATCTAAACAAAGTAACCAAAATGAAAACATTTGGAACTATGCATTCTTTTATGTATTGTCAAAGTGGATCAACGTAACCATAACACATAACTATACATTCTTCATGTTCATGATAGTAAAAAACATAGTCCAGGGATACAACAAACCATGAATTTATAGGACAAGATTCCAACATGGTCATATTAGCGATCTTCACAACTCAGGAAATCATTCATAGACATAACACATGAGATATTGCATTATTAATATTGTAATCTATTTTATCACAATCCATAAGACATCCACATGAGAAATGTACACTTATCTATGTGTTTAATGGCATATAACAACTAAAGGAGGGACTCCAACTCTCCGCCCAACTAGATTCCAGAAACATTGTGAATCTTTCGTACAACTGATTGCCCCTGAGCTAGATCCAAAGTCTAAGGGGATGTTTATCTAAATACATTCACGCCCAAGGCTTAATCACACAACCAGGAGAAGGAGTTCACTATCCAAGTGGTTTCATAGCCCCAAGGTAAGCACCACAACAACTCACTTTCTCTCTGGCTAAAACACGGGGCTTCACCCTAGAAAAAAATGAATTCTATCTCAATTCCATGAGGTGGAATCACTGCATTAGTATTTTAACAACCACCTCTCATGGAAAGAACTATAGGGGTTCCACAATCTATTTTCCAAGTGGTTACATAACCCCAAGACAAGCACTCCCGTAACTTGGATTTCCTTGTGCTTGTAGTTTAACATCCAAAGAAAAAGCACCAGGTTGTTTCACAGCCCCAATGCAAGCACCATAATGACCTAGTTCTCCACCAAGCTCCTCATTGATCATTTAGTCTTGGACACACTATCTAGTGGTCTCAACATCATTGCAAGGAACACGTTCCCAATTCATAAAACGGTGGTTCAATTCACACCCATCTTAGCTCTTTTTTGCTTCCACACCTGTATCTTTGAATATAACTCCTCTCTAATGTCTTCACTTGGAACTCCCTTACTACAAAATTCCTGCATTCTAAGTGTTATCTGCACAATAAAATTCTATGAAAATAATTTTGTTCCTTCTTTCCACACTTCTACCATTCTCCTCTCCACGACTTCTAGAAGACTAAATTATTCCTCCCCTTCTTCCTTCACACTTTGGGCCCTTTTTTCCCACTTCCTTATTTCCCTCTCTTCATGTTTCAGGAATAGATGGGAAGATATGACGTCATCCTCCACTCATGATTCCCACTCTGAATTTAATGCTTGTTAACGCAAGCCATTCCATCATTAGGTGGATAGTTATGAAAACTAAGGGTGGTTGGCATGGGCCTGCTCATGACACGTTATAGGGAAACCAACCAATATGAAACATGCACTCAATAGCCACACAACAACCCACCATAGGATTTTCCTCTTAGAAATTTAGATCCATATGTCCCTCCATTTAGATTAGTCATCAATTTATTTTCATACACATGCACACACACGCGCATACATATACATCTATAATTTACAGAGTTGGCTTTATATACATTAGGTGTTATGGAAAAAAGGTCGTTACAAGGAAGAACCTTTTATTAAACCTTCTTAAAATAGTTATGTTTATACTATAGCATGGGCATTATTTACTAATGATGGTCTCCATACATAGTGATACAAAGTAATATATCTTATTAGGAGGTTAGGGAGGTTAGGAAACTAATAATTTCTCTTATTTAGCAAAAGAGGAATACCAAGTAGTTGTTAGAAACTAAAAAGGACTTGTGTCTTTGATAAATCCTTCTATAGTTTTGATTCTACTGACATCATTTCACCACATTTTCACGTGACAATCAAAGTGCCATCAATCTCATCAAAGATCCAATTTATCGTTAGAACATCGAGCTACACATGCACTTCATCAGAACGCTCATTCATGATTGAGTTATTGAAGTGATCTTTTGTACACTAGATGATCAAGTTGTAGACATTTTCAAAAAGAGCATTATAAAAATGTAGACATTAGTATGCATTTAGAGTTATGTAATATGATGGTCATGATATGTTTTAGACATATATTTATTTGACGGTTCATATTCTCCTCGATACTAACTTCTATTTATATGTGGCTTAACACACAATTGGTCTGTGATCTCTATTGAAATAGCACGAAGGGTAATTTTTTGATGATAAATTATGAGAAACTCTATTATGTAAATTTTCTTTGTTTGCATTAATAAATTCCCCCGTGTGGCCACATTGGCTAAGGCCATGACCTATTTCCTTCATAAAGGGTTTTAACCATGTAAAAACAATGGTGTTAGGATCTTTGATCTAGATGTTTGAGTGGTTACTTAAGGTGCTCACCCTTGGAACACCATGTTTTCCTAAACAAAATGCATATGACAATCCAAACCATATCACTTAATCTCACAAATTCCCCTTAGAAACTGTTATTTTCTAACTCACAACATGGATTTGTCCCATAGATTGAATTATTGGTTATTTGAATCACCAATATCAATGAAAAACACGTCACAACATATGTTCATGAGAACACATACAATATAAGCATCTTAGGATTCTACTCCACCAATGTATCTACCTTGATAGCTAGGAGTCCTATATTATTAACCATCTTACCACAATTTGTGTTAGGTCTGTATATTACTAGTTTAGTCCCTTATTGTTATTAGTGTAGCCCCCTTATTTTTATTGTTGTACCCATGTAACCCCAATATTTTTATTATTTTGCCCTTACATTGTTATTGTTAGGTCGGCTAGGATTATATTGTGGGCCCATGGACTCCTATATATAGAAGGAGGTTTTGGGCATTTGTATCATCCAAGAATTGTTCGTTTATGTAATTTATTGGAGGTTTCCCCCTCGAAGAGGCTGATTTCTAAGGCATTTATCTCTCTCTTCTTCCATTTTTGGAGCTGGTTTCATAACATTTGGTATCAGAGCTTTGGATTCTAGGGTTTTGCTACTCCAAATAGGTCATCATGGTATTTTCGCAATAAATTTTTTTCTACGAAGGTTCAGAAGCTAAAATTTGTATAGTGCAAATCCAAAATCCTGAGGAACCTCCTATACAAATTTCAAATCTTGTTTCTCAATATTTTCAGAGATATGATCTGGGGATGTTAGGGTTTTTTCAGGCTCTCGAATTTCAACTAAAGTAGGTCGTCGTGGAATTTTCACTATAACTTTTCTTATAAAAAGTTTCAGAAGCTGAAATTTTTAAAGTGCGAATCTGAAATCCCGAGGAACCTCCTGTAAAAATTTCAGATCTTGGTTCACAATATTTTTGGATATGTGATCTGTAGAAGTTACGATTGTTTCAGGATCCCAAATTTCATCTCAAAGAGGTGATCGTGGGAAAAACGTCATAACTCTCTCTCTGGGTGTCGGATTGGGATTATGTAAAAAGTGGCCACAATTACATGGACTGTAGTTTTCATTATATCAATTTCAGAGCCGAAGGAGGAAATAGTAACACGTGGCAAGTCGTATAAGTTCGCTCTATTGAATCAGTCCATAATTAGGTCATCGTCGGAGATTGGGCATAACTTTTTCTTGAAGAATCCAAATCAGGTCAGACCCATGGCATTCGAAAGAAGATTCAGAGGGATACTTCAGGGCCAAATTTCAGATATTGAAGATCCGAAATCACAGAGATAATTCAGTTTCAATATCGAGCTCCTCAAAAGAAAGAAAAATGTCTGTATTTTTTTCGAATTACATGAGTCTCATTTGAAAAAAAATAGTTTGAATTTATTCCAAGGGAATATTGAAGAATATATATCAGTATTGGGTTCTAAAATGCCCCCTAAAAATAATTCAACACCCATTAAGCCTTCATAAGGCTCTACTATGACTCATGAAGATGAAGAAACACAACATGAGATATCAAAATTACCAGAGAAAATGCACCAAACTTGGCTATCGCAAAGAGCAACAAAAAATGAAATGGAAGTTTAGAAGAAAGACGTGGAAACTAAGAATGATGGTTTGAAGAAAGGCATGGAAGCTAAGATGAATGGTTTGGAAGCTAAGATGGATGGCATGGAAGTGGGCATGGAAGCTAAGATGGATGGCATGGAAGCTAAGATGGATGACATGGAAGCTAAGATCGATGAAAAAATGAAAGAAAACATGGAAAACATGAAGAATGATCTAAAAGTGGACATCAAAGGTTTGGAAAAGTTGATACAAGAAATGTTTCCTAATGGCGAAAAGATAGTAGAGGAAACTCATGATGAGAAAAAAATAAATGTTAATCGTGATTTCATAAAATCTGATGTTGGATGGAAAAATCACCATATTTTAAAGATGGATATGACGAATTTTTATGGCAAGGATCCTGTAACATGGATACTACAGATGAAGCAATATTTTGATCTCAATAATGTGTAAAACACACAAAAGGTACACATTGCAACTTTACATTTAGAACAAAATACATTTGTATGGTATCGATGGCTTTGTTCCCGTAAAAAATTTGTCACTTGGTAAATTTTTACGGAGGAAATGATAGCACATTATGAGGATAAAAAAAGCAACACCTTCTTTAGCCAATTGATAAATCTCAAACAAAAGGGTTCAGTGGTGGATCAAATTAAGGACTTCCAAAAATTTAATATAAGGGTAACTGATATTCCAGAGGAACACAGGATTGATGTCTTCATAGGGACTTTAAAGGATAACATCCAACATGAAGTCCATGTTTGGGAACCTGATTCATTGGAAAATGCATTCATGTTGGCAAGAAAAATTGAATGTAAAATTATGGCGACAAGGAAGCCTACCACTCACATATATGAAGATGGAAGTGTTGCTACTCCTAGACTTCCACAACCTACAAGGTTGACACCACAACAATTGGAAGAAAAAAGAGTAAACGGGCTTTCCTACAGTTGTGATAGAAAATACACTAAAGGTCATAAGTGTGCTGAGAATAAATTATTTTACATAGATTGTGAAGAGGAATAAGAAAATGAACAAGAATATTCAAAAGAAGAGGACATACACCGGGAACCAACCCTAGAAGAGGAAGAAATGAGTCCGACCATATCGTGTAATGCATTGGCAGGAATTACCACTCCTCAAACTCTCAAGATAGAAGGACATATCAAGAAGAAAAAGGTAATAGTGTTGATTGATTTGTGTAGTACCCATAATTTTATTCATTGTAAGGTAGCCAAGGAATTGAATTGTTTCCTATACCCAGCACCAGAATGTCAAGTGATGGTTGCAAATGGAGGAACTATAAATTTCTCTATAAAATGCCATAATATCAATCTGACCATAGGGGAATGTGTATTGAATAGTCCAATTCTTTCCATTCCTATGGGAGGTGTTGATGTTGTACTAGGAGTATAATGGTTACAATATTTGGGGACAGTAGCTTTTAATTTTCAAGAACTTTTCTTGAATTTTTTTCAAAAGGAAAGGAAGTTGAATTACGGGGTATTGCAGGGAAGCCGGGAAAGAAAATAAGCCCTAATTTCATGAAAAATATTTTGAATAAATAAAAACAAGGCGTAATTTCACAATTATTCTCACTAGAATTTCCAACATCAAAATCATCTATTTCCGCAGATCTCCAAAAAGTCTTAGACAATCATTCCAAGGTGTTTTAAACTCCTAAAGGAATACCACCTATTCATGATCATGATCATGCTATTCATTTGATTCCAGGAAGTGTTCCTCCAAACATCAAGCCTTATAGATATCCTTATGTCCAAAAGAGCGAAATTGAACATATGATTGCAGAAATTTTAGAGGCTGGTATAATTCAACCTAGTCAAAGTTCTTTCTCTGCTCCATTAGTATTGTTGCACAAGAAGGATGGATCATGGCACATGTGTCCAGATTATAGGGAGCTCAATAAGCTCACCATTAAATATAAATTTCCCATTCCTATGATTGACGAATTATTGGAAGAATTACATGGAGCAATTTATTTTACCAAGTTGGATATTCATTCAGGATATCATCAAATTAGAATGAAGACTGAAGATATTCTGAAAATAGCATTTCGAACTCATGAGGGTCATTATGAATTTTTGGTCATGCCTTTTGGCCTTACCAATGCACCTTCTACATTTCAAGGGTTGATGAATTCCATTTTCAAACCCTTCCTTAGAAAATTTGTGCTAATATTTTTTGATGATATACTAATCTACAGTAGGTCTTGGAAGGATCATGTTCAACATGTTGACAGGGTGCTCAAACTATTGCGAGAGAAACAATTATATGCAAAAACATATAAATGTTTCTTTGGAGTACAAGAGGTGGATTATCTGGGTCTTATTGTATCTCACGAGGGTGTTAAGGTAGACCCTAACAAAATTAAATCCATTAAGGAATGGAAAGCCCCCACAACCAAAAAGCAGTTGGGAGGATTTCTCTGGTTAATAGGGTATTATCGCAAGTTTGTTAAGAATTATGGGATAATAACAGCACCTCTAACAACATTATTGAAGAAATATGCATTTTCATGGACTCATGAAGCAACTAAGGCTTTTGAACATCTTAAAGAGGCAATGTTCCTAGCACCGCTCTTAGCTATGCCAGACTTCACAAAAACCTTTATTATGGAATCTGATGCCTCAGGAAATGGAATTGATGTTGTTTTAATGCAATAAGGAACACACATTGCTTTTGAAATTCATCTCATCCATTTAAAGCACGTACAGTTGCTACTGCATTTATGGAAATAATTCAAAATCTACATGGAAACCCAAAGGTTATTGTGAGCGACAGAGATCCCATTTTTACTAGTAATTTTTGGACGGAGTTATTTTCTTGTTTAGGTACTCAATTAGCTCATAGCTCATCTTATCATCCTCAATCTGATGGTCAAACTAAGATAGTGAATAAATGTTTGGAAGGATATTATTTGTTTTGTATCTAATAAACAAACATAATGGGTCAAGTGGTTACCTCTCGTTGAATGGTGGTATAACACTTCCTTCCATACTGCAGCAAAAATGACCCCATTTATGGCACTTTATGGATATCATACACCGTCCATCACATCATCTTTAAGAGAATATTCTAAGGTTAAAGAAGTGGAAGATCACATCGAGCATCAACAACAAGTTCTCCAACTCTTAAAGGATAACCTAAATTTGGCACAAAATCAAATGAAACACCAGGCAGATCAATATCGCAGCGAGAGAAGTTTTGATGTAGGAGACTGGGTATTTTTACGGCTACAACCATACAAACAAATGTCCCTCAAGCAAGCTAATAAGGATAATAAATTATCGCCAAAGTACTATGGTCCTTACAAGGTGTTGCAAAATATTGGTACTATGGCATACAAATTGGAGCTTCCTGCTTCTTCGCGAGGCATCCAGTTTTCCATGTTTCATGCAGCAAAAATGGTGAGGCCTTTCCAAACCAACAATATTGCTAGAAACTTTGATGAGGAAGGAAAATCATATTGGAACCTCGAAACGATCACTAAAACAAGAACTCGACAAACAGCGAAATCGATAACGTTTGTATCTCATCAAGTGGAAGAACTTACCCACCGAAGATTCTTACAATGGAGGATGAGAATTTTATACGTAAGCACCCGTAGCCACCAAGCATTGAGGAAAACACTTTTTTTAAGGAGAGGGGTATGTTAGGTCCCTATATTACTAGTATAGTCCCTTATTGTTGTTAGTGTAACCCCCTTATTGTTATTATTGTACCCATGTAACCCCCATATTATTATTATTGTGCCCTTAAATTATTATTGTTACGTCGGCTAGGATTATATTGTGGCCCGACTAGGATTACATTGTGGCCCCATGGACTCCTATATATAGAAAGGAGGTTTTGTAATTTGTATCATCCAAGAATTTTTCATTCATGTAATGTATTGGAGTTTTCCCCCTGGAAGTGGCTTATTTATAAGGCGTTGATATCTCTTTTCTTCTATTTTTGAGCCGGTTTCATAACAATTCTCTCCACTTGCTCAAAAACGTTAGTGGTCATTACATAAGGATTCAACTCAACATCACTCTGTGCATCATCATTGTCAAATACAAATCACACAAAACATTTATATGCACCCATACCTGTCTTTATATACATAAAGAGTGCACATAAATGTTGTTAACTTCACATCATAAATAATACAAATCGTCAAATTGGCCAAGGATAGATACTATAGCCATATGCACAACCAATCTAGGGAAAGTGGGGCATTATAAAAGGTGTCCTAATGACCTTTGATGTTGTCATGGTATAATGTTAATCGATAATGATTTATAATTGTCATGGATATTCCATTGGATAATGCATTGGAATAGAGTTTACAAGTCACTATGAAACATTGGGAAGTTATATTCTACAATTTGCAATGTTTACATATGATTAAAATGTGATATTATAAGCATAACACTCAATATATAAAAACACTAAGAATATAAAAAGATAATATACTATAATAAAATGACCACAACACATCAATATGATGAACATAAGATGTACCTTGGGGAAAATATGGGAAACCCTAGCTAGAAAGTGAAGACTATACCTTGTTTATTCTCAAATATAATTTGCAAGATACAAAGAAAATTGAAATCCCTATGGGTTATAATAGACATTGTACCTTGAATTACTATTGTAGGGTCTTCTACTTCCCTTATTATGCTAATAATATCTCATTCCTTTTATTTTCTCATATATGGTACATTGAAAGCCATCTATAGTTAGGGTGTTTACATGCTTAGTTCCCAATAAGGATTCTACGTGTAAAAAGATCCACATATGTGACTAACAAGTGTTGATGTGCCATCCACTTAAAATTTGGTGACTAAAGCATATGTCCAATTATTAGATGAATGACTCCAAATTGTGATTAAAATTTCTAAGTAAAAAGTTTTGACTAAAAAAAACTTCTTAATCTCTCAATAAATTCTAAAAAAAATAAGATTCTAAATCCTTAAGATAAAATCTGAACTTAAAATAGAATATACAAATTTGTATTTCTAATTTTCCATCCATATATATATATATATATATTTGGAGCAAAAACATAAAATCACAAAATAATAATGTGATTCTTCCTCATTTAAAATATGAGAAAAAATTGGAGGAATAAAAGTTTTGGGAAAAACAATTTTAATCTCTCAAATAAATTCTAAAAATTTTCCAATTCTACATCCTTAAAATAAAAATCTCAACCTAAAATAGAATATACAATTCCATATATTTAATTTTTCCCTACAATTATTATTATGTATCCATTTTCCAATAAATCTTGACCCAAATCATAACATCACATAATAATAATAATTTGTTTCATCATATAAAATGTGAATAAAAAATTTTGAAAAAAAAAAAAAATAATCTCTCAAATAAATTCTCAAAATTTTAGGACTCACTTTCCTAAAATAAAACTTCAACCCTAAAATAATATACAAATCCATATATATATTCCAATAAATTTGGAGCTAACTCATAAAAGCATACCCAAATCATAAAATAATAGTATAATGTTTTATCAAATAAAATGTAATTAAAATTTTTGAATGAGTAAAAATTATGTAAAAAATTAATCCATGATAAATTCAAAAAACTTTAACATTCTCGTATATCTAAATTAAATCTCAATTGAAACTAAAACATTAAGGAAATAGGTTAACGACCCGAGACCCACCTAATCGCACGAATGAAATTTTGCCCCTTGTTTGGTTCTAATTGATGATGTCAATTAGAGTTAAATTTAATGTCAACCCAGGAAGCTAAACTTAAAAGTGCTTATCTAAAATATATAGATCTAGAAGGATTCCTAATTTGTCCAAGATCTTAAAGTTCCCTTACAAGAATATATTCATCAAGATATCTTTCAACAACTAATCAAACCTAGATCTAACAATTGTCAAGATCCTAAGGTTCTCTTACAAGAACACCTGAATTTTAGGATCTCCTCCAATATTCGAACATTTAACAAAACTTAAAAGCTGAAATGAAACAAACCTAAATCTAATAATTGTATGAGATCTTATGGTTCTCTTACAAGAACACTTTCAAATAAGACTCTTCCAATATTAGAACATTTAACAAAAACTTGAAAGCTAAACTGCAATAAAAACATAAATTAAATTATACCTATAATAAGTATGCAAGTGAGGCCATGGGGGCCCTCCATAACTCCACAAGCACACTACTTCAAAGGAGACTCAGATGTAGAGGCGAAATCAACGCATGATTCTTTATTTCAAAATCTCCATTACAAACCAACTCTAAGATTACAACTCTAAGCTTCTAGGATTACATACTCAAAAATTATAAGATTACAAAACTTCCAGATTACAAAAGGAGGAGATTGTACTCCTATTTATACAATGGGATGAGTAAAAAAATCATAATGATCATCCACTAATCTCTCCTTAGTTCCATACATCTCTCAACCATCTAGACACATAACCCCCTTTTGTCCTTGATCTTCTCCATGAGATCATGAGGTTTATCTTCTCAAATTAGAATTTGATCATTCAAGGCCACATAAAGGTTTCTTGGAAGCTTCCTTGGCACCTACACATGTCACAAAAACAATCCACTTCCATATATGAAGTAAAATATATTATTTTCTAAATTTAGTCAAGAATTTCTCTTAAAAATGCTTAAAAATAAATAATATTTGGAAAATATAAATGAGACCCATTAATGGTGAACAATAGGGAAAATGAAGTGACATGGTGGTGAATAATGAGTGATATAATGGAAGAATAGGTGAAAAATATATGGTAATAAGTGATATTTGATTGACATTTTGAAACCCAAACACCCCTTATGGACCACGAGGCGGTGGTATAGTCTTCTTTGAATAATGGTGAGGAATGGGTAATAGCTAGTCTTTCTCTAAAGTAAGGAAATAAGTTAACGACCCAAGACTAAGATTCATTCAGTAAGAATGAAAGCATGTTCCTCATGGACCACCAGCAGTGGCGTAATTTTCTTTGAATAATGGTGATGACTCAACATGCTTTAGAGGATAACAGCTAGTGATAGAGATGATTGTCCCACAACTAAGTTATGATGAATCACAAAATGATTGGGCAATGCTTCTCTTAATCATATGTGTTCATGAACGAAAAATATTGGCATTAACTCAGTGGGGATGGCAAAGAACTGGTTTCAAAAACAAAACTTTTGGAGTATGTCATCCCTTTCATGGATGTGTTACAGAAGAAATCTCAACAAAGGCTTATTAAAATTTTAAATTCCTTGTCCATCCCTTAAATTTGAATATTTTATCTTTTCTCAAATACGTTATCACAAGACGTTTCTGACGCGTTAGTCCGAAAATATAATTGGTTTAAAGGGACAAGGAAAAATACAATGGATGGTACAAAGTACATGCAAGCTACAAGATTGATGGCTTTGATACCACTATGTAACACTCCCTCCCACTCCCTTATACTATCTCAGGTTGTGGGAGGTATTACTTATCATTTAATCTAACCTCTAAGGTCTATTATGAAGGTGGGGTTACAAAATCCCCTTATTTTGATGTCCCCAAATATCAATAAAATTGCATCGTTCCTTAGCATGTTCACCACATGGTGCCCATGTGGCCTCCACACAATCCTTACTGGGAAATTGTAACCACCCCTCCCACATTTACCCGATTTCACAAGCTCACCACGGTAAACATGATCTGAGTGTCACTATGACATGACCCAACCTCCAAGTTCTAGTTATGGAAGTGGGACCTAGAAACTGATAAATTACAGACATCCCTCAGGAACACAAGGTCAACTATAAGTCAGTCCATAACCTGTTATGACGAGATCCTGAGATGGAATTGTTTTTCCACTAACGGTACCCACAACAATGCATGAATGTGGTTTTGAGGCTCCATCCGCACTTATAAGCCTAGATTCCAAGAGTAATGACCTAAATTCATCATTTTTGAGCATGTGGTCCAAAGATTTGTGCCACCTTTTTAGGCCAGCCTCCATACCATTGCCCATAATTGCTTGAGAATTCCAAAATCATAATTAACATGATGAAAAATATAAACATTCAATATTGAATTAGAAACTTGACCTAGAATTCTTAATCCATAACATACATTTCGTCAAACATATGGAAATCATGTAAGCTACAGGTCATGAATGCATATTTGATCATAAATTGGTAGTCTTCACCTGAAAATCACCAAGAATTCTCTATACCCTCTCTAACAAGTTTCAATAGCACTTGTTAGTCTATGCATTCATTAACCATTCAATAACTTATAAAAACATGTCATGAGCGTAGATAATAAACATCATATAAGCAACACATAACCAGTAAATAACTAACATAAAAGCCATGGAAACTCAACCATAATATCACCAAAATAATCAATACAAGTATTTTGTTAGGTCCGTATATTACTAGTGTAGTCCCTTATTATGTTAGGGTAGACCCCCCTTATTTTTATTGTTGTACCCCTATAACCCCCATATTTTTATTATTGTGCCCTTACATTATTATTGTTAGGTCCGCTAGGATTACATTGTTGCCCCACTAGGATTACATTGTGGCCCCATGGACTCCTATATATAGAAAGGAGGTTTTGTCATTTGAATCATCCAAGAATTGTTCATTCATGTAATGTATTGGAGTTTTCCCCCTTGAAGTGACTTATTTCTAAGGCGTTGATATCTCTTTTATTCTATTTTTAGAGCCGGTTTCACAACATTTGGTATCAGAGCTTTGGATTCTAGGGTTTCCCTGCACCAAATAGGTCATCGTGGCATTGTCACTATAAAAAAATTTCTACGAAGGTTCAGAAGCTGAAATTTTTAGAGAGTGAAGCTGAAATACTGAGGAACATCGTCAAAAACATTTAGAGCTTGGTTCACAATATTTTTGGAGATATGATCTGTGGAATTTATGGCTTTTTGCAGACTCCTGAATTTAACATAAACAGGTCATCATGGAATTTTCACTATACGTTTTTTTCTATGAAGGTTCAGAAGCTGAAATTTTTAGAGCGCAAAGCCAAAGTCCTGAATAAAATTGTCGCAAAATTTTAGTGCTTGGTTCGCAATAATTTCAGAGATATGGTTTGTGGAAGTTAGGGATTTTTCAGGCTCCTGAATTTCATCTCGAAGAGGTGATCGTGGGAAAATATTCATAACTCTCTCTCTCTGAGTATCGGATTGGAATTCTGTAAAAAGTGGATGCAAGTAAACGGAAGTTAGTTTCCTTTCTATAAATTTCAGAGCCAAAGGAGGAAACAGTGACACTTGGAAATTCGTGCAAGTTCGCTCTACTGAACCAGTCCATAATTAGGTCATCGTAGGATATAGGGCACAACTTTATCTTCAAGAATCCAAATCAGTTAAGACTTGTGGTATTCGAAAGAGAATTTAGAGGGCTACTGCAATACCAAATTTTAGATATTGAAGATTTGGAATCACAGAGATAATTCAGTTTCAATATCGAGCTCCTCAAAAGCAAGCAAAAGGTGTGTATTTGGTTTTTAAAATTGCGTAACGTTTGTTTGAAAAAGCAGTTTGAAGTGATTCCAAGGGCATATTTTAGAATTCGTATCAGTATTGGGTTATATAATGCCTCCAAAAAATAATCCCATACCCATTAAGCCCTCAAAAATATATACTATGACGCATGAAGAGGAAGAATTGCAGTATGAGATATCAAAATTATGGTACCAAGTGCAACAAATTTCGATCTTATGAAGAGCAACCGAAGATGACATAGATGGTTTAAAAGAAGAAATGGAAGCTAAGTTGGATGATTTGAAGGATCAAATAATAGCTAATATGGATGATAAATTAGTGGAAGATCACATCGAGCATCAACAACAAGTTCTCCAACTCTCAAAGGATAACCTAACTTTGGTGCAGAATCTAATGAATCAACAGGAAGATCAACATCACATCGAAAGAAGTTCTGATGTAGTCACAGAAACAAGAACTCAACAAGTACGATCAATTTCAGAGTATCTCAGCAAGTGGAAGAACTTTCCTGTAGAAGATTCCACATGGGAGGATGAGAATTTTATACAGAAGCATCAAGAAATAATCAAGCGTTGAGGACAACACTTGTTTGAAGGAGAGGGGCATGTTAGGTCCCTATATTACTAGTGTAGTCCCTTATTATGTTAGTGTAGACCCCCTTATTGTTATTGTTGTACCCCTGTAACCCCCATATTGTTATTATTGTGCCCTTACATTATTATTGTTAGGTCAGCTAGGATTACATTGTGTCCCCATGGACTGCTATATATAGAAAGGAGGTTTTTTCATTTGAATCATCCAACAATTATTCATTCATGTAATGTATTGGAGGTTTCCCCCTCGAAGTGGCTTATTTCTAAGGCGTTGATATCTCTTTTCTTCTATTTTTTGAGTTTGTTTCACATGTAAGCTACAGGTCATGAATGCATATTTGATCATAAATTGGTATTCTTCACCTAAAAATCATCGAGAATGCTCTATACCCTCTCTAACAAGTTTCAATAGCACTTGTTAGTCTATGCATTCATCAAATAATCAATAACTTATAAAAACATGTGATGAGCCATAGATAATAAACATCATATAACCAACACATAACCAGTAAATAAGTAACATAAAAGCCATGGAAACTCAACCATAATATCACCAACATAATCAATACAAGTATTCATGAAGCATAGTAGAAGAATAGCACTTATTAATATATGAAAATACCAACCAAGTCAGGGACTTCCATGTACCACCCGACCAGGGATTGGGCTGAACTAAATATATATTTTTTCCAATCACCCTCACGCCATATTCCAAGCATGAATGTGGGATCTCATGGAGTAAACCAAAACAAAACTATCTAAGGCTTCTAGAGGCCAAACCACTTCAACCATAAACCATATTCATTCCACCTCTACAGTCTAAAAATCACTAACATCAACTAGATCAATATCTACCCAAGCTATCCAAGGCTCCAAGAACTAGTAACTCAACCCACAGCCTTCCAAGGCTCTAGATAATTTGTTCAATCTGACTCCATGGACAAGTAACTCAACCCACCAAGGGCTCCATAAAATTTGTCCCAACCTAGGCTCCAGCACTAATAACTCAACCCAATTTGTTCCAGGGTTCCAGAGTGTTTGTTCCAACCCACAACCATAAGGAACCCAAGCACAAATTAGAAAAACATGTGGAAAACCCAGAACACCATGGCTATCTAGGAAATGGAAAGGCAAGACTAAAATCACTATCAATATAGGAAAATCTCCATGCTAATGCCAACACATAACCAAGAAATCACATGCATATACCATGCATCCATAAATCATCAAGGAAATTACACATGAAACCTATTACTTGCAAATCAATCTAGCAGTAGTTGTTGATCCAATTGTTTCCTTTTTCTCCTTTCTTTCCTTTTCCTTCTTCCTCCAAATCCAAGTTGTTAAATTTTCAAATTTTTCTATGTGGTATCAATTACTTTATCCCAATTCAATTCTTTAATTAGAAATATTTTCAATACCAATTAATATTTTTAATCATCAATAGTAATGCAATGACAAAGGAGACAATCCACGCATCAACAAGAGACACCAGGTTTGGTAAAAGACCATGGAAAATCCCCACTAGGGGAGAAACCATTTGAAATTCTTCTTCTATTAAATTCTCATAAAACGTTCAGTAGAGAGTACAATG
Source organism: Pinus albicaulis (assembly GCA_034641835.2). NCBI lineage: Eukaryota > Viridiplantae > Streptophyta > Pinopsida > Pinales > Pinaceae > Pinus > Pinus albicaulis. The sequence goes on from CM076584.1 coordinate 931,356,389, forward strand.
AGCCCAATACAATATCATTCAGCAAAATAACCCAATAACATTTAGAAATTTGTTTCTAGCATCAATATATTTTGGATACAACTTTTCTAGTTTGCAGTCAACTTCGATCCACAATCAAATCCCCGTCAAACATTTCAGTCACAAAGAGGAGGAGTTATGCGAGTGACTGAAGGATTCCAGTTTCTCCCTTGAGCCTACAATTCAGCGGTTTTAGTAGAATTTATCCTTTGACAAGACAACGATTGTAACCCAAAACCCTAAAAATAGATGTGAGCTTCGAGCCCTATAATTTCGAACCTTTGTGAAATTATTTTTTCAAACCAGCCTCATACCTATGTGAACCAATCAATGAAGAAGAGAATAATAAGATGTTTGGTGATGTCCAAGTGATCTTGAGGTCACTTGTATTTATAGGCTTCCAAAGGTGACCAAATTACCATTAGGGCTAACCTGTCCTAATGTGCATATGTGGGCTTTTCTTCATAAGTACACTTTCCCTTGTTCAAATTTGATGATATTTAGGTCAATTTTGGCCCTCTTTAAAATATGAATTCAAAGCAATCATCATCTCCATCAAATGGGCAGCACAAAGTGGAATATGCCCCTAGTTGACAATTTTAATACAAGTGAATACTAGAGTGCTCCAAGAATGCTCTAAGTGTGCAAGAGTGTGAGAGAACAAATATAAATTGAAAAAAGAGGCTAGAAACCGATTCTCTAAAGCCTTTTTATCATTGATGCCTCTATTCTCTTCATTTTCCTTAATTTTTCCTCTAATTTCCTTTACATGCAAATATGTGTCTCGTCACCTTCCTTTTCTCCTATTTTCCTTTATTTTCATAAATAAATGCCAATTATTGCCTCTTTGCCTTTGCCAATTTCCTTAGCCATAAATAAGCCAAAAGTGATCCCCACTATAATACCTGCTCAACAATCATCTTGGGATATGTGTCCCATGACCTTGGATTTATAGTTTTTTTACATGTAAAATCAACCAGGCATTGATACAAACCCCTACCCCTTGGGGGAACACCGTCCTCGGTGTTCTATGACACCAATAGTCAGCAAACCACATAAAAAAAATGAATTTCCCATGGAGCTTTATAACCCTGCTCATTGCAGTGTTTACAATGACCATTTTTGAAAACATGAAAATCATATTGTTTACTGGAGACTTATAGCACAAATCATTACGGTATTTACAATAACACCCACATATGTACTCATGAACATTTTCTTCAACCAAAAACTAATAATACTATCTATGTAGCTTTATAACCACAACTTGATACAATATTTACAATAATTTACACATATACATATGTACATTTTCTCTAAATAGTAAATAGAAGGATATGATATATGCATCAACAACAAGGGAATCCAGAGCCTCACACCTCCACCCTCAAAAGTAGTACCAGGATTCACCTCCTTCCCGGGAAGTCCAAATCCACTTCCAAAATCAAATTTCGCATCCAATGTCAAGCGCTACAATCCTTGTGCTACTTGTTCTCTCAGTGAATAGTTACTGACTCATTGTTCCAGGGCACACTCCCAATGTGCTTTTGATTCCATCTGGAAACACTAATGACCAAAACAAATTCATTCCCCAAACTTCACTTCTCTACGACATAGTCCCTTGGGAAATCTGGTCACCCCCTTCCATGCATTCACACACCTTCCAAGTTTTGTTGGCATCCCCTTGTCTACTACATAGTCCCTCGGGTGATCCATACCTTGGCAAGGTTTTCTCATATAGGAAGGTCAAAAAAACAAGGCATATCCCTGCCTCAAAACCAGCATGTTGGTCATAGCATGATCATGGAAATCAATGGAAATTATTGGGTACTAGTGTCCCACATTAGTCTTGTTCCTGAAGTGCTTTACCAACATATTGTTGCTTGTTCCAATTCCTTTTTTTTTGTTGCTAACATTTGCAGCCAGTTTCAACCACCCAAACCTGGGAATTTCTAGGTTTTCCTATACCAAACACAAAATTGTCATTAGATTCAAAAGGAATTGAAATAAATTTGACTCATACCTCAATGGTGGCCCATCAAATATGGTACACTTGCAATTATGTTTACTTCTTGTCACAACAAGTCAAACTAACTCTTCAATCAAATCATCATGTGTAAACATATCACAATATGTTAGCTCAGAACTCAATCGCCATAAATAAAAATCATAGATCACATGGAACCACCATAAATCAGAATCATATGCATAATTAAAACTAAAATAAAATACTAATACTTATTTTTTAAATGGTTCTTTGCTTCTGCCTTTGTTCTTTTTGTGCACACATTGGATCGGTTTCCACACCCGGTAAGCACAAAGTGCCTTCTCTTGTCTTAAATCACGTACACATACACACAGTGTACATCACATGTATACACCCACACACAGTGTACCACACAATACATACACCTACTCCCTATCTACAACACAACATATACACCTACACTTGGTGTAGTACACAATGAATACGCATCATGATACAATGACTACATAATACACGTAACAGAGTACCACATGTACAACATGTACATAGCACCATGTGTACAACATGTACACAGCACCACCTGCACAATGTGTACACATCACCACATCTACATAGCACCACATTCACAACATGTACACAACACCATATGTAAAACATGTATACAACACCACATGTACACAACACTACTTGCACAACATGTACACAACACCACCTACACAACATCACATGTACACAACCCCACATGTACATAACACCACATGTACAACTTGTATATGGAAACAATACTGCACATCTAGAGACCACACTATCTCTACCAGGCAACCTTTCTTTTAGTGTCTTTCCCATGCCTTACTATGTGCATCCACAATCAGAATTATGGGTATGTGACTCTTTTCACTATCCGTGTTTTTCCTAGTATGTTGTAGATCAAACTGTTTTCATTTTGGTTATGTATCCTTCAGTGTTTCCTACCATTTCATAAACATAGGCATAGTTATAAGCATATAATATCAAATCTTATCCACACGATACTAACCTCATAGATTTTTCAAGGTTATTCTGTCCACTTTATTCCTCATAAACCAGGAACCTATTCACGCGATTCACTTGCATAAGAAATCATTTGTCCACAAGAATGATCCTATCAAACAACAACATACATACATACATATATACATATACGAACATCAACATAATCATGATCACTATATAATTATCAGATATCATAAGGTCAATGTTAATAGAACTCCATTTAACCATGCACGACATTGAGAATGACAAATCCTAGCTTAGCCAAGGCATTTAACACCTCAAATCCATTTACTTTACCCCTCATTTTACCTTTCTCATGATTGTCTTACCATTATCCATTTACCCCACTGGACCCAACTAGCTCAATTGGTTGTCATATTCTTTCCTTCGGCTACCCTTATACATGCACCGGGCTTCATCTGGGTCTTACATTACCGGTTGGGTTTCATTAATATTTCCTCAAGCTCCATTAAATTTCCTCTTTCCCCGACCAATTCCCAAGGCCCTAAAAACATAAAAGGAAATAACAACAAAAAAACAAGAATAAAACCATGAAAAACCAATAGCAATACAACACCACAAACAAAGTGGCATGGCCATGCGCCAAACATAAACAAAGTTTCAAATCAAGTGCAAAAAGATCACAAAGCATAGAAAGCTCAAAAATTTCAACATACATCATGACTCAATCCCCATAGGTTCCCAGTGCTTCCAAGGGAAATCTCAACCCATGCCTTCATCAAGATTTCATGGAAGTCTCTTTTTTCCATGCAATCCCCTACGTCATGTTGCCATAAACACATAACCATCATTGCATAAATAAACATAAAAATATACAATTTACCTTACCTTTTTGTACCCATACCACTACCTTGTAACCAAACAAGTACATATATCATCTCTCAAGTGACTCCAATTCCTTGATGAATCCAGCCATAACTGGAAGCTAAATGTTATACCTGTCAAATAAACATTCATGAATATAACACATATCCACATAATGTCAAACAAAACCAAGGTTAAGAAGACTTCCTATATTCATGCAAATCACTCATTCGTTTGGAATTTTGGTTTCCAAACATAGCCAAAAGAATTCTCACCCAATTCCTTTCTTTTACCTTTTTCCTTGTTGCAATTCGAGTCTTATTATGTGTTATCACATCACCCAGTTGTTAGTTATATAACAAAACAATTGTTACCTTGTCATGCTAATACCAAGTATGTTTCCCTGCAGATGTTCACACATGTCAAACACATGTTCCAAAGATCAATACATCGTATATATTAACTTGAAATTAGCCTTTACCAAGGCTGACAACCATTTCATAATCAACTCATAGCCATTAATCATAATGCTACAACTAGCACCTCTTATACTCAAGTGCATATCAGTTGTCTCATCACATATTGTGTTTGTACAACCATCTTAAAACAAGATCATTCCTTCATGAAATATTATAGACACATACTCATATCATGCAATTAATCAAACATTCAAATAACATGTAAACATAACCCCTTACTATCCATGGTCCACACTAAGGTATAATAAGGTAGCTACCATAATGGGCCGGTCTCCAATGTCCAACTATGGAAATGGGATCCCCAAAGCTCTACTAAGTTTAACCACAGTTTTCCAAAACTTGATTTTCATTTCTCATACCTTTGTACTTGAAAACATGCCACATAATCATGCCACTTTTCCATTCCATAGATTTTCATGTCAGGCCTGTAAGGGGATTCATGTGAACCATAGTCCGATACTTTGATCTTCATCCTTGATATTCTATTTTGTGCAAACATACCATGTTATATCAACCAAATAGATGACATAATCAAACTCATATCTCAATGTATCTCAGGGGAGGCTATCGCATCTGCACAAGTTAGTCTAGATTAGTACAACCCAATATCACCAGTATATCAACTCATACCTAAATATATTAACCATAACCATCTGCACAAGCCAATATAGATTAGCACGATACATAATCAAGATCGTAAATTCAATTACCATAATCAACATGTGTATGACCGCAATTCATATAACAACAAGTTAACTATCATGGACGACTAACCGACGCACGTGCATATGACCACACTGATTAACTAGCATATATCATGCATGTAACCACAACCATAATAGAATGAAAGACAAGTATATAACCATAATTCATATATAACCATTAACCATCATACATGCATGCAAAGCATACAAACCTATCTGACGATCTGCTCTTACACCGAGCTCTAGTGTTGCAACCTCGCTCTGATAATCTGCATCTCCTGCTCCATCTCAACCAATATATCAGCATCAATATGACACAAATTGCATAATCACCACCATGATGCATGTCTAACTTATTACACATGATAACCATATACATTCAGCCCATCCAATCCAAGTGTTTGAACCTCGAATCTCTTATACCACCTTGTAACCATCCCTCCCACATTTACCCAATTTCACAAGATTTATTGGATAAACATGAGACTAGTGTCACTATGACATGACCAGACCTCCAAGTTCTAGTTATGGAAGTGGGGACTATAAATTGACAAATTACAGACATCCCTCAGGAACACTAGGTCACCCAGAAGTTATTCCATAACCTCTTATGACTAGATCCAGAACAAGAACTACTTTTCCATTAACATAACCCCCAACCACACCCACAACAAGGCATGCATGAGGTTATGAGGCTCCAACTTCACTCATAAGCCTAGCTTCCAGTGGTTATGACCTAAATTCATTATTTTTGAGCATGTGATCCTGAGATCTGTGCCACCTTTTCAAGCCAACCTCTAGACCACTACCCAGAATTTCCTGAGACTTTCCATAATGATAATTAGCATGATGAAAAAGCTAAAAATTCCATCCCGAATAAGAAATTTGACCTAGAATGCCTAATCCATAATAGACATTTCGTCAAACATATAACAAACATGTAAGCTACAAGTCATGAATGCATATTTGATCATAAAATGATAGTATTCACTTGAGAATCACTGATAAGGCTCTATGCCCTCTCTAACTAGTTTCAATAGTACTTCTTAGTCCATGCATTCATAAACCAATCAATAACTTATCAAAACATGTCATGAGCCATAGATAATATACATCATATAGCCAACATATAACCATCAAATAACCAACATAGAAGACATGGCAACTCAACCATAATATCAGCAACATAATCACTACAAGTATTCATGAATCACAGTAGAATAGTAACTCTTATTAATATATGAAAATACCAAGTGAGAGACTTCCACATACCACCCAACCGTAAATTTGGTTGAACCAAATCTCTCTTTCAACCAATCACCCCCACGCCATATTCCAAGCATGAATGTGGGATATCATTGAGTAATCCAAAGAAAAACCATCCAAGGCTTCTTGAAGCCAAACCACCTCAACCCTCAGCCATAGTGTTTCCACCTTTACGGTCCGGAAATCACTAACATAAACCAAATCGGTATCTAACCAAATTTTCTGGGTCTCTAGGAACTAGTAACTCAACCCACGACCTTCCAAGGATTTGGAGAATTTGTCCAACCCAAATCTAGGAACAAGTAACTCAACCCACCAAGGGCTCCAAAGAGTTTGTCCCAACCTAGGCTCCAATGCTAGTAGCTCAACCCAAGTTGTTCCAAGGATTCCAAAGCATTTGTTCCAACCCACAGCCATAATAAACCTGAACACCAATCAGAAAGAAAAAAGAAAAAAAGAAAAAAAAGTGGAAAAAACCAACACACCATGGTTATCGAGGAAATGAAAATGCAAGGCTAAAACCATTGTTAATCCAGGAAAATCCCCATGCCAATGACAACACATAACCATAAAATCACATGCATATACCATGCATCCAAAAATCAGCAAGCAAATCACACATGCAACCTGTTACCTGCAAATAAATCCAACTGTAGTTTTTTATCCAACTATTTCCTTGCATTACCTACTTTCCTTTGCATTCTTCCACAAATCCAAGTGAATACTAGAGTGCTCCAAGCATGCTCCAAGAATGTTCTAAGTGTGCAAGACTGTGAGAGAATAAAGCTAAAATGAAAAAGAGGCTAGAATTGATTCTTTGAAGCCTTTTTATCATTGATGCCTCTATTTTCTTTATTTTCCTTCATTTTTCCTCTAATTTCCTTTGCATGCAATTTTGTGTCTCTTCACCTTCATTTTATCTTATTTTCCTTTATTTTCATAAATAAATTCCAATTATTGCCTCTTTTCATTTTCTAATGCCTTTGTCAATTTCCTTAGCCATAAATAAACCAAAAGTGATCCCCACTATAATATATGCCCACCATTTATCTTGGAATATGTGTCCCGTGACCTTGGTATTATATTTTTTTTACATGGAAAATCAACTAGGGGTTGTTAAAAAAATTCGGTGGGTCCTTCTGCCAGTCCCACATCATACTACTGCAACCATCATCGCTACAACATTTAGTATTAAAAAAGGAATGGTAGTGGTGGGTGGTAGGTGGTAAGGAAACACAAGGTTCCATGAGGGATCTTTGTCTATGTCGATCAATATCCATTGTTTTTCTCTTACCTCTTATATCTTGTAATGACTTTGGTAGCAAGTGGTGAGCAGTGGCTGGTAAAGCATGTTTTTCCCTCAATATTATGCCTAGTTCCACCCTTTCCCCTCCATAATGGTTAAATGGTGCTCGACCTTTACATCAGCCTTTAACGTATTGTGAGTCCTAACCATAGTGGTTGATGGTCAATGTATGTGATGAGATACATCATTAGACATATTTGGAGGGGTTAATGGTCACCTGTTTTCCTTCTTGAATATATTTTTCTTGCATTTTTATTATTATTTGGTTTTATGATGATAATATAGGTGGTGATTAAGGCTAACATACTCTGAGTGCCTAATATGAGGTTGATTGTAGAAAATCATCAATAATTGGCATTATTTTGAATATTTTATCCTAAAGAATTGAAGGAGACAGCAAGGAGAAATTATAGGAGGATTTTCCACCCTCCTTAACTCTCGAAGGCAACCAAAGGATCCCCAATTATTCTCTCCAACAATTCGAATTCCAAAGGAATCCAAGCAACTCAAAGACCAAAGTGCACTCAATCTATTTTTAGTTGGAGTCAAGTGTACTCAATCACTATTTTCAAGGGAGTTGTTGGTAGCTTCCCCGTAGAATAAATAGAGCAGAGCTAGAGCTAGGAAGGATTCAATTCTATTGGGAAAATTTATGTAAGCTATTGAGTTTTTTTATTTTTGTACGCAGTGATTCAAACTTTCAGAAATGTATGAGATTTTTCTTTCATGAAATGAGCAGACTGATTTCATCTTACTGATTTAGGTTCTATAGAGCTATGATGTGGGTTAGGGCCCAATCTATGTGCCTCAGCCTCTCTGTTGTACTTTCTCTTTGCTTGTTGTCAGTAGATCTGCTTCAGATAGTTTAATTTTTGTTTAGTTTTTCTTTCAATTTGTTGTTGTAGTTTTTATTTTCTTATGAAACTAATATAATAGAGAAAATTTGTGGATCGAGCCTTCCCCTCTCATCTCTGTCAATAGTGCTTGAGGAGGGTAGACCTTCCCCCACAGACCAAACATTATTTCTCGCTTATAATTTCTTGGAAATATGTTAGATCAGTGCATGTATTTTCATGAACATCTTGTCTGTATTTCTTGCATAAATAGGTAGGTTGATTGCAGATACAATCATATTCTCCCGAAAGAAGTTCATTCACACCTCCCCGTTTCATTTTCCCTTCCATATCTACTGCTACGCTTCTATTCCCTTTTATTTCAATTATTTCAACCGTTGCACCCTTCTATTCCTAAAAACACTTCAAAACGACTAAGTTCGCCTTCTATTCCTTTGTTTTCTCGTTTCATGGCTATCGCAACCATTTTAACGAAACAGACACTTCAAAATCTTATAGGTTGACCTCCACTCTTTTCTTCTCGAATTTCACACTTATCGTATTTCACATCCCGCAGATCCTCCATGCTCTCCCTTCCATTTTCTTGCTCATGATTGCGATTGCGATAACCCTTCCACCTTACAACTTACCGCAAATTCCAATTTTTCTCTATCGCAAATCACTTTTTCCATTAATCCTTCATTAATACTCCACTCCCGAAACTCCAATTGCGATGATATATTCCACCACCCAATAACCTTTTCGCCTTAAATTTTCCATTTATCATCGAAAAGTCTCCAAAGACGTTAAAGTTCGACCCTTCTTTGTTCTTCTCACTTATCGCAGTGATCGCAATCATGCAAATTGCACATTCTTTTGTCATTTCCCAAGTGTCGCTCCAAAACAACCATTGTGATATCATTATCACAGCTTTGCCACCCACCTTGTCGCCACGTCACTCTATCACATTATCACCCTCTCGCATCATCGCATTATCATGCCATTGCACTATCGCCTTTTCGCATTTCACATTTCCGCATTTCGCAATCATCGCATTATCGCTCATTCTCACTTCCACATTATCCACCTAAAAGCACATTCACGACTCCACTAACGTTGTGATATTGTGATATCGTATATCGCATCGCAATACTCCAATCACACTTCCATCATCACATATTTGAAAGCCTCCCACTCCAAAAGAATTTTGCGATATAATAAGGTGTTAATAAATAATAACCCCTTTTTCACACCTCTAAGCCTTGCCCCATGTGTTTAAGCCATCCATTAGCACCCTTAGCCATTTTTCCTCCAAAATGCAAACAACATTTTTTCAAGTTTAATTATCTCATGAATAAATACATGGATAGGAGCATGATAGATAGAGTAGAGTGTGTTTAGCCGATTGGCCAAGTTAAGTGAAAATTAAATTAGTTTCATTTCTACCATTTCCTTTCTGCAAATTAAATTAGTTTCATTTCTTCCATTTCCTTTCTGAAAATTAAATTATTTTCATTTCTGTCATTTCCTTTCTACAATTTAAGTTAGTTTCCTTTCTGTCATTTGTTGGCAATATGATGATGAGTGTTGTCCTTGATGGATGATGAGTGTTGTCCTTGATGGCAACCCACTTGATGAAGATGATGGCAACCTACTTGATGAACTTGGTAATGATGTAAATCTGATGTATCGTCAATGAGTACAGAAGGAAATGATGAAAGGAATTTCAGTATGTATTGAAACAATGATAAAAAGAGTATATCTCAAGGCATACGCAGATTTGTCTAGAAGAAGTAGCGTATGCACGCGGGATATCACGTGCCAAGTCGCGTATGGGAAAAAGCGCTCTAAAAGTAAAAAACCAGGCGTGACTACCATGGTATTGACCCATTGTATTGGGCGCTTGTTTATCTTTTTTGATCCCGTCCAGAAATACCATTGGTATGGTATGGTTTTGGCTCATGGTATTGATAAAGGCTAAACCTATATAAGGAGAAGAAGATTATTGTGCAAAGTGTGCATGGGTATGGGTTTTAATGAATACTTCACTCTGAAGTATATCTGCATGGTTGAACTCTGCTCTTAATTGATAGATCTGATTCTATGATGCATCTATGAACATAATGAAGGTCCATGATCTCTAGATCTTGAAACGGTGAATCTCTTGGATGATCTGAAAAGAAGTGATGAATACCTGGCGCAAATCTGTTGAAGAAGTTGAAGAAATCGGGGTAAGTTCATAGATCTGGTCTGTTCTGCAAAGTTTATATTTTATAGATCTATACGCAGGTTTGCTTCATGAAAAGCGTGTATATACGCGGATCTATTTCAACAAAGGTGCGTATGACCTGTTAAGGTTTTCTGAAAAGTTGCACGAATGTATACGCGAGTTGTCTTCAATAAAAGAGCATATATACGCGGATCCGTCTAAAGAAAAGCGCGTATGATATCTGAACTGATGGTTGCTCAAGGTTGAATGTGTTTCTACATATTTATTCTGAAGTCTGGGTTATCTCTGATATACTGATTACAGTGGCTTCACTGTTCGGTTTGGAAGCATTGAGGAAAGTATGTTGATAAGTGAAGGGTTGTGTTGGAGCTGTTTGATCCAGTTTGAAAATTGATGAAACGTGGTCTGCAGTGGATCTGAGGGTTGAAGCCTTCAGTCTAAAAGAAGAAGCTTTCTGCCAGTAGAGGCTGGTGTGAATATCAGGGGGTAGTGACTCCCTTCCAGGAGAGGTTGGTAAACGAGAGCAGGGGGTTGTAGCTCCCTTCCAGGTTAGGCTGGTAAACGAGAGAAGGTTGTAGCTTTCTACAGGTGGGTGCCTGCGTGCTGGTATGAGTCTGCACTAGCACTTGTTGTAAGAAGTTTTCTTAATAATAAAATTTTGAAGGCTGAGACGA